>QRFJ01000510.1:0-265362 GCA_006176705.1 Cocos nucifera | reverse complement strand
ATCCGAGTCTGTGTATCCCTGGACTTGGAGTTCTCCGTTACCAAAGACCAACATCATATCCTTAGTTCTTCTCAAGTACTTAAGGATACATTTCACAGAAGTCCAGTGTTCTTCACCTGGATTTGACTGATATCTGCTTGTGACACTCACAGCATGGGCTATATCAGGTCGTGTACATAGCATGGCATACATGAGGCTCCCTATTGCAGAAGCATAAGGGATCTTGCTCATGCATTCTATTTCCTCAGGTGTGCTGGGGCACATCTTCTTGGAAAGATGAATACCATGTCTGAAGGGTATTAATCCCCTCTTAGAGTTTTCCATACTAAACCTCTTTAGTACTTTCTCTATGTACATCTTCTGTGAAAGTCCTAGCATCCTATTCGGTCTATCCCTATAGACCTTAATTCCTAGAATAAAGGATGCTTCACCTAGGTCTTTCATGGAGAATTCCTTGGACAACCATATTTTGACTGTTGTCAACATGGGAATATCATTCCCAATAAGGAGGATGTCATCCACGTACAATACGAGGAAGACAACAGCGCTCCCACTGACCTTTTTGAAAACACACGGTTCCTCTTCATTTTTGATGAAACCAAACATTTTGATCACATCATTGAAATGAGTGTTCCAGCTCCGAGATGCTTGCTTAAGTCCATATATGGACCTTTGCAGCTTGCAAACCTTGTGATCAGTATCACTGGATGTGAAACCTAGCGGCTGTTCCATATAGATATCTTCCTCAAGATATCCATTTAAGAATGCCGTTTTCACGTCCATTTGCCATATTTCATAATCGAAATAGGCTGCAACGGCAAGCAATGTGCGGATGGATTTTAGCATAGCCACTGGAAAAAAGGTATCCTGATAGTCAATGCCTTCGCATTGACTATAACCTTTTGCCACTAGTCTAGCCTTGAATGTCTCCACATTCCCATCTGCACCAATCTTTCTCTTGAAGATCCATTTACACCCAATAGGTACTATACCTTCTGGTGGATCTACCAAGGTCCAGACTTGGTTTGAGTGCATCGAGTCAATTTCTGACTGCATTGCCTCTAGCCATTTCTCGGAGTCGATATCTGATATCGCCTCGTTGTAGGTTTTGGGATCATCACCATGAGCACCATTGCCTATGAGGAACGTTTCCTCTACTTCCTCTGAAATAATACCTAAGTATCTCTCAGGGGGATGGAAAACTCTTTCCGATCTACGAGGTGGAGGAGGTAGTGTTCTTATTGGCTCAACCTGATTTGGTTCCAATTGGTCCTTAGCTCGTTGTACTTGTGAGACTTTCTCATCAAGCTTGATCTGCTTTCCAATGCCGCTATCTTGAATAAACTATTTTTCAAGAAAGATGGCATGTCGACTCACAATCACATTGTGGTCTTCTGGAATGTAGAAATAGTATCCTAATGACTCTTTAGGATATCCTATGAATCGAGCTCTGAAGGACCTAAACTCTAACTTGTCCGCTTGTTGTCTTTTGACATGAGCCGGACAACCCCAAATTCTGAGATGACTCAGACTTGGTTTCTTACCGTGCCATATCTCATACGGTGTGGTAGGAACGGTTTTAGAGGGAACCCTATTCAGTAGATAAATTGAAGTTAACAATGAGTGTCCCCAAAGAAAATCAGGGAGGTCTGTGAAGCTCATCATGGATCGAACCATATCCAATAGAGTCCGATTTCTCCATTCTGAAACCCCGTTGAGTTGAGGTGTTCCTGGTGGAGTCCATTGAGAGACTATGCCATTTTTCCTTTAGATAGTCTAGGAATTCCCGGCTAAGGTATTCACCTCCTCGATCTGATCGAAGAACCTTAATGGGTTTTTCAGTTTGTTTTTCTACTTCATGTCTGAATTCTTTGAACTTTTCAAAAGCTTCAGACTTGTGTCTCATAAGATACACATACCCATACCTAGACAGATCATCGGTAAAGGTAATGAAGTAGACAAAATTGCCTCTAGCCGGCACATCAAATGGGCCGCACACATCAGTATGTACTAGGGCAAGGAGATCTGTGGCCCTCTCCCCATGTCCAACAAAAGGGAGTTTAGTCATTTTGCCTTGAAGACAAGATTCACAAGTTGGATATGACTCGGAAAGTCAATGGACTCAATAGCCCATTTTTCTCCAATTTGTTGATCCTATCTTCTGCTATATGACCTAATCTCAGGTGCCATAGATATCTATCATTTGGACTATCCCTAGGTCGTTTGGCATTCACGTTTTGCTCGATAGTTAGAATAGGTACATCAATATGTAGCTGATAAAGACCATTAATAAGGAAACCATTTGCAATTTTATTTCTTTCATAAAGAATGTTACAATGGTCCTTAAAGAAGGTAATCACATAGCCTTCTTGTGCTAAGCATGAAACAGAAATCAAATTCCTGCTAGCTGCAGGCACATAATAACAGTCTTTCAAAACTAAGTCTAAACCAGATGGTAATCGAAGAGGGTATGTTCCCACGGCTACTGCAGCAACTCTTGCTCCATTACCGATGCGTAGGATCATGTCTCCATCCCTCAGCCTCCTGCTATCCTCAAGACCCTGCATGGAAGTGCACAGATGAGCACTAGAACCAGAGTCAAGCACCCAACTGGATGCAGAAGAAACCGTAAGGTTAGACTCAATAACGAGCATACCTCCAGAAGGACCTTCCTTCTTGTTCTTCAGGGTGGCCAGGTAAGTAGGGCAGTTCCGCTTCCAATGGCCGTCGCTGTTGCAATGGAAACACTTTTCCTTTGACATCGGCCTTTTTCTTCGGCTCTGCCTTCTTCTTCTTTGATTCCTTCCACCTTCTTGCTTTTTCGCAGACTTCTTTTTCTTTCCATAAGACTTTCTTTTGGAAGAAGTCCATTCCATAGCAAGAACTGAGCCTTTAGAACCTTTCATAGAAAGCTCAGCGGTAACCAGCATATTCATTAATTCGGCCAAGGAATTTTGAAGTTTATGCATGTGGTAATTCATGATGAATTGCCCATATGCATCAGTCAAGGATTGCAGAATAATATCATTCTGCAGGTCCAAGTCTAACTTCACACCGAGCTTCTCAAGCTCTTCCATGTCCTTGATCATTGTCAGACAGTGATCTTGGACTGACTGCCCATCACGCATCTTAGCCTTAAAAAGTCATTTCGTGACTTGATATTTGGCTGCGCGACTCTGTTCACCAAACATCTCCTGCAGGTGAGCCAACATTTGGCGAGCAGTCCCGATATCTTCATGTTGGCGCTGGAGCTCATCAGACATCGAGCCCAACATGTAATATCTGGCCTTATTATCTTCGTCTATCCATTTTTCCAGAGATGCTCTCTGTTCAATAGATGGACGGGCTGGTAAGGTGGGAGGGTCCTGGTCCAGTACATGGGTTAACTTCTCGGAAACCCAAAACTATTTTGTAGTTCCTGAGCCAATCTTTATAATTGGGTCCAGTCAGTCTATGTGTGTCCAGGATACGTGCCAATGGGTTGGACGCAGACATTTTTCTGTAGAGAGTCAAAGATTCTAGTTAGATACTGTAATTATGACTTGACCAATTTATTTAGGAATTTTATTTTTAAACAAATTAGCTCCCACTATTTTCTCGGATCCCTACACTCCCTCTGTAGAGATGCAAAAATCTCCATGATTAATGATTTCTAGTGGGTGGTGCGGTCTCACCAACTGACTCATCACCTCACCTAACAGTTATTGGTGATGGGTTAGCCAATGAGTGAACAACTCTTGTTCAATGATTCTCTAATCATGGTGCACCCAAACTTGGTCTCTAATTCATGAATCTCACCGTATCCGGAAATATTGATCCACTCCTTAGTTAAGTCAGACCCACCATTTGCATAGACTGGGTTCCTAATTGAGTCTCTCACCGTATCCAGAAATATTGAGCCCAACTCATCCTCCAGCCCATAGCATCCAATGCCTAATAGACATGGTTGCATCTTCCCGGTGCAACTGAGCCACTGTATCCAGTCGAGAACAATCAACCCCGGGAAGGGCCCGCACATCTACAATGGTGGAAGACCTCAGACTTAATCTTTTCTTAGGGAGAATTGATTCAGGTCTCATTAAACTAGACTTGTCATAGTCATAACAATTATGACTAACCTAGTGGCATGGGTTAGCTCGGATTATTGACCACCTCAGATCAGAACTGTGTCAACAGATATGGCCAGGTAAGTGAGATCCGGTGGAAGGAATATGCCATTAACTCGTACAAGAATGCATTCAGGTCGAGTAGCTTCCAATTAAAAACCAGTCGGTCGTATGTGCCAAACTTACCTTAGACACCAAATTATTGAGCCAGAACCAATTGGGTTAGCCTACAATCCAGACTCTAACCTCTGAGCCTAATTAGGTCTTGCTTGATCGTGACTCGATCTTGACCCAGACTTAATCCTATTAGGCTGGTCAATTTAAGCATTGTTGATCCCATCTAACCAACTCTTGATTCGGTTTGATCAACCGCTTAGACCTAATTGAGCTACCCAAGCCCGAACCCAGTATTATGAATATGTCTTAGATCTAAAATTCTCAATTTTAGACCTAATTGATATTCCATAATCTTAATTTTTAATTAAGTAGGGTTCATAAACAAAATATGCACAATAAATCCTAGGGTTTCAGGATCTAGGGTTTTGCAGAAAGTAAGTTTTGGGTTTCTGATTAAGGACGAACACGCAGCACCCCTACACATCATAAGAACACCCCATCGAATGGAAAGAGAGGGCCTTTAAACCCTTCTTCATTCTTATGACCGGACGGCCAAGAGGAACGCCTTAATCAGGAACATGCAATACTACAAAATACAGTTTTAGATCTATATCATATATCTCATATACAAATTAGATCTAATCATGGCATATTTTGCATACATCTCATGTATCGAATCATGCATATTTTCAGATCTAAATTATCTCATAATAATCTAAAAAATTAGATTTAAATTGATCTAATCAAAATAAATTCTAATCTAGATAATTATGTAGAACTATTCTACAACTAGTCTAGACATGCATCTAATCATATCTCATATGATATTTAAAATTAAATAATTTTTATTTGCTATTTTTTAGATGTTATTATAACCATTATAATATCAAAAAATAGTAAATAAATAGATCTAAAATATGATTTAATCAAATTAAATCAAAAACATGCAAGACTATTCTATAGAACTATTCTATTTTAGAACTAGTCATGCATATTTTCTAATCTTAGATCCAAATCATTTAATTTTAATTTTTTCTGATTTCAGATCTGATCACATCTCATGTGACATCTAAAATCACTTATTTTTTAATTAAAATAAATTTAAAATTAGATCTAAATACTTTTAGAACCTTGGCTCTGATACCAGTTGAAGGGAAAATCCTGATTTCCGGACCAGGTTCGTTCAGATCTGATCAGATCAAGAGATATATTTCAAAAATTTTTTTCTTTGATCTAGATCAGATCTAAGATATTTTAGATCTAATTATTATTATTTTAGAAATTAAAATAAAATTAGATAAATTAAATCAAATTTAATTTACCTTGATATGGGTAATCCTATTACCCATTGATGATCCTGTATGCAGCGGAAGGTTCTGGATCTAGCCACGCAAGTGCCTGGCCTCTACCGGTATCCACTCAGGCTGGATCTAGAGATCCTCTTCTTCTCTATCACATCTCCAAAAATTAGATCTGGATCTGATCTGGAGGATCTTCAAAACTCTTTTTGAAGATCAGCAGTCGTCCTTTGCAGCAGCGCAGCCTTCTAGCTTTCACTCGCCTTTCTTTGATCTGGATCGCACCAACCAAGGTCCAAAACTCCTTTTGGACGTGGAGAGGAGAGGGAGAAGGTGCTTTGGCATGGAGGAGGAGAGGGAGAGGCAGCCTTGGGGCATGGGAATCTCAATTAATTCAAGATAAATCTTTGAGTTGGGCGCAGGGTCTTATTTATAGACTAACTGTGATCCAACTCCTCTTCTTCCCAACCAATCACAACTCTTTGTGAAATCAGATCTAAATCTGATTGGTGGGAATAGAGTCCCCTGGATTCCTCCTTAGAGGGTGCCTAAGACCAGTCAAAGTTGGTTCTTAGGAGAACTCTAATTGGAATCCAAAAAGGAGATGGAGTCCCTGTCCAACAGGGACTCCTGGGCGCCTCCAACTTGGGCACACGCCAAGGGTGGCGTGCGCCCTCTTCCTTGCCAGGTTCTGGCAGGGGGACAGGCCCCCACCAGCTCTCCAATAGGTGTGTGACATGTGGACAAAAGTCAAAGTGTCAATGGTCAACATTTGACCAGTCAAAGGTAGACTTTTGACCAAAGTCAAAGAACAAGAAATGGCAGGTGACCAAAAATGGTAGGTAATGTCTTACAAAATAAGACAACCTTTTTTCTGACTTGGACAACCTCCAGTCAGACCATATGAAGGCCTCTGATTGAGCACAAACTCCTTTGGCTCAGTCAGGACAACTTATTTATGATAGCAAAAGAAGAACGTTAGGTTCAATCGAGTGCTAGCACGATTTTCTTGAACCTAATTGAATCTCATTCAGATCAATTGAACTAGATCAGTTCAATTGATGATCACCAGATTCAAACCCTTATTTGTGTGACCCAGTTAGGTTCAGTTCTGTATGGTAATGGGATATGTCATGATCTCTATCATCGACATCATCGAAACTCCTTTCGATGGATCAGAACTCTTCTGATTCGAACAGCTAGAATGATCGATCATCTAAATCATTCTAATTGCTCCCAAAATCCACCAGTGACACCTAGCAGTATATGGTGGCAACCCATCAGAGCTGAATGCGAACCTCTTGGTGCAGCTACCTGTGTGATTAAGTTCTTCTATCTTGAGCCCCGATCAGATTAGGGTTAAGGTGAACTCGTCAAACCCTAGTTTCTATCATATGATGTAATCATTCGATTCGAGTCCGAATGTGAAAATCTAAATAGAAACTCTTTCTATTATTTCACTCTGCCATGGCCATGGACTTCTGGACTTGATTCTCATGATCATCATAGGGCTGCTCCTCTACCACCGAGGTAGATAGATTCCATCTTGATGCAATCCAGTTCCTACAATGAACATGCTATAGCCAACATACACCTCAGGGTTCCATATGGCTAGGAGATCCGAGTAATGGTGTAGTCAAACTATAACACCCTCAAGGTGAACTGCCGATGCACCTCAGGTCAAAGAACCAGACACACTACTGCAGCATCGAGTCAGTCATTGACGAGAAGGTAGACTCCCTAATGACTACTCGAGGTGGTCACGCTCAGTGCCCTCGTTCTCTAACGAGTACCTGTACTCTCGCTCCGGTGTCTCCACACCATAGACTCAAGACTCATCTACTAAAGAGAAGCGATTGTACACCAACCTTCCGAATCAATCACCATCCTTGTAATGATCCTATGGTCGGGAGCATTTTATGAGTTAACAATGATTATTCATGTCTTAAATTTTCAACTCTTGAAAATATGAATTATCATTATCATTAACTCAAAGGATGTATCACAAACACTAAATACACATATGTGATAGAAAATGACCCATTTTATTGATATTAGTCAAAATTATAATTTTGCCCTTAGAAGTGTATTACAAGTGTCAACCAATTCTGGCTTCTAGGGAATATATATCTAACACTCCACACCACCATCTGGCCCTCTCCCTCCTCTCCACGTCCAAGAAAGTTGGGTCCTTCAGATTAGTGCGAGTCAGGCAAGAAATGGCTGACGAGAAAGGAAGAAGGCAGCACTGTTGCAGAGACGATGGGCGATCTTTAGAAGAAGTTTTGAAGATCCTCCAAATCAGATCTAGATCTGATTTTTGGAGAAAAGAAAGAGAAGGAGAAGATCTCCAGATCTAGTTTGAGTGGATATCGATAGAGGCCTGGTGCTTGCGTGGCTAGATCCAAAACCTCAGAGCTTCTGTAGGATCATCAACGGATAATCAGATTACCCAAGATCAAGATAAAAATTAATTCAGAATTAATTTTGTTTTATTTTCTTAATTATTAAATTATAAATCAGATCTAAAAAATTGTCAGATTTAATCTAGATTTGAGAGAAAATTTTTGAAATATGCCTCTCGATCCAATCAGATCTGAATGAACCTGACCCAGGAAATTAGGATTTTCCATCAAGTAAGGCATTGGGCATGGGGTTTTGAGAAGACACAAGTCCAAGTGTCTTGGTGAGAGAAACAAAGAAGAAGAAGGGTTCTTCTTTTAGGGTTATTTTCTTTTATCTCTTCCTCCTCCTTTTAGTGTTTTTTGAGTAGTGTCTCTATTTCACAATCTCTTCCCTTACTTCTAAAAATTAGAGAGTCTAAGATTTGAAGAAGAAGGATCTAGATCATCCATCAAAAGAAGGATTAGCATTTTAAGTAGTGTCTCTATTTCACAATCTCTTCCCTTACTTCTAAAAATTAGAGAGTCTAAGATTTGAAGAAGAAGGATCTAGATCATCCATCAAAAGAAGGATTAGCATAGTACTAGCATACTATGCAGATTTTTTGCATCGAACTTTAGATCGAGGATCGAGGCCTTGTATGGACAACCTATAGAGGCTAGTTGGTGTGCAGCTTAGAGCGATGACCTCAGCCTTAGATCAGGGAGATAAGGAGCTCAACTTGCAAAGGTAAGAGAGATGCGATCTCCCTTATGTATCTAGATTTGATCTAGAATTGCCTAGATGTTGATATAATCAACATCACCTTTTGATTATTTTATTTTCAAATTTAATAGCATGCTTAAATTATGTAATAGGATCCTCGATCTAGGACTCTTTTATGAGTTTTAAATAAATTAATATGATTAATTTATTAATTTCACTGTCTGATTTTTGAAAAAATTTCAAAATCAATCCCTAAAATCCTAGATCGTTTCCTTCACAAGATGTGCAAGAGCTTAATGATGATAGGTTTAAGTAGATGATTAGCACATGTGGTGTGTTTAATCTGGTTATTAGTAGATGTCTATGTAATAATCTTTTAGATTGCAATCGTTATAGTCATGATGGACTATAGGATTGCTATGGTTGTAGCCATGCTTACCCTCTATAAAGTTGCTACCTCCTTGAGGCTAAGCAAGGCTATAACTATAGCAACTTCTGTAGTCAATTATGACTATGGTGGTTATTACCTAAAAGATTATTACATGAGCTTCCATCGATAATCAAATCAAATCCATTAAATATGCTAATCATCTGCTCAAGCCTGTCACCATTAAGCTCTTGCACATCAGCAAATATGTTGGACAATTAAAGCTTCCTATCCATGCATATTGTTTCCCAGGCCTCTCCATGCAGGTACCAATGCTTGTAGTTTGATATAAATCCACTCCTATATAATTGGGCAACTATTGTATCCCTATCAAGCATATCTCTATTGACACATCTCTTACAAGGACAATGAGCTCATCCTTGAACTAAAAGTGCAAGATTTTCAAAAGCATAATCACAAAAGTAAAGGACATTATTATAAATAGGAACGGTCAGGACTCGTGTCCCATGCATGCAGGCTTGGAGCTTGCTAGATGATTAGGTTGCACGAGCACATGAATTTTATTTTTAAGTTGTTATTTTATTTTTTAAAAAAATTTCTACTTCTAGTTTGTAGCTTGAGGAGGCGGTTGGAGGCTCGGAGAGGCTATGATGACTATCTGTGTGAGATGCATCTAAATGGAGGTGATGCATTCTATTCTTATTATTATATGGTCAAGCTTGAATGGTCTATTACATTGCTGACAACTGCTTGTAGCCATCTCATGGTTAAAGGTGTAGAGGAACTTGCAATGTAGGGCAAGCTTGGTTGGTTTATTACATCACAGATAATCGCTTGCAACCACCTCAAGGTTAAAGGTGCAGAGGAACTTGCAATGCCTTATTTTTCAATGGTAGATCTGAGCCTTCTTCATATTTTCATGTACTGAGATTATCATATAATGCTAGATGAGAATCAAACAATGCCTAAATTAGGGGACCAGCAAACCAATATATTATCATGTACTAGTGGATGAGAATCATTTTTCTGCTGATATATTACAGATGCTAACTAACAAACTTTATTACACGAGTTAAATTTTGATCAGTTTGTTGTGTTTTGATAGATATTTTGTTTAAAATAATTTTTAGGTCATTTACTTGCTTTGATTTTTATTTTTATTTTTAGAGATTATGCATCATGTCTTCTAAAGGTTGGAGCCATTCAATCCAAGAATAGAGCTCTCAAGGAGAGAGCGATCATGCAGTCAGCTCACATGGTTCCACACCTCTTACATTAAGAAGTAAACTCTAATACTTTAAATATTCTCATTTATATTATTTTATCTTTCGCTAACTAATAATATTTTTTATGTTAGATATTTTATGCTCAGATTCGGATGACATGGGGTCAATAGTGACCCCATAGTCACATGCAGTAGCGACCAGCTCCCAGATACAGAGTCATGGTCGAGAATCTACCTGGCTCGCAGCATCTCTGACTTGGTCGGAGGATAGATAGCTCATCTACATTTTAGAGCTGTTCGTAAGTACTAAAACTTCAACTAATATGTTTATAATTTAGCCATTCTAGAGTTAACATTTATTTTTCAAAATCAATTTTTCAGCACATCTAGAGAGTCTAAAGTATCTCATGTGATTATCGACATCATCTGATGCTTGATGCCAAGGCTAGTGAATGAGTTCTCCAGTCGGCCATCTAGAGCTCGTGATGTAGCTTGAGAGATGTTTTTGGTAAGTCAAAATTAGTTTAATTTTTAAAATTCTGATATGTTGGTATTTTAATTACATATTAATATACGCTTGCTTCTATCTTGTAGGTGTACCATCGATTTGAGACTCTTCAGGATAAGAAAGCTGGCCATTAGAACTTCAAGGAGGTGGCCACATAGAGGCTCTAAGATGGCCTCTACAACCTCAGGCAATGCACCATCTAGCACTTCAATTCCTAGTCGCCATCGAATTGGAGGTCCTTCATAGATTATTGAATGTGGGCGGATATATGGAGGTCCTCTGTGACTAGTAGAGCAGTGAGGAGTACTTCGATAGGTGGAGAGGATCTGGTAAAACTAGACCACTCAGTAGGATCCGATCAGGTGCATAGGTGGCTCAGTCGGCACACTTATTATGGTTGACTAACTGGTAAGAAATCAATACCAAAACTCTTATCAAGAATTGAAAAAATTCTTATATGCATATTTTAATTAATTTAATTTTATTATTTACTTAATGTAGATATAGTAGTTGGGTCATCCACCAGACCAGCTGTAGTTGTGGTGGGCCACACACCAATCTAGGAGGATTGGTACTATTCAGATTCTACATCGCGATAAATAATAGTAAGAATTTTAAACGTTATTTATTAAGTTGTTATAAGATCTAATTTTTATATTAGAACTAATATATTTTTGAACTATGTAGATATGATATGCGATGTATCTTGCTGAGAGGTATGGTGATGACCCATCTTTCCAGCCCTCCTTAACCTTGAGGGATGGCTTAGCACCACTAGATGGATGAGTAGGAGTCGGCATAGGATTTGGCTACAGCTTCGATCCTCCATTGCCTCGATATCTTTTGGCATCCTCACAAGCCTCGACATCCCAGACCTAGAGCGATGCGCACATGGAGGAGGTCGTGCAGAGGCTTTTGAGCTAGTGATTTCATAGCCTCCTAGATGCCATCCATGATATGGTCGTGGAGCTTTTCCAAGATCCATAGTTGCACGACTAGTTGGCTCATCACCCCATCCATTATATCAGGTAATTATATTATTAAACTTTTTACTTATTTTAAGTTTTTATATTTAGAAGCTTCGTATATTTAGGTTTGAGTTCTAGAAGAAGATCTAGGGGCTAAAAATTTAATCTAACCATCCAATCGATGGGTCGGGGGTGTTTATAACTCCCATATCATCAAATAAAATATATAAGAATAATAAGTTTGAGAATCGAAGGACTGTATTGAAAGATATGCCTCCATATCGAAACTTATTAATATTATTTTATTTTTTTATTATAGGATGCTAGGATGGTTAGATATGTGTGCCCTAGAAGCCAAAATTGACTGACACTTGTAATACACATCTAAGGATAAAATTATAATTTTGATTATAAATAATAAAATGGATTATTTTCTATCACAATGTGTATTTGAAAATGTCTGTGATACATCCCTTGAGTTAATGATAATAATAGTTCATATTTTCAATAGTTGAAAATTTAAGACATGAATTTTCATTATTAACTCATAAAATGCTTCCGACCGTAGGATCATTATGAGGATGGTGATTGATCCAAAAGTTTGGTGTACGATCGCTTCTTTAAGAAAGATAAGTCTTGAGTCTATGGTGTAGAGACACTAGAGTGAGAGTATAGGTACTCATTAGAGAATGAGGGCACTAAGCTTGACCACCTTGAGTAGTCATGAGGAAAGTCTACCTTCTCATCGATGACTAGCTCGAAGCTGTAGTGGTGTGTCTGGTTCTTTGATCTGAGGTGCATTGGCAGTTCACCTTAAGTGTGTTATAGTTTGACTACACCATAATTCGATCTCCTAGCCATTCGAAACCTTGAGGTTTATGTTGGCTATAGCATGTTCATTGTAGGAATTGGATTGCACCGATAGAAGATCTATCTACCTTGGTAGATGAGGAGCAGTCCTATGATGATCATGAGAATCAAGTCCACAAGCCTGTGGCCATGGCAGAGTGAAATAATAGAAAGAGTTTCTATTAGGGTTTTCACATTGGACTTGAATCGAATGATTAATTCATATGATGAAAATTAGAGTTTGATGAGATCACCTTAACCCTAATCCAATCAGAGCTCAAGATAGAGGAACTTAATCACACAGGTAACTGCACCGAGAGATTTGTTTTCAATTTTGATGGGTTGGCACCATATGCTGCTAGGTGTCACTGGTGGATTTTGGGAGCAATTAGAATGATTTCGATGATCAATCATACTAGTTGTTCGAATCAAAAATGTTCTGATCCATCGGAAGATGTTTCGATGATATCGATGATAGAGATCACGACGTATCCCATTATCATACAAAATTGAATCTAACTGGATCACACAAATAAGGGTTTGGATCTGCATATCATCAATTGGACTAACCTAATTTAATTGATTTGAATAAGATTCAATTAGGTTCAAGAAAATCATGCTAGCATACGATTGAGCCTAATATTCTTGTTCAACAATCATTAAAGCTTATCTCAACTGAGCCAAATATGTTTGAGCTCACTTAGGAACCATTACTTGGTCTGACTGGAGCTTGTCTAGATTAGAAAAGGATTGTCTTAATTTATGAGATAAACTTGAGACAACACCTGCCATTTTCCATCATCTGCTAAATCTTGTTCTTTGACTTTGGTCAAACATTGACCTTTGACACTTAGACATCTGCCCATGCATCATGCACCTATAGGAGAGAACATGGAGCTTTATCTCTCTACTAAAAAGTAGAAAAGAAAGGGGTGCAAGCCTAGAGAGTCATGCACCCCATGAGGATCACACTTGGAGTCCCATACAGATGGGACTCTAGTTGCTTCATGCTTTCAACTTGAGTGGCACCAAAGAGTGTTCTTTGACCAGTCTTGGCACCACCTAAGGAGGTTTGTGAGGGACTCTAATCTAATTGGATCAAATGATGTCATCCCATCAATCAGATTTAGATTTGATTGCACAAAGAGCCATGATTGGTCGGGATGATGTAGCACTGCATGGCGCAGCAGGATCTATATAAACCCTATCTGCACCTAGGATTAAGAAGTTCTATCCTTTGCCCATGCCACAAGGCTTCTCTCCCTCCCTCTCCATGCCACCTTTAGATCTTCTCTCTCCTATCCACATCCAAGAATTTTTGGGTGCAAGTTTGGTATGATCTGAGCAAGAGAAAGGCGATTGGAAAGGAAGAAGGCAGCATTACTGCAAGAGACAACGACTGATCTTCAAAAGCCATTTTGAAGATCTTTAAGATCAGATTCAGATCTAATTTTTGGAAGAGATATTGAAAAGGAGAAGATCTCTAGATCCTGTCCAAGTAGATATCGGTAGAAGTCAGGCACTTGCATGGCTACATCCAAAACCTCAGGCAAACATCGAGATCATCATAGGGTAATAGGATTACCCATAACAAGGTATAATTAAATTAGATTTAATTTAATTTAATTTATTTTTATTTTATTAGATTGATAAAATTAGATTTAAAGAGTCTCAGATTTGATTTAGATTTAAGAGAAAAATTTTTAAAATATCCCTCTTTATCCAATTAGATCTGAACGAACCTGACCTAGAAAATAGATTTTTTCCTTCAACTGGTATCAGAGCAAGGTTGCCATAATTTATTAGATCTAATTTTAATATATTTTTAATATGATAATTAGATGATTTTAGATATCACATGTGATGTGATTAGATTAAAATCATAAAATTAAAATTAAATAATTTAGATCTAAGATGTATGGGATGCATGTCTAGACTAGGAATAGAATTATTCTATGTGTAGTCTAGCATAATCATAATTTTAATTTGATTAGTTATAATTTTTAGATCTATTAATTTACTATTTTTTGATACTATAAATATTATAATTAAATCTAAATAATAGAAAATAAAATTATTTAATTTTGTTCATATGAGATATGATTGATGCATGTTTAGACTAGTTGTAGAATAGATCTATAAAGTTATCTTGAATAAATTTAATTTGATATGATTAAATTTAAATTTTATTTTTTAAATATTTATGAGATAATTTAGATCTAAAAACATGCATGATATGATACATGAGATATATGCAAAATATATTTTTAAGTTAGATCAATTTTTATATGTGATATATGATGTAGATCTAACTAGTTTTATAGATTCATCATATTTCTGATTAAGGCATTTCCCTTGCCGTCCAGTCATAAGAATAAAGAATGATTTAAAGGCCCTCTCCTTCCATTCGATGGGGTTTCTTATGATGTATAGGAGTGCTGCATGTTCATCCTTAATAAAAAATTAAAAAACTTATTTTCCCCAAAATCCTAGATCCTGAAATTCTAGGATTTTATTTACATGTTTTGTTTATGAATCCTAAACTTAATTAAAAATTAAGATTATGAAATATATTAGGTCTAAAATTGAAAATTTTTAGATCTAAGATATATTCATAAAATTGGGTTTGGACTTGGGTAGCTCAATTAGGTCTAGCGGTTAATCAAACCAAATCAAGAGTCGGTTAGATGGGATCAAGAGTACTTAAATTGACCAGCCTAATAGGATTAAGTCTGGATCAAGATTGAGTCACATGAGTGATCGATCAAGTCAAGACCTAATTAGGCTCAGTGGTTAGAGTCTAGATTGCAGGCTAATCTGATTGATTCTGGCTTAACAATTTGGTGTCTAAGGTAAGTTTGGCAGATATGATCGATTGATTTTTAATTAGGAGCTACTCGACTCGAATGCATTCTTATCGAGTTAATGGCACATCCCATCCACCGATCTCACTTATCTGGCCATATTTATTGACTCAGTCCTGATTTAAAGTGGCTAATAATTTGAGCTATCCCATGCTACTAGGTTAGTCATAATGGTTATGACTATGTCAAGTCAAGTTTAAAGAAACCTAAATTAAATCTTCCTAAGAAAAGATTAAGTCTAAGATCTTCCACCATTGTAGATATGCGGGCCCTTTCTGAGGATGATTATTCTCGGCTGGTCACAGTGGTTCAGTTGTATTGGGAAGACACAACCATGTCTATTAGGCATTGGATGCTACGGGCTGGAGGATGGATTGGGCTCAATATTTCAGATACGATGAGAGACCCAATTAGGAACCCAATCTACGTAAATAGTGGGTCTGACTTAACTAAAGAGTGGATCAATATTTTGGACATGATAAGATTCATGAATTAGAGACCAAGCCTAGGTGCACCATGATTAGAGAATCATCAGACAAGAGTTGTTCACTCATTGGCTAATCCATCATCAATAACTGTTAAGTGAGGTGATGAGTCAGTTGGTGGGACTGCACCATCCACTAGAAATCATTAATTATGGAGATTTTTATATCTCTATAGAGAGAGTGTAGGGATCCAAAGAAAATAGTGGATGCTAATTTATTTAAAAATTAAATCTTTAAATAAATTGATCAAATCTTAATTACAAAATCTAACTAGAAACTTTGACTCTCTATAGGAAAAAAAAATGTCCGCATCCAATCCAATAGCTACTATCCTGGACACCCATAGACTGATCGAACCTAATTACAAGAATTGGCTCTAGAACTTCAAAATTATTTTGGATTCCGAGAAGTTAACTCATGTATTGGACCAGGATCTCCCCACCTTACTAGCCCATCCGTCCACTGAACAAAGAGCGTCTCGTGACAAATGGATGGATGAAGATAACAAGGTCAGATACTATATGTTGGGCTCAATGTCTGATGAACTTCAGTGCTAACATGAAGATATCAAGACTGCCCACCAAATGTTGGCTCACCTATAAGAGTTGTTTGGTGAACAGAGTCATGCAACCAAATATCAAGTCACTAAACACTTTTTAAGGCTATAATGCATGATGGACAGTCAGTCCAAGATCATTATCTAATGATGATCAAGGACTTGGAAGAGCTTGAGAAGCTCGGAGTGCAGTTAGATCAAGATCTACAGAATGATATAATTCTGAAATTCTTGACTGATGTATATGTGCAGTTCATCATGAACTACTATATGCATAAACTTTAAAATACTCTGATCGAACTTATAAATATCCTGGTTACTATTGAGCTTTTTATGAAAGGTTCTAAAGGCTCAGTACTTGCTATGGAATAGACTTCTTCCAAGAGAAAATTTTTTGAAAAGAAGAAGTCTATAAAAAGGCAGAAGGTAGAAGGTGGAAAGAAAAAGAAGGTAGAGCTGAAGAAAAAGGCCGTTGACAAAAAAAAGTATTTCCATTGTAATATTAATTGCCACTAAAAGTGGAACTGCCCTACATACCTGGCCAACCTGAAGAATAAGAAGTAGACAAGTCCTTTTGGAGGTATGCTCATTTTTGAATCTAACCTTATGATTTTTTCTGTATCTAGTTGGGTGCTTGACTCTGGAACTAGTGCTCATTTGTACACTTCTATGCAAGATCTTGAGATGATCCTATGCATCGAAAATGGAGCAAGGATTGCTGCTGTGGCCATGAAAACCTACGCTCTTCGACTACCATCTGACTTAGATTTAGTACTTAGGGATTGTTATTATATGCCTGCCGCAAGCAGAAATTTGATTTCTATTTCATGTTTAGCACAAAAAAGCTATGTAATTAGTTTTCTTAAGGACCATTATAATATTCTTTATGAAAGAAATAAAATTGCAAGTGGTTTCCTCATTAATGGTCTCTACCAGTTACATATTGATGTATCTATCTTTAATATCAAGCAACATGTGAATGCTGTAAAATGATCCAGGGATAGTCCAAATAATAGGTATCTATGGCACCTAAGGCTAGGTCATATAGCAGAACACAAGGTTAATAAATTAGAGAAAATCAAACTATTGAGTTTGTTGACTTCTGAGCCATATCCAATTTATGAATCATGTCTTCATGGCAAAATGACTAAGCTCCCTTTTGTAGGATATGGAGAAAGGGCCACAAATCTACTTGCCCTAGTACATACTGATGTATACAGCCCATTTGATGTGTCGGCCAAAGGCAACATTGATTACTTCATAACCTTTACCGATGATTTATCTCAATATGTGTACGTGTATCTTTTGAGACACAAGTCTGAATCTTCTGAAAAGTTTAAGAAATTCAGACATGAAGTCAAAAAGCAAATTGAAAAATCCATTAAAATTCTTCGACCAGATCGAGGAGGTGAATACCTTAGTCAGAAATTTCTAGACTATCTCAAGAAAAATGGCATACTCTCTCAATGAACTCCACCTAGAATACCTTAACTCAACAGAATTTTGGAATAGAGAAATCGGATTCTATTAGATATGGTCCGATCCATGATGAGCTTTACAGACCTTCCTAATTTTCTTTAGGGACATAGTCTGTTAACTGCAATATATTTACTGAATAGGGTTTCCTCTAAAACCATTCCTACCACACCGTATGAGATATGGCATGCTAAGAAATCAAGCCTGAGTCATCTCAGAATTTGGGATTGTCCGACTCATGTCAAAAGATAACAAGTGGACAAGTTAGACTTTAGATCCTTTAGAGCTTGATTCATAGGATATCCTAAAAAGTCATTAGTATATTATTCCTACATCCAGAAGATCATAACGTGATTGTGAGACGGCATGCCATTTTTCTTGAAAAATAGTTTATTCAAGATAGCAGCATTAGAAAGCAGATCAAGCTAGAGTAAAAAGTCTCCCAAGAGCAACAAGCTAAGGACCCCATGGAACCAAATCAAGTTAAGCAAATACAATCACTACCTCGTAGATCAGAAAGGGTTTCCCATCCTCTAAAAGGTACTTAGGTAATATTTCAGAGGAAGTAGAGAAAATATTCCTCGTAGGTAATGGGGTTCATGGTGATCCCAAAACCTATAATGAGGTGATATCAAATATCGACTCTGAGAAATGGTTAGAGGCAATAATGTTAGAAATAGACTTGATGCACTCAAACCAAGTCTGGACCTTGATAGATCCACCAAAAGGTATAGTATCTATTGGGTGTAAATGGATCTACAAGAGAAAGATTGGGGCAGATGAGAATGTAGAGACATTCAAAGCTAGATTAGCGATAAAAGGTTATAGTCAGCACGAAGGCATTGACTATCATGATACCTTTTCATCAGTAGCTATGCTAAAATCCATCCGCCCACTGCTTGTTGTTGCAGTCTATTTCAATTATGAAATATGGCAAATGGATGTAAAAACAGCATTCTTAAATGGATACTTTGAGGAAGATATTTATATGGAACAGCCACTAGGTTTCACATCCAGCGATACTGATCACAAAGTATGCAAGCTGCAAAGGTCCATATATGGACATAAGTAAGCATCTCAGAGCTAGAATACTCATTTTAATGATGTGATCAAATTATTTAGTTTTATCAAAAATGAGGAGAAATCATGTATTTTCAAAAAGGTCAGTGGAAGCGCTATTGTCTTCCTCGTACAGTACGTGGATGATATCCTCATTAGAAATAATATTTCCATGTTGACCATAGTTAAAATATGGTTATCTAAAGAATTCTTCATGAAAGACCTAGGAGAAGTATCCTTCATTCTAGGAATCAAAGTCTATAGAGATAGACCGAATAGGATGCTAGGTCTTTCACAGAAGATGTACATAGAGGAAGTGTTAAAGAGGTTTAGCATGGAAAACTCCAAGAGGGAATTAGTACCCTTCAAACATGGCATTCATCTCTCTAAGAAAATGTGTCCCAACACACCAGAGAAGATTGAATGCATGAGCAAGATCCCTTATGCTTCAGCAATAAGAAGCCTCATGTATGCCATGTTATGTACACGACCTAATATAGCCCATGCTATGAGTGTCACGACCAGATATCAGTCGAATCTAGATGAAGAACACTGAACTTCTATGAAATGTATCCTTAAGTACTTAAGAAGAATTAAGGATATGTCATTGATTTTTGGTAATGGAAAACTCCAACTCCAGGGATATACAGACTCGAATTTTATGTCTGATATAGATGGTCGAAAGTTGACATCTAGGAGTCTGTTTGTGTGTAATGGTGGTGCTGTTAGTTGAAAAAGTTCCAAGCAGATAGTGATAGTAGATTCCACCATGGAAGTAAAATACATCGCTGCATTAGAAGCTGTGAAGGAGGCATTTTAGTATAAGAAATTCACCATAGAGATTGGAGTGATGCCATCAGATGCCATTCCTCTGTATTGCGACAATAATGGAGCCATAGCCCTTACTAAGGAGTTGAGGTCTCACTAGAAATCCAAGCACATCGAGTGGTGATATCACCTCATCCATGATTACCTCAAGAAAGATTATGTCGAGGTCAAGAGTCTCGACCCCACATACAATGTGGCCGACCCACTCACAAAGCCGTTGGACCAGCAGAAGATCGAAACCCACTATGAGAAGATGGGACTTAGATTTGTACCCAATTGGCTTTAGGTCAAGTGGGAGTTTGTTAGATATGTGTGCCCTAGAAGCCAAAATTGGCTGACACTTGTAATACACATTTAAGAAAAAAATTATAATTTTAATTATAAATAATAAAATAGATTATTTTCTATCATAATGTGTATTTGAAAGTATCTATGACATATTTCTTGAATTAATGGTAATGATAGTTCATATTTTCAAGAGTTGAAAATTTAAGACATGAATTTTCATTATTAACTCATAAAATGCTTCCGATCGTAGGATCATCATGAGAATGGTGATTGATTTGAAAGATTAGTGTACGATCGCTTCTTAGGATAGATTAGTCTTGAGTCTATGATATAGAGACACTGGAGCGAGAGTACAGGTATTTATTAGAGAACGAGGGTACTGAGCGTGACCACCTTGAGCAGTCATAAGAAAAGTCTATCTTTTCGTCGATGACTGACTCGAAGCTGTAGTGATGTGTCTGGTTCTTTGACCTGAGGTACATCGGTAGTTCACCTTGAGGGTGTTATAGTTTGACTACACTATAACTTGATCTTCTAGCCATTTGGAATCCTGAGGTGTATGATGGCTATAGCATGTTCATTGTAGGAATTAGATTGCACCGATAGGGGATCTATCTACCTCAGTAGATGAGAAGCAACCCTATGATGATCATGAGAATCAAGTCCATAAGCGCATGGCTATGGCAGAGTAAAATAATAGAAAGAGTTTCTATTAGGATTTTCACATTGGACTTGAATCGAATGATTAATTCATATGATGAAAATTAGGGTTTGATGAGATCACCTTAACCCTAATCCGATCAGGACTCAAGATAGAGGAACTTAATCTCATAGGTAACTGCATCGAGAGGTTCATTTTTAGTTCTGATGGGTTGCCACCATATGCTGCTAGGTGTCACTAGTGGATTTTGGAAGCAATTAGAATGATTTGGATGATCGATCATACTAGTTGTTTGAATCTAAAAAGTTCTGATCCATCAAAAAGTATTTCAATGATGTCGATAATAGAGATCATGACATATCTCATTACCATACAGAACTAAATCTAACTGGGTTACACAAATAAAGGTTTGGATCTGGGTATCATCAATTGGACTAACCCAGTTCAATTGATTCGAATAAGATTTAATTAGGTTCAAGGAAATCGTGTTAGCATACGATTGAGCCTAATGTTCTCCTTCAACAATCATTAAAGCTTGTCTCAACTGAGCCAAATATATTTGAGCTCACTCAGGAACCATTACCTAGTCTGATTGGAGGTTGTCTAGGTTAGAAAAGGGTTGTCTTAATTTATGAGATAAACTTGAGACAACACCTACCATTTTTCGTCACCTGCTAAATCTTATCCTTTGACTTTGGTCAAACATTGACCTTTGACACTTAGACATCTGCCCATGGGTCATACACCCATAGGAGAGAACATGGGGCTTTGTCCTCCTACTAAAAAGTAGAAAGGAAAGGGGCACATGCCTAGGGAGGCGTGTGCCCCATGAGGATCACGCCTGGAGTCCCATATAGATGGAACTCCAGTTGCTTCATGCTTTCAACTTTGGTGGTGCCAAAGAGTCTTCTTTGACCAGTCTTGGTGCCACCTTAGGAGGTTTGTGAGGGACTCTAATCTAATTGGATCAGATGATGTCATTCGACCAATCAGATTTAGATCTGATTGCACAAAGAGCCATGATTGGTCGAGATGATGTGGCGCTGCATGGCGCAGCAAGATCTATATAAATCCTGTCTGCGCTTAGGATTAAGAAGTTCTACCCTTTTCTCATGCCATAAAGCTTCTCTCCCTCTCTCTCCATGCCACCTTTAGATCCTCTCTCTCCTATCCACATCCAAAAATTTTTGGGCACAAGTTTGGTGTGATCTAAGCAAGAGAAAGATGATAGGAAAGGAAGAAGGCAGCATTGTTGCAAGAGACAATGGCTGATCTTCTAAAGCCATTTTGAAGATCTTCAAGATCAGATCCAAAATTAATTTTTGAAGGAGAGATTAAAAAGGAGAAGATCTCTAGATCCTGACTGAGTGGATATCGATAGAGGCCAGACATTTGCATGGCTACATCCGGAACCTCGGGCAAACATCGGGATCATCACAGGGTAATAGGATTACCCATAACAAGGTATCATTAAATTAGATTTAATTTAATTTATTTTATTTTATCAGATTGATAAAATTAAATCTGAAGAGTCTCAGATTTGATTTAGATCTAAGAGATAAATTTTTGAAATATCCCTTTTAATCCAATCAGATCTAAATGAACCTAATCTGAAAAATAGATTTTTTTCTTCAAGAACATCCGGCTCTCATACACCAGCTGTTAGAGAGGAGTAGGAGGAGGAGGTAGATGACAATGAGGATCAAATCTATTTTTTTTATGAATTATATTTTTTTGATACTACTTGTAAAAAATATATAATTTATATTTTAAATATAATATAATTAGATTTTAATTTTTTATTATAATATTATCTTTGAATTTTAATTATAAGAGGTATTAGCAACATAATTCATTATGAATAATTAAAATAAATTTAAAAAATATTATTATTAATTTTTAATAAATTAAAATTAACTTTTAGCATTGATATTAGCAACGATATTAGAGACCAAATCACCATCGCTAATATTTCTTAAAATATTTTTTTTTATTTTTTTAAAAAATTTAAAATTTAGAGACAATATTAGCAACGTAATTTTTGGTCACTAATAATTATTAGCAATGATATTATCCATAAAAATACCATCATTAAAAAATTTTATTTTAAAAAAAAAATAATTTAAATATTAAAAAATAATTAGTGATGAAATTATTCCATCTCTAAAGCTATTGCTAATAGTCTTATTAGCAACGGCTTACTTTTTTATCACTAATAATGTAAATTAATGATAAGGATTTTTTAGATTCACTTTTATGATGGTATTAGTGATGGCAGGTGGACAATAATTTAGATTCTTGAAGTATCTCTCTCTAAAAAAAAATTTCATCTTTGAAATCTTTCCCTGCCCAAGTCTATAAAAATTTTTGATTATTTTTTTCTCATACCATAGTCATCCTCTAATTTCATGATTGTGTCTTTTATTGTAATATCTTTCAAATCAAATTATTATTTTGATCAACTTAAAAATAATTTAGACTACTATGCTTCTATTATGCACTCTAATTTAAATCCATCAATAAATTTATGTCAAATATAGGTTTCTAAATAATATTATAATTAAAATAAGTTATCATCCTAATATTTCTATTATCAACCCACCTACACACGTCTAATTCTATGTATTATAATTCATCAACTTGGCTCTAATACTATATGAAAGAAAAAACCTATTTTTTCGGATCAGGTTCGTTCAAATCTGATTTGACCAAGAGAAATATTTTAAAAATATTTCTCTTAGATCTAAATCAAATTTGATGGATCTAATAAAATAAAATAAAATAAAATAAATTAGATTTAATTTATACCTTATTTTTGGGTAATCTTATTATCCTATAATGATCCTGCTGATTGCCTGAGGTTCTGGATGTAGTCATGCAATCGCCTGGCCTCTATCGGTAATAGAATTTGGATATCTCCTCCTTCTCAATCTTTTCTCCAAAGATCAGATCTGGATCTGATCTTGAAGGTTTTCAAAATAATTTTTGAAGATCCAATGTTGTCTCTTACAGCAGTGCTGCCTTCTTTCTTTCTTGTCGCCTTTTTCTTGCCTAGATCGCATCAAACTGAAACCTAAAGCCCCTTGGGCATGGAGAGGAGAGAGAGGATTAGAGGTAGGCATGGAGGAGAGAGGGAGATGGCTATGTGGCATGGGCAAGGGGAGAACATCTTTAAACCTAGGCACAGACAGGGTTTATATAGATCCTGCTACGCCATCCAGTGCCACATCATCCTGGCCAATCACATCTCTTCATGCAATCAGATGTAAATCTAATTGATGCGATGACATCACCTGATTCAATCAGATGAGAGCCCCTCTCCAACATCCTTAGGTAGTGCCAAGACTGGTCAAAGTGGAGTCTTTGGTGCCACCTAGTTTGATGCCAAGAAGCAACCTGGAGTCCCATCTTTATGGGACTCCAGGCATGATTATCCTAGGGTGTGCCTTCGTAGGTGTGCACCCCCTCCTTTCTTCTTTCTAGCAGGAGGACAAACCCCTATCTACTCTCCAATGGATGCATGACACATGGACAAATGTCTAAGTATCAAAGGTCAACGTTTGACCAAAGTCAAAAGACAAGAATTAGCAGGTGATGAAAAATGGTAGGTGTTATCTCAAATTTATCTCATAAATTAATACAACCCTTTTCTGACCTGGACAAGCTACAATCAGACCAAGTAAAGATACTTGAGTGAGTCCAAACATATTTGGCTCAGTCGAGACAACATTTAATGATTGTTGAAGGAGAATTTTAGGCTCAATTATGTGCTAGCACGATTTTTTTGAACCTAATTGAATCTAATTCAAATCAATTGAACTGGGTTAGTCCAATTGATGATATCCAGATCCAAATCCTTGTTTGTGTGTGACCCAGTTAGATTCAATTCTGTATGGTAATGAGATATGTCATGATCTTTATCATCGACATCATCGAAACACCTTTCGAATGGATCAGAACTTTTCTGATTCAGACAACTAGAATGATCGATCATCCAAATCATTCTAATTGCTCCCAAAATCCACCAGTGACACCTAGCAGTATATGGTGGCAACCCATCAGAACTGAAAATGAACCTCTTGGTGCAGTTACATGTGTGATTAAGTTCTTCTATCTTGAGCCCCGATCAGATTAGGGTTAAGGTGAACTCGTCAAACCCTAATTTCCATCATATGAATTAATCATTCGATTCAAGTCCGATGTGAAAATCTTAAATAGAAACTCTTTCTATTATTTCACTCTACCATGGCCATGGGCTTATGGACTTGATTCTCATGATCATCATAGGGCTGCTCCTCATCTACCGAGGTAGATAGATTTCCTCTTGGTGCAATCCAATTCCTACAATGAACATGCTATAGCCAACATACACCTCAGGATTCCATGGAATGGCTAGGAGATCGAGTCATGGTGTAGTCAAACTATAACACCCTCAAGGTGAACTACCGATGCACCTCAGGTCAAAGAACCAGACACACTACTGCAGCATCGAGTCAGTCATCGACGAGAAGGTAGACTTCCTTAATGACTACTCGAGGTGGTCACGCTCAGTGCCCTCATTCTCTAACGAGTACCTATACTCTCGCTCCGGTGTCTCTACACCGTAGACTCAAGACTCATCTACTATAAAGAAGCGATTGTACACCAACCTTCCGGATCAATCACCATCCTCATGATGATCCTATGGTCAGGAAGCATTTTATGAGTTAATAATGAAAATTCATGTCTTAAATTTTCAACTCTTGAAAATAAGAATTATCATTACCATTAACTCAAGAGATGTATCACAGACACTAAATACACATATGTGATAGAAAATAATCTATTTTATTATTTATAGTCAAAATTATAATTTTGCCCTTAGAAGTGTATTACAAGTGTCAGCCAATTCTGGCTTCTAGGGCACACATATCTAACAATCTTCCACTTGACCTAAAGCCAATTGGCTACAAATCTAAGTCCCATCTTCTCAAGGTGGGCTTCGATCTTCTGCTGGTCCCAATGGCTTTGTGAAGTGGGTCTGCCACATTGTCTGTAGGAGTCGACTCTCTTGACCTCGACATAAATCCTTTCTCGAGGTAATCATGGATGAGGTGGTATCGCCGCTCGATGTGCTTGGATTTTTGGTGAGACCTCGGCTCCTTAGCAAGGGCTATGGTGCCATTGTTGTCGCAGTATAGAGGAATGGCATCTGATGGCATTACTCCGATCTCTATGGCAAACTTCTTGTACCAGAATGCCTCCTTTGCAGCTTCTGATGCAGCGATGTACTTCTGCTTCCATGGTGGAATCTGCTATCACTATCTGCTTGAAACTCTTCCAACTGACAGCACCACCATTACACACAAACAGACTTCCCAGATGTCGACTTTCGATCATCTACATCGGACATAAAATCCGAGTCTGTATATCCCTGGACTTGGAGTTCTCCATTACCAAAAACCAACAGCATATCCTTAGTTCTTCTCAAGTACTTAAGGATACATTTCACAGAAGTCCAGTGTTCTTCACCTAGATTTGACTGATATCTGCTCGTGACACTCACAGCATGGGCTATATCAGGTCGTGTACATAACATGGCATACATGAGGCTCCCTATTGCTGAAGCATAAGGGATCTTGCTCATGCATTCTATTTCCTCAGGTGTGCTAGGGCACATCTTCTTGGAAAGATGAATGCCATGTCTGAAGGGTACTAAACCCCTCTTAGAGTTTTCCATGCTAAACCTCTTTAGCACTTTCTCTATGTACATCTTCTGTGAAAGTCCTAGCATCCTATTCGGTCTATCTCTATAGACCTTAATTTTTAGAATAAATGATGCTTCTCCTAGGTCTTTCATGGAGAATTCTTTGGATAACCATATTTTAACTATAGTCAACATGGGAAATATCATTCCCAATAAGGAGGATATCATCCACGTACAATACGAGAAAGACAATAGCACTCCCACTGACCTTTTTGAAGAACACATGGTTCCTCCTTCATTTTTGATGAAACCAAATAATTTTGATCACATCATTAAAATGAGTATTCCAGCTCCGAGATGCTTGCTTAAGTCCATATATGGACCTTTGCAGCTTGCATAACCTTGTGATCAGCATCACTGGATGTGAAACCTAGCGGCTATTCCATATAGATATCTTCCTCAAGATATCCATTTAAGAATGTCCATTTTCACGTCCATTTGCCATATTTCATAATCAAAATAGGCTGCAATAGCAAGCAATGTGCGGATGGATTTTAGCATAGCTACACTGGACAAAAAGGTATCCTGATAGTCAATGCCTTCGCATTGACTATAACCTTTTGCCACTAATCTAGCCTTGAATGTCTCCACATTTCCATCTGCACCAATCTTTCTCTTGTAGAGATCCATTTACACCCAATAGGTACTATACCTTCTGGTGGATCTACCAAGGTCCAGACTTGGTTTGAGTGCATCGAGTCAATTTCTGACTTCATTGCCTCTAACCATTTCTCAGAGTCGATATCTGATATCGCCTCATTGTAGGTTTTGGGATCATCACCATGAACCCCATTACCTACGAGGAACATTTCCTCTACTTCCTCTGAAATAGTACCTAAGTACCTCTCAGGGGGATGGAAAACTCTTTCCGATCTACGAGGTGGAGGAGGTAGTGATTGTATTGGCTCAACCTGATTTGGTTCCATTTGGTCCTTAGCTCGTTGCTCTTGTGAGACTTTCTCATCGAAGCTTGATCTATGCTTTCCAATGCCGCTATCTTGAATAAACTATTTTTCAAGAAAGATGGCATGTCGACTCACAATCACATTGTGATCTTCTGGAATGTAGAAATAATATCCTAATGACTCTTTAGGATATCCTATAAATCGAAGCTCTAAAGGACCTATAACTCTAACTTGTCCGCTTGTTGTCTTTTGACATGAGCCGGACAATCCCCAAATTTTGAGATGACTCAGACTTGGTTTCTTACCATGCCATATCTCATATGGTGTGGTAGGAATGATTTTAGAAGGGAAACCCTATTCAGTAAGTATATTGATAGTTAACAATGACTATGTCCCCAAAGAAAATCAGAAAGGTCTGTGAAGCTCATCATGGATCGAACCATATCTAATAGGATCCGATTTCCTCCGTTCTGACAATCCCCGTTGAGTTGAGGTATTCCTAGGTGGAGTCCATTGAGAGACTATGCCATTTTTCTTGAGATAGTCCAGAAATTCTCGACTAAGGTATTCACCTCCTCGATCTGATCGAAGAACCTTAATGGGTTTTTCAGTTTGCTTTTCTACTTCATGTCTGAATTTTTTGAACTTTTCAAAAGCTTCAGACTTATGTCTCATAAGATACACATATCCCATACCGAGATAAATCATCGGTAAAGGTTATGAAGTAGACAAAGTTGCCTCTAGCGGCACATCAAATGGGCCGCACACATCAGTATGTACTAGGGCAAGAAGATCCGTGGCCCTTTCCCCATGTCCTACAAAAGGGAGCTTAGTCATTTTGCCATGAAGACAAGATTCACAAATTGGATATGACTCGAAAGTCAATGGACTCAATAGCCCAATTTTCTCCAATTTGTTAACCCTATCTTCTGCTATATGACCTAGTCTTAGGTGCCATAGATACCTATCATTTGGACTATCCCTAGATCATTTTGATTTTATGGCATTCACATTTTGCTCGATATTAAAAATAGATACATCAATATGTAACTGATAAAGATCATTAATAAGGAAACCACTTGCAATTTTATTTCTTTCATAAAGAATGTTACAATGGTCCTTAAGAAAACTAATTACATAGCCTTCTTGTGCTAAACATGAAATATAAATCAAATTCCTACTTGCTGCAGGCACATAATAACAATCTTTTAACACTAAGTCTAAATCAGATGGTAGTCGAAGAGGGTATGTTTTCCACAGCACATAACAGCAACTTCTTGCTCCATTTTTGACATGTAGGATCATCTCTCCATCCTCAGCCTCCTGCTATCCTCAAGACCCTGCATGAAAGTGCACAAATGAGCACTAGAACCAGAGTCAAGCACCCAACTGGATGCAGAAGAAATCGTAAGGTTAGACTCAATAACGAGCATACCTCCAGAAGGACCTTCCTCCTTCTTATTCTTCAGGGTGGCCAGGTAAGTAGGGCAGTTTTGCTTCCAATGGCCGTCAGTGTTGCAATGAAAATACTTTCCTTTGTCAGCGGTCTTTTTCTTCAGCTCTGCCTTTTTCTTCTTTCCTCCTTCCACCTTTTGCTTTTTCATAGACTTCTTTCTTCTTTCCAAAAGACTTTCTTTTGGAAGAAGTCCATTCCATAGCAAGCACTGAGCCTTTAGAACCTTTCATAGAAAGCTCAGCAGTAACCAGCATGTTCATAAGCTCGGCCAAAGAATTTTGAAGTTTATGCATATGGTAGTTCATGATGAATTGCCCATATGCATCAGTCAAGGATTGCAGAATTATATCATTCTGCAGATCCAGGTCCAACTTCACATCGAGCTTCTCAAGCTCTTCCAAATCCTTGATCATCATCAGATAATGATCTTGGACTGACTGCCCATCATGCATTTTAGCCTTGAACAGTCATTTAGTGACTTGATACTTGGCTACGTGACTCTGTTCACCAAACATCTCTTATAGGTGAGCCAACATTTGGCGAGCAGTCCTGATATCTTCATATTGGCACTGAAGCTCATCAGACATCGAGCCCAACATATAATATCTGGCCTTATTATCTTCGTTCGTTCACTTATTAAGAGATGCTCTCTGTTCAGCAGATGGACGAGCTGGTAAGGTGGGGGGATCCTGGTCCAATACATGAGTTAACTTCTCAAAACCCAAAATGATTTTGAAGTTATGGAGCCAATCCTTGTAATTGGGTTCGGTCAGTCTATGGGTGTCCAGGATACGTGCTAATGGGTTGGAAGCAGACATTTTTCTATAGAGAGTCAAAGTTTCTAATTAGATATTATAATTAAGACTTGATTAATTTATTTAAAAATTTTATTTTTAAATAAATTATCTTCCACTATTTTATTGGATTCCTACACTCCCTCTATAGAGATATGAAAACCTCCACGATTAATGATTTCTAGTGGATGGTGCGATCCCACCAACTGACTCATCACCTCATCTAATAGTTATTGGTGATGGGTTAGCCAATGAGTGAACAACTCTTGTTCAATGATTCTCTAATCATGGTGCACCCAAACTTGATCTCTAATTCATGAATCTCATCGTGCCCAGAATATTGATCCACTCCTTAGTTAAGTCAGACCCATCATTTGCATAGATTGGATTCCTAATTGAGTCTCTCACCATATCCAAAATATTGAGCCCAATCCATCCTCCAGCCCATAGCATCCAATGCCTAATAGAATATGGTTGCATCTTTTTGGTGCAACTGAACCACTGTAACCAGTCGAGAACAATCAACCCCGGAAAGGGCCCGCACATCTACAATGGTGGAAGACCTTAGACTTAATCTTTTCTTAGGGAGATTTGATTTAGGTCTCATTAAACTAGACTTGACATAGTCATAACAATTATGACTAACCTAGTGGCATGGGTTAGCTCAGATTATTGGCCACCTCAGATCAGGACTGAGCCAATAAATATGGCCAGGTAAGTGAGACCGGTGGAAGGGATATGCCATTAACTCAACAAGAATGCATTCGAGTCGAGTAGCTCTCAATTAAAAATCAGTCGGTCGTATCTGCCAAACTTACCTTAGACACCAAATTGTTGAGCCAGAACCAATCGGGTTAGCCTACAATCCAGACTCTAACCACTGAGCCTAATTAGGTCTTAGCTTGATCGATCACTCATGTGATTCGATCTTGATCCAGACTTAATCCTATTAGGCTGGTCAATTTAAGCACTCTTGATCCCATCTAACCAACTCTTGATTCGATTTGATCAACCGCTTAGACCTAATTGAGCTACCCAAGCCCAAACCCAATTTTATGAATATGTCTTAAATCTAAAAATTCTCAATTTTTAGACTTAACATATTTCATAATCTTAATTCTCAATTAAGTTTAGGGTTCATAAATAAAATATGTAAATAAAATCCTAGGATTTCAGGATCTAGGGTTTTGTAGAAAATAAGTTTTTGGATTTCTGATTAAGGATGAACGCGCAACACCCCTACACATCATAAGAACACCCCATCGAATGGGAGGAGAGGGCATTTAAATCCTTACTTTATTCTTATGATCGGACGGCCAAGGGGAATGCCTTAATCAGAAATATAAAAACTACAAAACTAGTTAGATCTACATCATATATCTTATATATAAAATTGATCTAACTATAAACATATTTTGCATACATCTCATGTATCATATCATGCATATTTTTAGATCTAAATTATCTCATAATCATCTAAAAAATTAAATTTAAATTGATCACATCAAAATAAATTCTATTCTAGATAATTATGTAGAACTAATTCTACAACTAGTCTAAACATGCATTCATCATATCTCATATGAATAAAAATTAAATAACTTTATTTTCTATTTTTTAGATCTTATTATAATATTTATAATATCAAAAAATAGTAAATAAATAGATCTAAAAATTATAACTTAATCAAATTAAATTATGATCATGCAAGACTATAGATAGAACTATTCTATTCTACAACTAGTCATGCATCTTGTAGAACTTAGATCTAAATTATTTAATTTTTAATTTTTTTAATTTTAGATCTAATCACATCTCATGTGACATCTAAAATCATCTAATTATTAGATCAAAATTAAACTAAAATTAGATCTAAATTATTTATAGGAACCTGGCTCTGATACCAGTTGAAGGAAAAAACCTATTTTCTTTGGATCAGGTTCGTTCAAATCTGATTTGACCAAGAAAAATATTTCAAAAATTTTTCTTCTTAGATCTAAATTAGATTTGATATTTTTTAGATCTAATTTTATATATCTAATAAAATAAAATAAAATAAAATAAATTAGATTTAATTTATACCTTGTTCATTGGGTAATCTTATTATTCTATGATGATCCTACTGATTGCCTGAGGTTCTGAATGTAGCCATGTAATCATCTGGCCTCTACCGATTATCCACTCAAGGACAGAATTTGGATATCTCCTTCCTTCTCAATCCATTTCCTCCAAAGATCATATCTGGATGTGATCTTGAAGGTCTTCAAAATAATTTTTGAAGATCCAATGTCGTCTCTTGCAGTAGTGCTGCCTTCTTCCTTTCTTCTCATCTTTTTCTTGCCTGGATCACACCAAACTGAAGCCCAAAGCCCCTTAGGTGTGGAGAGGAGAGAGAGAATTAGAGGTAGGCATGGAGGAGAGAGAGGAGATGGCTATGTGGCATGGGCAAGGGAAGAACATCTTTAAACCTAGGCACAGATAGGGTTTATATAGACCCTACTGTGCCATGCAGTGCCACATCATCCCAGCCAATCACGTCTCTTCATACAATCAGATCTAAATCTGATTGGTGGAATGACATCACCTGATCCAATCAGAATGAAGAGCCTCTCTTCCAACATCCTTAGGTGGCGCCAAGACTAGTCAAAGTGGAGTCTTTGGCGCCACCTAGTTTGATGTTAAGAAGCAACCTGGAGTCCCATCTATATGGGACTCCAGGCGTCATTATCCTTGGGTGCACATCTCCTAAGGTGTGCACTCTCTTCTTTCAATTTTCTAGTAGAGGGACAAACCCCTATCTACTCTCCAATGGATGCATGACACATGGGCAGATGTCTAAGTGTCAAAGGTCAATGTTTGACCAAAGTCAAAAGACAAGAATTAGCAAATGATGAAAAATGGCAGGTGTTATCTCAAATTTATCTCATAAATTAAGACAATCCTTTTCTGATCTAGACATGCTCCAGTCAGACCAAGTAAAGGTACTTAAGTGAGTCCAAACATATTTGGCTCAGTCAAGACAATATTTAATGATTGTTGAAGGAGAACTTTAGGCTCAATCGTGTGCTAGCATGATTTTCTTGAACCTAATTGAATCTAATTCAAATCAATTGAACTGGATTAGTCTAATTGATGATATCTAGATCCAAACCCTTATTTGTGTAATCTAGTTAGGTTCAATTCTGTATGATAATGAGATATGTCACAATCTCTATCATCGACATCATCAAAACACCTTCCAATAGATCAAAACTTTTCTGATTCAAACAACTAGAATGATCGATCATCCAAATCATTCTAATTGCTCCCAAAATCTACTAGTGACACCTAAGAGTATATGGTGGCAACCCATCAGAACTGAAAATGAATCTCTTGGTATAGTTACATGTGTGATTATGTTCTTCTATCTTAAACCCCTATCAGTTTAGGGTTAAGGTGAACTCGTCAAATCCTAATTTTTGTCATATAAATTAATCATTCGATTCAAGTCCGATGTGAAAATCTTAATAGAAACTCTTTCTATCATTTCACTCTGCCATGGCCATGGGCTTATAGACTTGATTCTCATGATCATCATAGGGCTGCTCCTCATCTACCGAGGTAGATAGATTTCCTCTTGGTGCAATCCAATTTCTATAATGAACATGCTATAGCCAACATACACCTTAGGATTTCGGATGGCTAGGAGATCGAGTCATAGTGTAGTCAAACTATAACACTCTCAAAATGAACTATCGATGCACCTTAGATCAAAGAACCAGACATACCACTACAGCTTTGAGCCAGTCATCGACTAGAAGGTAGACTTTCTTATGACTGCTCGAGGTGGTCATGTTCAGTACTCTCATTCTCTAACGAGTGCTTGTACTCTCGCTTCGGTGTCTCTACACCATAGACTCAAGACTCATCTACTATAAAGAAGCGATTGTACACCAACCTTCTAGATTAATCACCATCCTCATGACGATCCTACGGTCGGAAGCATTTTATGAGTTAATAATAAAAATTTATGTCTTAAATTTTTAACTTTTGAAAATAAGAATTATCATTGCCATTAACTCAAGGGATGTATCATAGACACTAAATACACATTGTGATAGAGAATAATCTATTTTATTATTTATAGTCAAAATTATAATTTTGCTCTTAGAAGTGTATAACAAGTATCAACCAATTATGGCTTCTAGGGCATACATATCTAACACTATATTGATTATCATACCCTTGATCCGAGATCATAAGTCAGAGGTCATGGCAAGCATCACATATTCATGGAGAACTCCCCCACAAGTACGTAAGGCATCTCTTCATGATATCATAAAACAATAGTGGGACAAATAATCAATAAATAAACATTCAAACTTGATTTAAAAAATTAAATCAAATAACTTATAAAATAAAGTTTTGTATCAACTTTAATAAATTCTAATCTATAATAACAATATCAAATAATACTCTAATTCACTCTACTATAATAAATTTTTGAGTTAAGCTAGTCCTCCGAATCTGTATAAATAGTAAAATATAGAGTAATGAGCTAGACAACCTAACAAGCAATTAACACTTTAGCTAGATAAATTTAGTAATAATAATATACTATATAGGGTGCATCAATTGAAAATATGCAACACTAATCAAATGAGTTCCATATGAATTCAACCTCATCAAAATTTATTTTTAAATTCATTCTCATTCATAAATCAATTTTCATTCAAACATCAGGTTCATCTTGATAGCTATGAATTATTACCATACTTATATCCTATGGCCAGGTCAGAATGAGCTTAGAATAGCTAAAGTATTAATATATAACCCTCACTAGTAGGGTTCGATATACTAGTATATAACCTCTACTAATAGGATGTCAATATACCAGTACATAACCTCCACTAACTAGGTATTGATGTACCAGCCCACAACTCTCACTAGTAGGATATTGATGTCCTAGTGCATAACCTCCACTGGTAGGGCATCGATATACCAGTGCATAATCTCTACTAGTAGGATATCGATATGCTAACATATAACCTCCACTAATTGAATTCTGATATGTAGTTAGGCTGTGAGTCAAAATCCATCTTAAATTAATTTTTTTGATAAAATTAATTTTATATTTCAATCAAATAATATATAAACCATGTATAATTGAAATCAATTAGTCATAACTCCATAACAAAATTAATACATTTGATAATGCAGCAAATAATATTCTGTAATAAAATAAATTTAATAAATGAATATCATACTTCATATTCATAAATTATAAATAATATAACCAAAAATTTGATGATACAAATACTATGCAATTTATCAATAAATCTAGAAAAGGTGAATAATTACTTGCTCACATGTACTCTAACAAATATAGAAATTTCTTTCCAAAATCTTCAGTTCATAACATATTGTAATATCCCACTGCTAAATATCTCTTGATCAAGATAACTACAATCCTACATAGGATTAGGTCTAATAATTAGAAAGAATATGAATAATTAAGAAAGACATGATTGATGGATGGCTGCATTCTAATAGTTTAGAACAATCGGGTCATAATAACTTTATTCAATCAAGATCAAACTAGGTGGTTCAAAAGAGATCAAGCATGATCAAATCGGTATTATTCGTGCAGAATCTGGTTGATGCTGGACTAGGCTAGAGCCAAAAGAAATGAGGTCGCTGGCAGTGACCTACAAGATAAGTCCTGATCGGAGATGGGAGTGGCTCGGACAGGATCCTCCAACGATCAAGTCAGCTATTTTGGCCAACAAAAATAGAGTGCTCAGAAGAATTGAAGCAGAGTTTAAAGCTTAGGGAAGAAACATATCTGGAGGATCTCTTATATAGATGGAGCATGTAATAAACTAATGGTGACAGCCGTAACTACCTAATAGTGGGCAGTTCGAAACCACGTAGAGTTTGTTATGGAAGATGGTGTTCGTTGTCATGATATGCTAGTTTGTTAGAGAGCAATGATTGGAGTTTGGATGGAGCATCTATCAACGATGAAGGGTTTTGCATTACGATAGTTCTAGAGAAGTTCAGACTTCTTCGAGGTCGTATGCATGTAGATTGACTTGCGCTGAGCTAGGGGTTGAATTCACGTAGATGACAGGATCCTTTTGGGCATCTACAGAGAGTTTGACCAAAAGGAGCTCTTCTCGACAACTGGAGGAAGTTTGATCGGAAGGAGTCCTGTGGGCAACTGGAAGGAGTTCAGTAAGAAGGAGCCTGCTTGGGCGACTGGAAGGAGTTTGACTACAAGGAGTCATGTGGGCGACTATAAGGAGTTTGATCGAAAGAAGATTGGCTGAAAGGAGCTTGGCTACTGACCGAAGGAGATCAACTAGGAAGAAAGCCCCTAGGCATCTACAAGGAGTTTGATCGATAGGAGATCGACTCGATGGAGATTAATCGATAAGAGCTTGGTTGATGATTTCGATGGGCAGACAGCTATGATACTCTGGCGACTGAATTGCTCCTTTGAAGCTTAGCTATTTTTAGGACCATCTAAAGGCTAATAGAGTGGAGACGAGGTCCTTTTGCTTGCACTTTCAAGGTTTTTGGCATGAGAATTCAAAGATCTACCACTCTCAGTATGTTACAGAAGCTCGTCTGGGAAGAAGTTCTGTCGATCTGATGTCGATCCAAAGTTGAACAGCCTAGAAAGGTTCTAGTTGGGAAGAAGTTCAACTGGAGGAGTCCGACCTGAGGGAGTCTAGAAGGAGTTCGATCGGAGTTCCACAATGCCTTGCCACTCTGATCCTAGCCCATGCCGTCAGAGAAGGTCGTTCAATACACTAAAGGTCGGCCATGTTAGAGATAATTGAAGCTAGGGTTGAAGTTCCTCTATGATCATTAATTCTAGCCGAGAATGCTTTGTGAACATACACCAGGCCAAACTTCGATAGGAGCAGGGTTTTATTTCCAACAAGAGTCCCCCTACTCCCGAGTTCAAAATTCTAAGAAAGGGAGTATAAAAAGGTGATTGCCGAAGTTCTTTTTCGGGTTCCATGCTAGTAGGATAGAAGGTCTCAGCTGGAGCTAGCATCGAAGCTTCTTTAATATGAATTGACCTGAAAAGATAAATTTTTGAAATTCTTGCCAAAGCATTGCCCAAGGTACGGTGCAATAAGGTTTCGTCCGCTGCCAATGCTCTGCCATGATGAGTGGGACACGCGTCAGCCTAAGATCGGCTAGAGGAGACTTGCAATCATAACTACCTCGAACTCCCATGGATATTTAGCCACATCTTCTTGTTGGTGCCTCATTTCGATCGAGACCTCCTTCCTCTTCCTCTAGTCTTCATCTTCTTCCTGCTCCAGAGTACTAGCATCTTTCGCCATTTTCTTCAATTTCCAAGGGTTCTTCCACTCGAGTTTGATTGACCTCACCATCTTCTTGATTTTCTTAATCGATTTAGGTTAGTTCCTAAACCCTCCTCTTGATTATTGCTATCTTTTGGTATCTCCGTCCGTTCAGTTTCTTTGAAAGAGTCTTGAATCTTATTTTTTCTAATTTTTTGGAGGGTTTTTCCAACTTAGTTTGATCCATATGTCCACTGAAGTATCCTGATCAACTTGTTTTAGGAGTTCGGCTCATCTAGCACTGATGGATCCAACCCATAAGGATTCCAAATCCATAGAAATGTCTCGACCTCCTTTCATTCCCAACACTATCCCCTATAAACTTCAACAAGAAGATCTTTCTTTGATCAGGATCTAGTTTGGAATCCCTTCTAAATATGAACTTGAACTTCCTGGTCCTAGTGACCAAGCCTGCTCCCCTCCTCCAGACCGAACTTGCTTGTACATCGAAATCCTCCATGCAGGACTTCGGCTTTCGGCTATCCATACTTCCTTTTATAGTCAACCTGTTTAAATTCCTAAATATTTTCTTTGCTGCTATGGCGTCGAACTAATTTAGGTTCATCATAGGATTCCTTTCTTTATGTAATATAGCCAATGTCCCACCTACCATCTTTCTATTTTGTAACTTCTTCACCTTCAAACATCATCCCACCACCAAAGATTGGTGGTATGTATCTTCCTAGTTCGACAAGAAGGGGTTGCTTAAGGGCACTCCTTTTTTCATTCACAATTGGAAGGAGAAATTTTTTTTTCTTTCATGTCCTTCTTTAGAGTTAGGACTTTCTTCTTGGGAAGACATAAGGGATTCAACCTGCCAAGCTCTCGAGGTTGAAAAAGAAGATCGAGACTCAACCGACAGACTTAAGAACTATCGAGATCTCCTGATTTTCAAACTCCTAGATGATCAGACCTTGTTTAATCTTGGTCTTAGTCTCCTTGATCCACCAGGTAGTCCTCCTTGGCTAGTCAATCATGCAATGTTCTTTCATCTGACTTTAACTTTTTCCATCATAGAAATGACTCCTAAAGAATGAAACTGTTTGACAAAGAAAATCAAGTCCCATAAGAGGAAGGGCAGTGGTACCGGTGAACCTTCGAAGAAGGCTCGCATTGAAGAGCCAATCCCAACCATGCTGATCTAGATAGTGCCTACCCTAGAATCTGACATAGTAGCACCGAGTCCAGCCATGCCTGACGAAGTTGCTCCCTCTGTGCCTCTTAAGCGGGGGGAAGTTGCAGAGAAGAGGAAGAAGAAGGAGAAAAATGCCATTGCCAAGAAGGTCAGGAGGAAGGTTGGGCACTATAGTGGTGAGAGCTCTGGCCAGGAGCAGGATTCTTCGGATGATCGAGAGGTCATCCAATCTCTAATAAAGGGGAGCATCCTCCCACACATCATCGATAGGATGGTCCAAAAGAAGGATGTGGAGAGGTTCGATGAATCCTTCCCTACCTACATTGAGGTAACCAACTTTTTTGAACTTGTTCGAATGGATGATGTATTTTCAAGTTTTGAATTAATTTCTTTTTGTTCTATAGCTGGGGCATTACTTATTTGCCCATTCAAGGGCAGCTGATCTTTGCTAAGCTGAGGCTTCCAAAGTCCTTCAGGAGGCTCAAGTGGAGACTGAGAGGGTTCGGACCAAGGTCAACTATTTGAAGGTGGCCTCAGAGATACAAGCTGCAGAAATCGAGTGCCTTCGGGAGGCATTGCAAAGAGAAGAAGAAGCTTCCGTAGGTTTGAAGGTAGCCTTAACTCTTTCAGAAGATAAGAGGAAGAAGGCCAAAAAGGAGGTCGATGTGGAGAGGGAGCGGGCTGTCGAAGCCTTCAAGTCTTCCCAAGCCATGGAAGACATTATGATCGCTTTTGCCAAGAAAGCTTTTTTGGAGGGATTCGAGATCTATATGAGGAGGGTCACGAAGAACTTTCTAGATGTAGACCTCAACCTTCTGATGGCCAGTAAAGAAGTCGGTCCCTCCAATGCTGGTGCTGCCGAACTTGCCCCTAAAGCTCCCGAACTTGTAGCCGCAGCCTCTAAACCTACTGCTGAACCTGAGGTCACAAAGGATGTGCCGACCTCGTTTGCCGCTATGCAGCCGACGTTTAAAATTTTTGGTGATTATACTTTTCCCTTCATTTTCTTTTCTTCCAATGTATTCAAACATTTTGTTAATGAAAGTAAACTTCCTTTCTTCATACTTGCATCGTGATGTTTGTCATTTAGAATTCTTCTAGCAAGCAAAGCCCAGACCTTTCTTCTCCTGCCAAGGCTGTAACGTTACCTAAGGGCATCCCCTTGAAATCCATTATAAAAAACTTGAAAAAGAAAGTTCATTAGTTAAAAAAGAAATTGAAGAAGGTTGAAGGTGAGCTTCAAAAGTCGATGAAAAGTTGCTCAAAGTTAACAATCGAGGTTACTAACTTACACCAAGTGCATAGAAATGATTCCATCGATTATATCAACAAGAAGTGGCACTTGACTAAAGAACTTGAGTGAGAGTGGAAACTCTGCAGTGAGAAGGTCTGGGCTTTGACGTCCAAGGTGAGTTCCCTTGAAGTTAAGCTCAATGTAGCCAAAGAAAAAATTTTGCTATTGGAAGGGAACTCGCCATGGTCTTTTGATAAAGCACGATATGATTGGGACTGGTCGAAGAAATTTTTGGAGCTCTAATAATAACTTCAAAACATCGAAGCCTAGCATAATAGTTATAGAGTATGCTGGGCAAAAAAAATGTCTAGACTCAAGCGTGAGCATAAGACGGCCAGAGATGAAGTGACTCATCTTTGGAAGCAGTTGGTCGATGATCAGCTGGCTGGTGTTAGCAGAGAGTCAAAGCAACTTGCTTCTTTAAGAAAGTCCTTTGGCGATCTTTTCGAGTCGCACGAGAAGGAAAAGGCCGAACTTTAATAGCTGAAGATCCAAATGACCTATGAGCGATAAGCTATTAAGGATGTGGTGGTTGAGTCAGAGATCCTAAGAAGACAATTAAGGGAGTCCAAAGATAATTTCCAGCATGCTGATAGATTATTTGTAGAGTGCCTGTTGGAAAGGAAGGAACTCGAAGAAGAAATTATTAGTTTAAAGCAATCCTTTGCGATGGCAGGGGTTGACAGTCTAAAGTTTGAAGACTCTAATCCTCCTTCTTAGGACCTCATCCATTTTACTTTCTTGTACATGGTCTTTCTTATCTTTATTTTGTAATGAACTTTAACTTTAATGAAGCGATGCTTTCTTCAATTATCTTTTTGTCCTGCTTGGGTTCGATGTCTGTTAACTTTTCATTTTCTTCATTTTCCTCCTATCTCACATAACCAGAGGTCCTCTTACGTGTCAGGACAATGTCATCCTCCTGTTCTTGACACTGATGATCTTTACCTCGCACTCCTGTCAGGACGAGGTCCTCCTCCTATTCCTATCAGGGTTGGCCTTTATCTTTATTAGGACGAGGTTCTCCTCCTATCTCGAACAAGATCATAGGAGTATAAAAGGATTGTTGAAATGATCTCTCCCTTCCTTTTGTCTTATATAATCGAAGGTCTTCATCTATGTCAGGACAAGATTCTCCTCCTGTTCCTGACATTATTAGTTTTTGCTGTTGTTAGGACGAGGTTCTTCTTTTGTTCCTAATAGAACAATAGGGGCACATAAGGATTGTTGAAGGGCCTCTCTTCTCTTTCTGTCTTACATAACCAGAGATCTTCATCCATGTTAGAACGAGATTCTCCTCCTATTTCTGACATGATTAGTTTTTGCTCTTGTTAGGATGAGGTTCTTTTCTTGTTCCTAACAAGATAGTAGTTGCACATAAGGGCCATTGAAGGGCCTCTTCCCTCCTACTATCTTACTTAATCGAAGGTCTTCATCCATGTCAGGATGAGGTTTTCCTCCTATTCCTGACGTGATTAGTTTTGATTAATTCGAGAGGTTGTTTCCTGCCATCATAGTTTTTCACTAAGGATAAAAATGCTAAAGTAAGAAAATTTTATTGAAATGAAATCATTGATAGTATACCCGTAGATTCTCTAAGTTCCATGGTCGAGGAAGATTAGCTCCTCCATGCTCTTTTAAACGGTAAGTCTCGGGCCGGATGACCTTCTTGACTTCGCAAGGGCCTTCCTAATTTGGGAAAAGCTTTTCTTGATTTTGGAGTTGTGAGATAGCTGCTCACCAAAGTACTAAGTCCCCCACTTTCCATGCCTTGCTTCTAACTTTGGAGTTATAGTAACGAGCTACTTTCTACTTATAGGCCACCATCCATACCTCAGCTTCTTTCCATTTTTCCTCCAATAAGTCAAGGTTAGCCCTGAGATCCTATGAATTGCACTGCTTATTGAATGCCATGACTCGTGCCATTGAAAGTTTGAGTTCTATTGGGATGACCGCTATTATTTTGAAAGCCAAGACAAATGGAGTTTTCCTAGTTGGCAGTCTTTGGGTAGTTCGGTATGTCCAGAGCATATGATAGAGTTCATCTATACAAGTCTCCTTTGCTCCCTCAAGTCTTGCTTTAATACCTTGCAAAAGGATTTGGTTGGTTACCTCAGCCTCACCATTTGCTTGTGGATGGGCTACTAATGTAAAATTATGGACGATGTTTAGATCTTCATAGAACTCGATAAATTTTATCCATGCGAACTGGCACCCATTATCTATTATAAGAGTTCGAGGTAAACTAAATCTATACATAATTGACTTTCAGACAAAGTTCTGCACTTTAGCTTTGATAATTTTTGCTAGAGGTTCGGCTTCAACCTATTTTGTGAAGTAATCGGTTGCTACCAATAGAAACTTCCGCTATCCAGATGCCATAAGAAAGGATCCAAGTATGTCCATCCCCCATTGTGCAAATGGCCATAGGACACTAAGGGTGTAAGTTCAGAGGCTGATTGTCCTTGAATGTTTGCATTTCTTTAACAATGATCATATTTTCTAACATACTCTATAGAATCATGCTACATTGTTGGATAATAGTAGCCCAACCGAAGTAGTTTGTGAGAAAGGGATCTAGCCCATAGATGACTTTCATAGATTCTTTCATGCACTTCCCATAATGCAAAATTAGCCTCAGAAGGATGGAGGCATCTCAACAGTGGTAAAGAGTACGATCTTTTATATAACTTGCCCTTATATAGAACATACTAGGAGGTTTGATTTTTTAATTTTCGAGCTTCTTTCAAATCATAAAGAAGAATCCCATCTTTGAGATAAGTAACTAGCAGGTTAATCCTGCTGGACTCATGGTCGACCTGCATTACAAATTGCTGCTCCTCCGAGCTTGGGTGTTTTAGAACTTCAAAGAAGACCTTAGGTAGTTCAGTTGGAGCCAATGTGGCTAATTTAGAGAGAAGATCGGCCCTAGCATTTTCTACTCTTGAAATTTGTTGAATGCTAAAACTGTTGAAGATCGGAGTCAAGTACTTCACTTTCTGAAGATATTTTACCATACTTTCTTTCCAAGCTTCATAGTTGCCACTAACTTGCCCCACTAACAATTAGGAGTCATTGTAGACTTGGAGTTGATCCATTTCTAGTTTTCTAGCTACTTTCAATCCTACGATTAGTGCTTTATACTCAACTCCATTATTTATTATAGAAAATTTGAAACGAAGTGCATATTCGGCAATAACTCCCTCCAGGTTAACCAAGATCAATTCTGCACCTATGCTTGAAGCATTGGATGAACCATCCACATACAGCACCCAGAAGCCTTCAGGAAGGTCTGCTCTTTCTTCAGGGAAGCCCGACTATAGCCATGGAATATCAATTTTATTCTACTTAAGTTTTGTCTTATCTGGAATAGTATATTCCACTATGAAATCTACCAATATTTGAGCCTTGATCGATGGCTGAGGTTGGAAGTTGATATCAAACTCTGTGAGCTCAATTGCCCATTTTACGATTCTTCCAGAGGCATCTGTTTGATAAAGAACTATCTTGATTGGTTGATCAGTAAGAAGGATTATAGTATATCCTTGAAAGTATGATCGAAGCCTTCGGACTGTAATTAGGAGAGCATAAGTTAGTTTTTCTAACTTAGCATACCTGATCTTGACGTCCCTCAAGACTCGGCTTATATAGTAGATCAACCACTGCACTTTCATCATTTGTTTAACTAAAACCATTGCAAGGGCCGCTGGAGAGACTGCTAGGTACAAAAATAGTTCTTTCCTAGGTTTGGATTTTGCCAGCAGGGGAGGTGAGCCGAGGTATTTTTTTAATTCTTCAAATGTCTATTGATATGTAATGGTCTAGCAGAAGTTCTTTGGTTGTTTAAGAACTTGAAAGAAGGGCATGCATTGCTCGGCCAACCTCAAGATGAAGCGGTTCAAAGCCACCACATTTCCTATCAGACACTAAACATTTTTTATTGATTTTGGAATAGTCATTTCTTGAAAGACCCAAATCTTCTCCGAATTTACTTTGATTTTATGCCTCGATACCATGAACCCTAGAAACATTCCTTAAGTCATGCCAAAGATGCACTTGGTTGGGTTCAACTTCATCTTGTATCTTTGGGGGGTACTAAAGATCTTCTCAAGATTGGCCATATGATTTGTTAAGGTTTGACTCTTGACAAGTATGTCATTTACATAAACCTCGATGTTGCATCCAATCTACTCCTTGAAGATCTTATTCATCAAGCATTGGTAGGTGGCTCCTACATTTTTAAACTCAAAGAACATAATCCTATAATAATAAAGACCACGGTCAGTAATAAAAGTAGTTTTCTTCTCATCTTCTGGTGCCATCCGAATTTGGTTATAACTAGAGAAGGCATCCATGAAAGTGAGGAGTTCATGGCCTGAAGTTGCATCCACTAGTTGATCGATTTTGGATAGGGGATAACTATCTTTTGGATAGGCTTTATTCAACTTCTTGAAGTCAATGCACATTCTCTACTTGCCATTTGTCTTCTTAACAAGGACTACATTGAAAATCCAGTTCGGATAGGAGATTTCTTGGATGAACCCGACCTTGAGGAGCATGTCAACTTCTTTTGCAATTACCTTCTATCTCTCTGGGGCATAGCTGCGCATCTTTTCTTTCATGAGCCGATATTTAGGATCAACAGCCAGACGATGTTCCATAACTTTAGTATCAATTTCGGGCATATCTATGGAGACCCATGCAATGACATCTACATTTTTTTTAGGAAGGCGATGAGTTGCTTTCATACCTCTTCTCCTAAGTTGGAGCCGATCTGCATTGTATGCTCTGCATTTTCATCATTCAAAGAAATAACTATGAGGTCTTCCATAGGCTTGACCCGCTCCTTAATAAGATCATCTCGAACATCCAGCAGATCAACAGAATAAGGATCCGATTGACCACTCTTTTGTAAAGCAATCGAATAGCAGTGTCTTGCCAGAACTTGATCTCCTATGACCTTCCCAATTTCATAGCTTGTTAGAAACTTCATTTTTAAATAATAAGTTGACACCACTACCTGAAGTGCGTTAAGATCAGATCGGTCGATAATTGTATTGTAAGCAGATAGGGCCTTTACCATCAGAAAGTTCACCTATGCCCTAGACTATCTTGGGTACCATCCTACAGTCATAGTTAGTGTCATTATTCCTTCAACTGGCACCACATTGCCGATGAAGCCAACCAATGGGGTACTCATTGGTCCAAGCTGGTCATTAGGTATAGACATTTCAGAGAAAGTATCATAAAAGAAGACATCGATCGAACTTCCATCATTGATAAGAATGGGGCGTACATCATAGTCTGCAATATTTCAAAAAATTACAATCACGTCAGTGTATGAAAACTGAATTTCTTATGCATCTTCTTCAGTGAAAGTGATAGATTCTTCAGTCCTCCATCTTTTAGTCGACTCCTTAGATCCACTGGCCTCCTCCCGTCGAGGTCCTCTAGAGATAGTATTAATGATGCCCAATGGAGGTCGATCTTCTTGCTATTCGTCCCTTCTTGGCAGTTCTGGTTGTGGCAGTGCTCTCAAATGCTCTTCCCTTGCCTCAGGCCGACGTCACCAAAATCAACCAAGCCAATTCCATTTGATCAGCTCCTCGATCTCATCTTGGAGCTGAATGCATTCTTCAGTATCATGATCATGGTCATGATGGTAAAGATAATATTTATTTGGATTATGCTTGCTAGGATGAGTGTGCATCATTTCTGGCCTCAACAGCTGCTTCTAGATCTCCATCAACATCTGAGTTTTCGAAGCATTGAGAGGAGCATAATTTTGGAATCTTCTAGCAAGAGAGTTTCGCCATTCCCTTCGATCGGGACTGTTTTATCGATGAGCTTGGGGAGGAGTCCAGCTTGTCTATGCTTAGGAGGGGTCCAGAAGCATAGCCGAGCTTCACTCAGTCTTTCTTCAACTATGGGTTTACTAGATTCATCCACTTGCCGCTCTCTTGCGACTTCAACATCCTTAGCCTTGAAGGCCTCTTCCACGCGAACGTAACCTTCGACCCGAGCCAGCAGATCAGCAAAATCTCTAAGGTACTCCTTCTCTAGAAAAAATAGAAGATCATTCTTCTGAAAACCATCCTTTAGCATGACCATAGCAATAGACTGATACAAATTTTGGACCTCCATGACAGCGGTATTGAAACAGTTGACGTAAGCTCGGATGGACTCCCCTTCCTTCTACTTGATGTTGATGAGGAAGTCTGAGCCTCGCCTGGAACATCGATTGCTGATAAAATAAGCCACAAACTGATGGCTCATTTGGTCAAAGAAGAAGATCGTACCCGACTCCAGCATCGAGTACCAATTTCTTACTGCTCCCTTTAGAATAGATGGGAACGCTTCGCATAAGATGGCATCTGGCTTGCCATGGAGTAGCATCATGGTTTGAAAGGCTTCTAGATGGTCGATCGAATAAGTGGTTCCATCATAGCTATCAAACTGGAAGAGCTTGAAGTTTAGCGGGATGGGCTCCTGCATGATTTGGATAGAGAAAGGGGGGTCGGTGCAGATGTGATCGTGGTGAGCTGGGATGGCATGGTGGAGTTTCTCAATCCACCGATCCATATCCTGAAGCTTTTGATTGAGAACACCATCTCGATCATGAATCTTGGAGGGCTGCCAACAATAGATGGAGAAGGTCTCTTTCGAAGAGGAATCATGATCAAAATTGGGATCTTCCACTTTTCTTTCCTCCTTTTCAGGAGTAATGGGTCTACTAACCCAAGTATGCCTTCTTTGGGCCGGTTCTTAAAATTTCGATGGGGGATTTTCTAGCTGAGCTGCCATCGAAGGCTGCTGCATGGCCTGCATCATTTCGGCAAGGCCTCAAACCTATTGCACCAGCAGACTAAACTGCTCTGGATCCATCATGGTTGCTAATGGAGGAGGTTGTGGTGTTGGTGATGGTGTCGGGGCTGGTGGATCTGGCAAAGATCTGATGATGGAGGTGGTGGATTATCAGGTGGTTATCTTTTTTGAAGGCTAGAGCTGAAAGGGATCAAGTAAATGAAAGATCAAAGGAAGAAAGTAAACAAGATCTACTAAGCACTCCTTTTAGAATAAGAGCTCAAATGACCCTTCTTTTAGCGTCAATCTTGTTGGTGTAGAATCTGTTTGATGCTAGACTAGGCTAGAATCGGAGAAGATAAGGTCATCGTCGATGACCTGCAAGATAAGTCCTGATTGGAGATGGGGATGGCTCCAGTAGGATACTTCGACAATCAAGTCAGCTCATCTGACCAACAAAAATGGAGTGCTCAGGAGAATTAAAGTAGAGTTTAGAGCTTAGAAAAGAAACGTATCTAGAGGGTCCCTTATATAAGTGAAGCATGTAACAAACTGATAGTGACAGCCATAATTGCCTAGTAGTAGGCCATTCAGGACCATGTGGAGTTTGTTATGGAAGGTGGTGTCCGTTGTCATGACATGCCAATTTGTTGGAGAGCAATTACTATGGTTCGGATGGAGTAACTATCAATGATGAAGGGTTTTGCATGATGACAGTTCTAGAGAAGTTCAAACTTCTCCGAGGTCATCGGCATGTAGATTGACTTGCATCGAGATAGGGGTTGAATTTGTATAGATGATAGGGTCCTTCTGAGCATCCATAGAGAGTTTGACTGAAAGGAGCTCTTCTCGGCAACCAGAAGGAGTCCTGTGGGCAACTAGAAGGAGTTTTGTGGAAGGAGTTTGACTGAAAGGAGTCATGTGGGCGACTGTAATATGTTCAATCAAAAGGAGATCAGCTAAAAGGAGTTTGCCTATTGACTGAAGGAGATTGGCCAGCAAGAGCTTGGTTGATGATTTTGATGGGCGAATAGCTATGATACTCTGGTTACTCAATCACTCTTTTGAAGCTCAGCTATTTTTAGGGCCATCTGAAGGCTAATAGAGTGGAGATGAGGTCCTTTTGCTTGCACTTTCAAGGTTCTTAGCATGAGAATTCAAAGATCCACCATTCTCAGTATGTTGTAGAAGCTCATCTAGGGAGAAGTTCTATCGATCTAATGTCGATCCAAAGTTGAACAGCATGGAAAGGTTCTAGTTGAGAAGAAGTTTGACTGGAGGAGTCTGACTTGAGGAAGTCCAGAAGGAGTTTGGTCAGAGTTCCACAATGTCCTGCCACTCTGGACCTAACCCATGCCGTCAGAGAAGGTTGTTCAATATGCTGAAGGTCAGCCATGTTAGGGACAATTGAAGCTAGGGTTGAAGTTCCTTTATGGTCGTTAATTCCAACTAGGATTGCTTTGTGAACGTACACCAGGCCGAACTTCGGTAGGAGTGGGGTTTTATCCCCAACAAGTATTGTTCGACAAGAGTCGATGTACAGATTGGTATGGTGCCCAATGATCATATGTCAGTTTGATAAAATAACTTCATTAATCAAGATCAAATTAAGATACAATTGGCTCAATAGAGATCAAAGGCAATCACATCTAGTAGAATTTGACAAAGGCCAAGCAATAGTGACCAACATCTCGATCAAGGCAATGCAATTAATCAACTACAAATCAACATGCTAAGATGCAATTGATAGTGAATTCTAATGGTGCTTGGTTTGATTGGGGTGGGTGTCGACATGTTGTCCAGTTATCATAGATCAGGATCCCTTCATTAAGATCAATCAAGTTTAATAAAAGATCATTCTAAAATCCAAAAAATCCTATAAAAGAGACACAATCTGTAGACACACCTTTAGATAGAGAAACTTGTAGAGAGAAAGTTAAATTTCTACAAAAAAGGAGTAAAGAGAGATTAGAGAGAGAAATGGAGACAGAACATGAGAAAAGAGAGGAAGTTGAGAGGAAGAGGGAACACAGAGAACTCTCCTATCTTTTTCCTTTTTTTTTCTTTTCTTTCTTATTTTTTGTTTTCTTCTTTTTCCTTTTCTTTCTTCCTCTCTTTTTTTTCTTCTCTTCTTCCTTATGTTTTGGGCAGAATAGGAATTCCATTAAATTCCCCCTTCCCCAAAATAGGAATTCCACTGAATCCCCCCTTTCCCCAAAAGAGGGAGATACTTTTGTTGGGAAGATGGTGGCCAATGATGCAACATGCAGTGGAGCATCCTAAAGTCCTAATCTAGTGGTTGGTGGTGACAAATAGCACCAGCAAAAATTAGTGAAAATAATGCCCAAAAATAGGGGAACTGGGGCCTTATTTGTTCCAAGAAAAATATGGCAATATCATGCCGAGTTTCAGCCAATGATGGGTCCAAAGAGCTGGGCAAAAATTCGGGAAGAATCATAGGGAGGAATTGGAGCCCCTCACCTTCTCTCCTATGAGTTTTTGTGGCCAACAGATGGTGGGTTCAAAGAAGAAGGGGAGGAAAGAGGTGGTGGCATTTAGTGATCCTTGGTGCTTCTAGGGGTGGAGGATTTAGGAGTGAGGGAGATCTTTAAATAAGAGTAGAGAATAGGTTCTGGTGGCCTTGATTAAGTCTAACTCCCATTGGGAATCATTAATGAAGAAGGGAATCTTCATCCAGGCTATTTCATTTTTTAATTTTTTTGATGCTTTAAAAATCATGCAAGATCTTTTTTTCTTTTGGGTCCTTTTCTTTGGTAGTTGATCAGGCTTGATTGGGCCAATTATTACATTTCATTATCAAGTTTGGGATGGATTCAGATGGTAAGATTTGAAATAGGTTTGGATATGAATAAGGCAGATTTTGTGGGTAACCTATCCATTGCAATCTCTAAGAGGGTTCCTTGCGAAGTACAAGCTTGGTTGTGGACGTGTGAGTTCATTGGATATTTCTATATTTTGAATTATTTTCCACCATGTTTATTTGAGTGTTTTAGGTGTTAGGCTTTTGTATCCTCTGATAAAGAGCATTCCTTTTCAGAGTGGGAATAGCTTTGAAAAAAGAGACTCAAAGATGTATGGTAAGTCAATCTTTCTCATTCTTGTGAACTAAACATTTGAGTGGCTTTGGGATTTGATGTAAGATTCTCAAATTGATGCAATGCCTCAAAGACTCGAGCCACCAATGCAAGAACCTTTTGCATTTGTGGTACCCCAACCCAACCATAAAAAAAAGGTTGCATGCTTTCTAAAGCACCAAAAAAAGAAAAAATAAAACGATGATGAAGAAGACTCTCGATAGGAGTCTTCTTCCTCCCATTTCTCGAATGAAATCCAACTTGGGGATGGAGTCAAACACCATCCACTCCTATTTAAAGACCTCGTGACCATCCCTTCCATCCTATGTCGAGAAGGGCATAGTTCGCTAATGATTGCTAGCAATTTCTCCCTTCTTCTTCATGGAAGCCTTTCATCGTGCTCATCATAATCGAGGCTCAACCACTATTAGAAAGCTAGGTAAGAGGCTGGCAAACATTAACCAACCCTCTTCTCCTTCCTCAGCCACCAAAGCTCAAATTTTGGCCAATTAACACTAGATTTAGATTGAGAAAACAATGTCCTATTTTAGTTTTTGTTTCCTCTAATTCTTTTATTATTTTTCTTGATTTTTTCCATTGATTGTTGCTGCTGGCCACCAATGTGGGGTACCATGGCTCCAACCATCGATGTGTTGGGAATAGTGTCCCAAAGTCAATCATCAATCTATTGATGATTGAGCTAATTTTATAATTATATATGAATTAATAAATGAACAAAAGTTATTTTAATATTTTTTATTATAAATTTCATCTTCTAATAAACTCTTGTGTATTGTGGTGAAGTCCTTAGGACTATTTAGAATCGATAAAAGAGGACTTATCGTTTAGGCCTTAAACCTGTTCACGATCAAATGATACGTTGTTGCTTAGAATGATAACGTTTATCGAGTGTAGATTATTGTGTGCCATATAGATTGATTGTCCTCTTAACCAAGGAGTGTGGAGACACTAGTATGGTGTGTAGGTGAGATGCAGGGGTACATCTACACTGAATGTGATCAACTCTGAAATTTGTCTACTATCAAGATTTACTTCGATGGAATATGGATATATAAGTGTCCCTCCAACTTGAGATCACCATAGTGACTTGCAAGCAACTTACTATGCTTTAGTGTTGGGCTACCTAAATTTTTAATTCAATGATGAAAGATTTTTAGACACAATCAAGTACTTGAGAAGTCAATGCGTGAATCAAGATGGGATTGACCACTCTGGTTCAAGAGCTATGTTTAATTGTGCTTCAATTTAGCAAAGTCTTTGCTAGGATAGTCCTAGTAAAGAGTCATAAGACTGATTACATTGAGACATGATTTAGATGTACTTTTTAGAGTCAGTAGTTTAACTCGGAGTCATCCTATACATAAAGATCAAAGGGACGAATTATGCGATAATCATATTCATGTAGATTCTGAATGTTGCGATTATGACTATTCGACCTATCCGAACATCGACTACCATTGCTAGATGGTCATTTAATTAGTACAAAAATTGATTTTTGTGCTACCAGCTTAGGTTTGAACCTGCAGGGTCACACACATTAGAGATTCCTATCCAATCTAATGGCTTATGAAGAGTCTCAATGGACTGAAACTCTATGGTCAAGAGTCCCACTGGACTATGATTCTGTGATCAAGTCCTACTACACTAGAACTTTGAGTCCTACTTGTCTAGGACTCTATGATCGAGAATCTCACTAGTTTGGAACTCTATGATCATAAGTTTCATTTGTTTGGGACATCAAGATCAAGAGTCTCACTGGTTGAGGACTCTTCGATTAAGAGTTTTATTTTGATGGGACTCTATTGTCCGGACATCCATCAGATTTAGACTTCATATTTATGAGAGGTTTAATTAGTAATTTGATCACTAATTAACTTAATTTGATTGAGCAATATTTTTTAGATCAAGTCCAATTGAATTGGATTCAGCTGGGCTTGACCCAATTAGGTTATGAGATTACCTAATCGCCGAGGAGGTTAGTTCTCTGATTTGATCAGGGGTTGGACTTAATCAATTTTTGATTAATTAAAATTTAATTAAGCCTAATTAAACCTAAATTAGTTGGGTTTAATCTAGTCTAATTGGACCTAACCAATTTGGATTGGAATGGGTTCAATTGGATAAGGTTTCATTAAGACTAGTTTGACTTGTCTACCCGCCAACTCACCTTACCCTTGCACCATTCAAACTCTCCATGAAAAAGTATTTCTCTTATATTTTTCCCATGTAAGAGAGGGTGCACACCCACCTTTCTCTCATCCTAGATGGATAAGTTCAACTGGTTTTGGTTTGAGTTCAAATCAAGTTTGAATTCAAGTTGACAACTATCTTGACCTTATCTTATCTATTCCTCTCCATGCCATCTAATCTCTTTTGGCATTCTATTTATTCTAAAACTTTTGTGATGTGCAACATCTGATGAGAAGCCCTATTTTGTGCAAGAGCCCTCCCTCTCTACATGATAAAAATCAAAAAAAAAAAAATTAGAGAGGAGAAAACAAAGAGTGGCGTAAAGTTTTTTTTCAAGGTGCTGCCCTAGGATTTTGGTGTAGGGTTTGGCATGCATTTTCATGAGTTTTGAGCATCAGAACTTCACAAAACTTTTTGGAGAGCCTCCTCAACCTCTCCTCTACCTTTGCTACTAATCTAGTATGTCCAAAGATTTGGTGGAGGAAGATCGAAGTCATTCAATCTGATTCAGCCATCAAAAACATCCATCATCGAGCTAGTGCTCAGGAGGAGCCAATCAGGATGAGGGCCTCATGTGGATGATCTATGAAGGCCAGACATGCTATGTGGCTACATCGTAATGATAGGACAATCTTAGTGGTTATTCAGTTGTGGAGATCGACTACCCACACAAGGTATCATGCTCTGATCATGTCGAGTAGTAAAACAATTTTACTGCTACTAGTTATTTTATTTTAAGATTTTATTGCATATTTGTTATATTAGATCCTAATTTTATAAGATTTATAAATCTAATCTATAGCTCTTTAAAAATTAATTAGATTAATTTTTAATTCTATAATATTTAATTTTTGAAAAAAATTTGAAAGTAGAGCTAGAAACCCTGATTGCATCCCATCAATGGTATCAAAGCAACCAGGTTGTTTAATGTGATGTATATGCATGCTTAGACTATTTATTTAGATTAGGTCTAAATAATAATCTAATTATTAAATATAAAAATAAAATCATGATCACATGGATTGAAGGTTGTCCTACTATAAGGATTATTCCTTATAGTGAAAAGGTTATCCTGGTACGTTGCTGATCTAGAACATTGATCATAAAACTTTTGATCTAATCTAATAATTTTTATGATATGATTGAAGATTTTAATCTAATTTTTAATCATAGATAGTATTTAGATTAGATCTAAAATGATTCATGATTTTTATGTATTGTACATAGATTTAGATTAAAACCTCCAACTAATACTGTTTGTGAAATGAGCCAACCTATTTTTGAAATGAGTCGACCCATTCAGTGAACAATGCTAGATTGGAAAAGAATCTTTCAAAATTTTAAAAAATATTTTTAAAATTTTGAACCCCAACCCTCAGCCCAAAAACTTAATTAAAAATTAAGGATTATGAATTATGGTCTAGAATTATGAATTAAAGATCCTAAGTCATTGATTATAAAATTTGAGTTATTAGGTTAGATGAATTTGGTCCATTAATTAGGTTAGACCTAAGGTTAGTTAAAGAATAGACTAAATTAGAGTAATTGATCAAATCTAATCAAATGTTAATTTATATTAGGTCAAGAACTCTTTAGACTCAATTACAATAGTTATTGTTGGTCAAGGCCATGCCTTTAATAAGGACCAAATGGACTTGATTCATGGCTACGCGGTCAAATCCAAAATTGCTAAGTTGGTCAAACTGAAACTAACAAACCAGATGGTGTCTAAGATAAGTTTGGCAGACTAGTGATTTTTAATTAGGAGCTACTCGCACTGATTCGATCTTTGATGAGTTAATGCCATATTGATAACTAGTATAAATACACTAATAAAAGTATTAAATTATAAAATAAATTATATTACTTTTAAGAAATTAATATTTTATTGATCTTATGCAGAAAAGAAGGTCACCAATGTAAAAAGCTTAATTTTCTCATTCAAAACAAATAAATTTGAAGCGAAACAAACTTCAAATGGGTCCAAAATTAATTTTCAAAGAAAAATAAAAATAAAAATAAAAGTAAATCAAAGTTGGTCGGTCTAGACCAAATCAGTTCAGAAAACCAGCTTAGCTAGCTTGGCCTGATTGCAACCAACCCACCCACGCTAAACTAGCCCCTACTAACATCATGCTGACGTCAAAAATCATCGCGAGCTATGGTGGACCAGAATAATATGCTGGGCGGGGCATTTAGGTATTTCACATGGCACTGCACATTTTGATTGGTCCCGAATGGTGCAGTCTGTGCAAAGACCTAGTCCGCGATCGGCTCACAGAGATGGATGGCTGGGATTGAGGCGCCATCCAATGGTTGAGGTTCAAGCCAGTGAATCTAATGGTTGATGTGGGTTCCTACTTTAATTAAGCATCTGAAGGCTTCTTCTATGCAATCCAACATTCCAGACACCATCATCAAAGAAGATTGGATGGCTGCTGTTTATTCCTACTTGATTTGGGAGTTTAATCATAGTTTTTTAGGGATTTTTGATGCATTTGATCGCCATCCAATGGTCAGAATGATCTAGGGCTTCAATTTGACTTATTCCGAGACTTTTAGTCCTTATTGCACCAGGATTTCTCATTGGAAACTATCCTTCAGCCTATTTAAACACCTACAGCCAAAGAACAGAGAACAAAATGTAGAGAACATAATAGTAGAATGTAGCATAGTAGTTTAGGAGAATAGAGGAGAGGAATAAGAAGGTTTTTAGAGAACATAGAGTCTAAGAGGCTGTGATCAAAGAGAAAGAGAGACCTTTTCTTTTATTTTTCTTTCTTCTTTCTTTCTTTTATTTTCTTTCTTCAAGATCAAGCAAGCAGCTCTTTTCTTCATCAACTTCTCCATGCCAAGAGCAATGGATGGCAAAATTCAGCAACAAGCAAATTTTTGTTTGGATTTCTTCATGCTTTATATTTTAATTATTGTTTTTGTTCTTTTCATCATGAACTAATTTTTTTTACTAAGACTATGGTATAGCCACTCTTTTGATGCAATATTCAATATAATTAAAATTTAGTATTATTTTGTTCATGAAGAGTGTATAAATTAGTGCTTAATGCTTTTAGATTATTGGCCATCTTCTAATTATTTTGATGAACATAGATGATACGGACCAAGTACGTTTATGTTATTGCTTCTTGATTTATATACCTTGTATTTTGAATCAAATTATGATTCATATGCATGTGAAAATTTTAGTATGCTTTGGACATAGTGTATTTTAATTAGAGAATTTCATAAAAATTAATGCATCAGTATTTATTTAAATTATGCCTAGACCAAAGGGTAGTTAATAAATATTGATAGTTTTGCTATACCTAAATCAAAGGATAGTGAATATCCTAGGAGACTCCACCATCATATGAAACAAAATTAATCTAATTTGCATGATTACCTGAATATTGTATTGATTGAGTTGGTGAACCGATTGCCTTAGTATCTTTCTGCTCTTCAATTCAACCCTAATAATTATACCCTCTTTATCTTCTTGCAATTTATTAATTATTTCTTTATTTCTTCTTATTTTCTTTACTTCTTATAAATAGATTCACTAAATAAAGTTTAGAAAAGAGTTTTTTAGTACTTATTTTCCAATTCTCTAGGAATGATACTCTACTCATATATTTTATTATTTGATCAATTGGTGCACTTGCCATAGTGATAGATTTGCATGCATCAATTTTTTGACATCATTGTCGGAGATTGTGTCTAAAATAATATTAAAATTTTAATCCTTGCTTTACTTTAGAACTTTATTTTTATTCTTATTTTATTTTTAGGTACATGTTCAGTGCATGACATGCATTACACATAGTGACCTACTCTCTTTTGATCAAAAAATAGAGAGGACAATCAGAAGATTAAATCAAGAAAAACATATGGCAGCCAAAGATCCTAACAACATGAATCTGGGATTAGATTTGATAATAGAGGGATGACAAGAAGCTATTCAAGTAGTACATCATCCATTAAACAATTATATCACACCATCTATAGCCGACGCAGCTTCGAGCATTAGAAGACTGCCTGTGCGAGCAAACAATTTTGAAATAAAATCGACAATGATCCAAATGATTCAATCAACTGTCTAATTTAGTGGACAGGTGCAGGTTGATCCGAATGCCTATATTTCTTATTTTCTTGAACTCTATGATACTTTCAAAACTAATGGGGTGTCGGATGATGCTATTAGATTAAGGCTATTTTCTTTTTCTTTATAGGATAAAGCTAAAAGTTAGCTTCATTCTCTTCCTACAGGTTTTGTCACTACTTGGGATGCCCTAGTCCAAAAATTCTTAGCCAAATACTTTCCATCTTCCAAGACTACAAAGATGCATAATGATATTACTTCTTTTATGCAGATGGAGATGGGGACACTATATGAGGCTTGCGAGCATTTTAAGAAACTACTGAGGAGATGTCCACACCATCAATTACACATATGGCTTCTGAAACAAACTTTTTATAATGATTTATCTTCTAATAATCATTCTATTATTGATGCAGTAGCAGGAGGTATAATTAATTAAAAAATAGATGAGGAAGTCTTTGATCTGATTGATGAGATGGCATCAAATAGCTACCAGTGGCAAATAGATCGTATAATGCCGACAAGACCAGCAGTTGTGCAAGGAGTAGATTGTGTTCCAGTCTTATTAGCTGAGATTGCAGCCCTTAGAGCCAAAGTCAATAATATGAAGGGATCAGCTATGTAGATATAGAGCATTACATGTGAGCTATGTGAAGGAGGACATGATACAAGCGATTTCCAGATAGGTAATCCCTTTGCTAAAACCCTTGATACAATTAACTATCCTGATAATTTTTTCAGGCCATAATAAAACAATCTCTACTCCAACACATACAATTAAGGGTGGAGGCAGCATCCAAACTTTTTATGGAGTAATAAAAATGCAGCACAACGGCCACCCTCGGGATTCCAAGCACATGAAAAGAAGCCTGATATGGAGGAGCTGATGACCAAATTCATGCAAAATCAAGAAGTGGCCATTCAAAACCTAGAAACAAAGCTTAGGTAGGATCAAGCAACAGCTATTCGAAACCTAGAGATACAAGTGGGTCAAATGACCAAGATAATCTCTGAAAGACCATAAGGATCCTTGTCTAGCAATACAAAAATCAATTCAAGGGAGCAAATAAATGCTATCACATAGAGAAGTGGTAAAGAGCTGGACGAGCCACATCAAGATAAAAAGACTGAAGAGGAAACTAAAAAATAGCTAACCAAAATTTGTCAATCACCGAAACAACTAGCAGATGGATAGTCTCTTGGTATAAAATTTGCTGATTCAAATGTAAAGTCCTATGTGCTACCATTACCATTTTCGAAGAGATAAATACAACATCTAGATAAAAAATTCTCAAATTTTTTTAAAATTCTAAAGAATTTATATATTAATATTTTTTTATGGATGTTATTACTCAAATGCTCAGGTATGCTAAGTTTTTTAAAGAAATTCTAACCAATAAGAAGAAGCTGAAGAGGCTGAAGGAGCATGAGACAATCAACTTAAATGATGAATGCTCTGCAATACTTCTAAACAAATTACCATAGAAGCTAAAAGATCTAGGAAGTTTTACTATTTCTTGCATTATTGGTCATTATAGTTTTGATAAAGTTCTATGTGGTTAAGAAGCAAGTATTAATCTCATGCCTTTCTCTATTTTTAGAAAGCTGAATCTTGGAGAACCAAAATCTACCACTATCACTCTTCAGTTAGTAGATAAATCCATTAAATATCCAAGAGGTATAGTGGAGGATGTCTTGGTACAGGTAAATAAATTTATTTTTTCTATCAATTTTATTGTTCTAGACATGGAAGAAGATTATGATCTACCCCTTATCTTAGGAAGACTCTTTTTAGCTACTAGAGAAGCTTTAATAGATGTTCAACAAGAAAAATTAATTCTTAGAGTCCAAGATGAACAAGTGACTTTTAATATTTTTAAAGATATTAAACATCCCAATGATAATCAAACTTATTTTTAAATTGATGTTATTGATAAATCAATGCATGAGTATTCTTTAGAAAGCAGGTTTAAGAACCCTATTGAAACTTGCACTATCCAATCACAAGTGGATTCAGCTAAAATGTAAGTACACTGATTGAAGTGGCACTGGATTGATCTAGTTTAGAGCCCCAAGAAAGTTAAGCTGAAGACTATAAATCAGAACTACTAGATAGGTTATTACTTTTTCTTTTAGTTTTTATCTTTTTTTTTGGTAGTTTCTTATTGCTCTTTTATGGCTCTGGTGTGTGTTTTCAATTTTGCAAAGAAAACTAAAGGAGAGCTCAAGCTAGTTTGCAAAATTTCAAAGAACCAGTCTGGACTGAATCAGGTGTATTCTTTTCTATCCTTTATTGCACCCTTTACTTTTTTTTTCTCCATTGATACAATATTGATTAAGTTAGAAGGTAAAAAATAGGTTAAAAATATTATTTGAAAAAAATAAATAAAAATAAATCATGTATCAAGAAAAAAAATCTTGAGCAAGATAGGCTAGGAGGAGTAATAAAGTTAAAAAGTATTTACTAATAAATATAGTGAGTTAAGAAGTAGATTAGTTGGTCAGACTTTTAGTGGCCTACTTAGGTTATTTAAGACTATTAGCACTTCTATTTGTACATGCACACTAACAAGGCAAAGTAGGTGTTGATTATAAGGCCAACTAAGGATTCAATTATCACTAAAAATTGATGATTAATATACATTTCAATAAAAAAAAACTTGAATTTAAGAAAAAAGCTATTTGTCTATAAAATAAAAGTGCAAAACACAAAGTATGTATGGATTGTCTAAAGCTTGGTAACTAGATCTCTGCACCTAGGTCAAGTATGGAGGTTCATGTCAAACGGTGGAGGAAAGGCTAGGATGCTCAGCATAATGATATTCAAAAAAAAAAAGATGAGGCAGTGTGAAAGCTACCTTAATTCTTGAGCTTAACTTGGGAGTGTATAGAAAATTAACCAAAATAGATGATAAGAGAAGATACTTTTATTCTTTAAATTAACATCCAAATGCTAAGTTAGTATTCACAAACACAAGTGCTATAGAGTTTTAAATGTACTTTAAGAAAGTTTCGGATTATACTGACTATAAAATTTGATTCTGAAACTCAAAACTTAGTTAGCAATACTTTCTAAACTTTTTGATCTTTAATCCTAGTTCTATTTTTTGTGATGGAGGATCTTATTAAAATATAATGATGAATTAATATTAAATAAAGCATTGCTAAGGGAATAGCAATGACTAAGTTGGTGGGTGTCATAAGTGGTATAAATATAATAATAAAAATATTAAATTATAAAATAAATTATTTTATTTTTAAAAAATTAATTTTTTATTGATCTTATATGGGAAGAATGTCAACAATGTGAAGAGCTTAAGTTTTTGGTTCAAAAAAAATAAATTTGAAGCAAAACGGACTTCAAATGAACCTAGAATCAATTTTCAAAGAAAAAAAAATTAAAAAAAATTAAAGCTAGATGGTCCGAAATAAATTGGTTCAGAAAATTGGCTCAGCCAGCCTGGCCCGATCGCAAGCAACCCACCCATGCTGAACTGGTCCCCACTGATGTCACACTGATGTCAAAAATCATCACGAGCTACGGTGGATCGGAATAGTGTGCTGTGCAGGGCATTTTTAGTATTTCACATGGCGTTGTGCATTTTGATTGGTCCTAAATGGCACGGTCTTTGCGAAGGCCTAGTCCGCGATTGGCTTATAGAGGTGGATAGCTGGGATTGAAGTGCCATCCAATGGCTGAGGTTCAAGTAGGTGAAGATCCAACGGTTGACGTGGGTTCTGCTTTGATTAAGCATCCGAAGGCTTCTTCTATGCAATCCAACAGTCCAGATGCAATCATCAGAGAAGATTGGATGGCTGCTATTTATTCCTACTTGATCTGAAAGTTTAATCATAGTTTTTTAGGGATTTTTGATGCATTTGATTGCCATCAATGGTCAAAATGATCCAGGGCTTCAATTTGACTCATTTCGGGAATTTTACTCCTAATTGCACCAGGATTTCTCATCGAAGACTACCCTTCAGCCTATTTAAACACCTGCAGCCAAAGAGTAGAGAATAGAACGTAGAGAACATAATAGTAGAACATAGCATAGTAGTTTAGGAGAATAGAGGAGATGAATAAGAGGGCTTTTTGAGAACAGAGAGTCCAAGAGGCAGTGATCAGAAAGAGAGAGAGAGACAGAGAGAGAGAGAGAGAAAGAGAGACCTTATCTTTTATTTTTCTTCCTTCTTTCTTTCTTTTCTTTTCTTTCTTCAAGATCAAGCAAGCAGCTCTCTTCTTCATCAACTTCTTCATGCCAAGAGCAATGGATGGCAAAATTCAGCAATAAGTAATTTTTTGTTTAGATTTCTTCATGCTTTATATTTTAATTATAATTTTTGTTCTTTTTATCATGAGCTAAATTTTTTTTACTAAGGCTAAGGTGTAGCTACTCTTTTGATGCAGTATTCAGTATAATTAAATTTTAGTATTATTTTGTTCATGAGAAACTTATAAATCTATGCTTAATCCTTTAGATTACTGGCCATCTTCTAATTATTTTGGTGAAAATAGATGATATGGACCAAGTACATCTATGTTATTGCTTCTTGATTTATATACCTTATATTTTGAATTGAATTAATTCATATGCATGCAAAAATTTTAGTATGCTTTAGATGTAGCATATTTTAATTAAAGAATTTCATAGAAATTAATGCATCAGTATTTATTTAAATTATGCTTGGACCAAAGGATAGTTAATAAATATTGATAGTTTTGCTATGCCTGGACCAAAGGATAGTGGATATCTTAAGAGACTCCACCATCATATGAAACAAAATTAACCTAATTTGCATGATTACTTGAATATTGTATTGATTGAGTTGATGAATCAATTGCCTTAGTATCTTTTTTCTCTTGAATTTAATCCTAATAATTAACCCTCTTTATCTTCTTGCAATTTATTAATTATTTCTTTATTTCTTCTTATTTTCTTTACTTCTTATAAACCGATCCTCTAAATAAAGTGTTGAAAAGAGATTTTTAGTACTTATTTTCTAATCCTCTAGATTTGCATGCATCACATATCCCTTCCACTGATCTCACTTATCAACTTCTTCATGCCAAGAGCAATGGATGGCAAAATTCAGCAATAAGTAATTTTTTGTTTAGATTTCTTCATGCTTTATATTTTAATTATAATTTTTGTTCTTTTTATCATGAGCTAAATTTTTTTTACTAAGGCTAAGGTGTAGCTACTCTTTTGATGCAGTATTCAGTATAATTAAATTTTAGTATTATTTTGTTCATGAGAAACTTATAAATCTATGCTTAATCCTTTAGATTACTGGCCATCTTCTAATTATTTTGGTGAAAATAGATGATATGGACCAAGTACATCTATGTTATTGCTTCTTGATTTATATACCTTATATTTTGAATTGAATTAATTCATATGCATGCAAAAATTTTAGTATGCTTTAGATGTAGCATATTTTAATTAAAGAATTTCATAGAAATTAATGCATCAGTATTTATTTAAATTATGCTTGGACCAAAGGATAGTTAATAAATATTGATAGTTTTGCTATGCCTGGACCAAAGGATAGTGGATATCTTAAGAGACTCCACCATCATATGAAACAAAATTAACCTAATTTGCATGATTACTTGAATATTGTATTGATTGAGTTGATGAATCAATTGCCTTAGTATCTTTTTTCTCTTGAATTTAATCCTAATAATTAACCCTCTTTATCTTCTTGCAATTTATTAATTATTTCTTTATTTCTTCTTATTTTCTTTACTTCTTATAAACCGATCCTCTAAATAAAGTGTTGAAAAGAGATTTTTAGTACTTATTTTCTAATCCTCTAGATTTGCATGCATCACATATCCCTTCCACTGATCTCACTTATCTGACCATCCTGATAAATTAGATCTTAATTAGATCACTAGATGATTTGGGCTCTCCCATGGCAATTAGGTAAATCAATGTGGCTAATTTAGGTATTCCCAATGCTGACTTGAATTAGGTTCTTTTTTATCTGACTTATTGAAGTCAGTGAAAGGATCAAAATTGGCTGGTTAATTCTTCTCTCCTCTTCTTAAAATTAATTAATAAAATCCTTTAAAATTATTAGATCCTTAAAAATGATAAAGTTATGGTGATAACTAAGTCATAACCTCCCATTAAATTGAGTGATAATGGGTCCATTAATTAAATAATAATTGGAGGACCAAAGGCCAGGTACTTATTAACTAATGAAATTATCATTCATAATATGATGATTTGGTCATATCTTTCTAATGATAGTCAGGTTGGTCAACCAAAATTAGGCCTGATCATTTAAAGATCAGATGCACCAAATACGATCATGTTAATAGTTGGACCTAACCGATCTTTTTAGTGGAGGCCAAAGCCTACTGATTAGATTTTTGGATAAAATTAAAATTACTAAAAGTTGTTTAGAAAAATAATTGATTATGAAACTACCCATAAATGTGTTAGACATGTGTGCCCTAGAAGCCAGAATTGGCTGACACTTGTTATACACTTCTAAGGGCAAAATTATAATTTTTACTATAAATAATAAAATAAATTATTTTCTATCACAATGTGTATTTAGTGTCTGTAATACATCCTTTGAGTTAATGGCAATGATAGTTCTTATTTTCAAGAGTTAAAAAATTAAGATATAAATTTTCATTATTAACTCATAAAATGCTCCTGACCGTAGGATCATCTGAGGATGGTAATTGATCCAGAAAGTTGGTATATAATCATTTCTTTATAGTAGATGAGTCTTGAGTCTACGGTGTAGAGACACCAAAGTGAGAGTACGGGTCCTCGTTAAAGAATGAGGGCACTGAGTGTGATCACCTCGAGCAGTCATTAGGAAGTCTATCTTTTCATTGATGACTGGCTCGAAGCTACAGTTGTGTGTCTGGTTCTTTGACCTGAGGTGCATCGATAGTTCACCTTGAGGGTGTTATAGTTTGACTATACCCTAACTCGATCTCCTAGCCATTCAAAATTCTGAGGTGTATGTTGGCTATAACATGTTCATTTTAGGAATTGGATTGCACCAATAGGGAATCTATCTACTTGGTAGATGAGGAGTAGCCCTATGATGATCATGAGAATCAAGTCCATAAGCCCATGACCATGGTAGAGTGAAATAATAGAAAGAGTTTCTATTAAGATTTTCACATTGGACTTGAATCGAATGATTAATCATATGATGGATATTAGGGTTTGATGAGATTACATTAACCCTAATCCAGTTGGGGCTCAAGATAGAAGAACTTAATCACATAGGTAACTACATCGAAAGATTTATTTTCAGTTCTGATAGATTGCCACCATATGCTGCTAGGTGTCATTAGTGGATTTTGAGAGCAATTAGAATGATTTAGATGATCAATCATACTAGTTGTCTGAATCAAAAAAGTTCTGATCCATCGGAAGGTATTTTAATGATGTCAATGATAGAGATCGTGACATATCTCATTACCATATGAAACTAAACCTAACTGAATCATACAAACAAGGGTTTCGATCCAGATATCATCAATTGGACTAATCCAGTTCAATTGATTTGAATTAGATTTAATTAGGTTTAAGAAAATCATGCTAGCACATGATTGAGCCTAATGTTCTCCTTTAATTATCATTAAAAGTTATCTCAAATGAGCCAAATATGTTTGGACTCACTCAAGTACCTTTACTTGATCTGACTAGAGCTTGTCCAGGTTAGAAAAGAATTATCTTAATTTATGAGATAAATTTGAGACAACACCTTCCATTTTTCGTCACTTGTTAAATCCTGTTTCGGACATTTGGTCAAACATTGATCTTCGACACTTAGACATCTGTCCATGTGTCATGCACCCATAGGAGAGTAGATAGAGATTTGTCCCCCTACTAAAAAGTGGAAAGGAGGGGGCGCACGCCTCACCCCCAAAGATAATGATGCCTGGAGTCCCATACAAATGGGACTCTAGGTTACTTCGGGGACTCTACCTAGGTGGTGCCAAAGACTTATCTTTGATCAATCTTGGTGCCATCTAAGGATGATTCAGAGTAGCTTTAATCTGATTGGATCAGATGATGTCATCCCATCAATCAGATTTAGATATGATTGCACAAAAGCATGTGATTGGTCGGGATGATGTGGCACTACATGGCGTAACAGGGTCTATAAAAACCCTGTCTGTGCCAAGATCTAAGAAGCTTGATCCATTGCCCACATCACAAGGCTACCCCTCTCCCTCCTCCATGCCATCTTCTGGTCTTCTCTTCCTACCCACACCCAATAAATTTTTGGGCTTCAGTTTGGTGCGATCCAGTATGGGACTCTAGGTTACTTCGGGGACTCTACCTAGGCGGTGCCAAAGACTTATCTTTGACCAGTCTTGGTGCCATCTAAGGATGATTTAGAGTAGCTCTAATCTGATTGGATCAGATGATATCATCCCACCAATCAGATTTAGATATGATTGCACAAAAGCATGTGATTGGTCGGGATGATGTGGCACTACATGGCGTAACAGGGTCTATAAAAACCCTGTCTGTGCCAAGATCTAAGAAGCTTGATCCATTGCCCACATCACAAGGCTACCCCTCTCCCTCCTCCATGCCATCTTCAGGTCTTCTCTCTCCTACCCACACCCAATAAATTTTTGGGCTTCAGTTTGGTGCGATCCAGTAAGAGAAAGGTGATAGGAAAAGAAAGAAGGCAGCACTGCTGTAAGAGACAACTCACATCTTCGAAAGAAGTTTTGAAGATCTTCAAAATCAGATCTAGATCTAATTTTTGGAGAGGCGATAAAGAAGAAGAAGATCTTCAGATCTTATCTAAGTGGATACCGATAAGGGCCAGACACTTACGTGGCTAGATTCAGAACCTCAGGCAGACATCAGGATCATCACAGGATAATCAGATTATCCTCAATAAGATAAATTAAATTAGATTTAATTTATTTTTTATTTTATTTTATTTTATTTTATTATATCAATAATATCAAATCTAAAAAGTCTTAGATCTAATCTGAATCTAAGAGAAAAAATTTTTGAAATATCTCTCTTGATCCAATCAGATCTGAACGAATCTGATCCAAAAAACTTGATTTTTCCTTCAACTGGTATCAGAGCCAGGTTGCATTTTCCATTAGATCTAATTTTATTTTAATTTTAATCTAATAATTAGATAATTTTAGATCTCACATAAGATGTGATTAGATCTAAAATTAAAAAAATTAAAAATTAAATAATTTAGATCTAAGTTGTACAAGATGCATGACTAGTTGTAGAATAGAATTATTCTATGTGTAGTCTAGCATGATCATAATTTAATTTGATTAAGTTATAATTTTTAGATTTATTTATTTACTATTTTTTTATATTATAAATATTATAAAAAGATCTAAAAAATAAAAAAATAAAATTATTTAATTTTTGTTCATATGAGATATGATGAATGCATGTTTAGACTAGTTGTAGAATAGTTCTACGTAATTATCTAGAATAGATTTTAATTTAATATGATCAATTTAAATTTAATTTTTTAAATAATTATGAGATAATTTAGATCTAAAAACATGCATGATATGATACATGAAGATGTATGCAAAGCATGTTTATAGTTAGATCAATTTTTATATATGAGATATATGATGTAGATCTAACTAGTTTTGTAGTTTTTATATTTCCGATTAAGGCATTCTCATTAGCCGTCCGATCATACGAACAAAGTTGGATTTAAATGCCCTCTCCTCCTATTCGATGGGGTGTTCTTATGATGTGTAGAGGTGCTGCGCATTCATCCTTAATCAAAAATCTAAAACTTATTTTCTACAAAATCCTAGATCCTGAAATTCTAAGATTTTATTTATATATTTTATTTATGAATCCTAAACTTAATTAAGAATTAAGATTATGAAATATGTTAAATCTAAAAATTAAGAATTTTTAGATTTAAGATATATTCATAAAATTAGGTTTGGGCTTGGGTAGCTCAATTAGGTCTAGTGGTTGATCAAATCGATTCAAGAGTTGGTTAGATGAATCAAGAGTGCTTAAATTGATCAGCCTAATAGGATTAAGTCTGGATCAAGATTGAATCACATGAGTGATCGATCAAGCTAAGACCTAATTAGGCTTAGTGGTTGGAGTATGGATTGTAGGCTAACCTGATTGGTTCTGGCTCAATAATTTGGTATTTAAGATAAATCTGGTAGATATGACTGACTAATTTCTAATTGGGAGCTACTCAATTTGAATGCATTCTTGTCGAGTTAGTGGCATATCCCTTCCACCGGTCTCACTTACCTGGCCATATTTGTCGATCCAGTCCTGATCTAAGGTGGTTAACAATTTGAGCTAACCCATGCCACTAGGTTAGTCATAATTGTTATGGCTATTGTAAGTCAAGTTTAAAGAGACCTAAATCAAATCTTCCTAAGAAAAGATTAAGTCTAAGGTCTTCCACCATTGTAGATATGCGGGCTCTTCCCGGAGTTGATTGTTCTCGACTGGTCATAGTGGTTCAGTTACACCAAGAAGATGCAATCATGTCTATTAGGCATTGGATGCTACGGGCTGGAAGATCAATTGGGCTTAATATTTTGGATATGGTGAGAGACCTAATTAGGAATCCAATCTATGCAAATGGTGGATCTTACTTAACTAAAAAGTGGATCAATATTCCAGCATGATGAGATTCATGAATTAGAGACCAAGTTTGGATGCACCATGATTAGAGAATCATTGGACAAGAATTATCTACTCATTGGCTAACCCATCACCAATAACTGATAGGTGAGGTGATGAGTCAGTTGGGGGGACTGTACTACCGATTAGAAATCTGTAATCACAAAAATTTTTGCATCTCTACAGAAAGAGTGTAGGGATCCAAGAAAATAGTGGAAGCTAATTTGTTTAAAAATTAAACTTCTAAATAAATTGGTCAAGTCTTAATTACAATATCTAACTAAAAGCTTTGACTCTCTACAGGAAAAGCAAAATATCTGCATCCAACCCACTAGCACATATCCTGGATACCCATAGACTAATCGGACCCAATTATAAGGATTAGATCCAAAACTTTAAAATCATTTTGAATTTTGAGAAGTTAACTCAAGTATTGGATCAGGATCCCCCCACCTTACCAGCTCGTCCATCCGTTGAACAGAGAGCATCTCTTGATAAGTGCATGGATGAAGATAACAAGGCCAGATACTACATGTTGGGCTCGATGTCTGATGAGCTTCAGTGCCAACATGAAGATATTAAGATTACCCACCAAATGTTGGCTCACCTACAAGAGATGTTTGGTGAACAAAGTCGCACAGCCAAATATCAGATCATTAAATGACTATTCAAGACTAAAATACGTGATGGGCAGTCAGTCCAAGATCATTGTCTAATGATAATCAAGGACTTGGAAGAGCTTGAGAAGCTTGGAGTGAAGTTGGACCTAGATCTGCAGAATGATATAATTCTACAATTCATGACTGATGCATATGGGTAGTTCATCATGAACTACCATATGCATAAACATCAAAATACTCTGGCCAAGCTTATGAACATGCTGGTTACTGCTAAGCTTTCAATGAAATGTTCTAAAGGCTTAGTATTTGCTATGAAACGAACTTCTTCCAAGAGAAAGTCTTTTGGAAAGAAGAAGAAGTCTGTGAAAAAGCAGAAGGTGGATGGAGGAAAGAAAAAGAAGGCAGAGTCAAAGAAGAAGGCCACTGATAAAAAAAAATATTTTCATTGCAATACTAATGGCCACTGAAAGCGGAACTGCTCTACATACCTTGCCATCCTAAAGAATAAGAAGAAGGTAGGTCCTTCTGGAGGTATGTTTATTATTGAATCTAATCTTATGATTTCTTCTACATCCAGTTGGATGCTTGACTCTGATTCTAATGCTCATTTGTGCACTTTCATGTAGGATCTTGAGGATAGCAGGAGGCTAAGGGATGATGAGATAATCCAATGCATTAAAAATGGAGCAAGGGTTGCTGCTGTGGTCGTGGGAACCTATCCTCTTCGACTACCATCTGATTTAGATTTAGTACTTAGAGATTGTTATTATGTGCCTGTAGCAAGGAGGAATTTGATTTATGTTTAATATTTAGCACAAGAAGGCTATGTAATTAGTTTTCTTAAGGACCATTGTAACATTCGTTATGAAAGAAATAACATTGCAAGTGGTTTCCTTATTAATAGTCTTTATCAGTTACATATTGATGTATCTATTTTTAATATCAAGCAAAATGTGAATGCCATAAAATCAAAATGACCTAGGGATAGTCCAAATGATAGGTATCTATGGCACGTTAGACTAGGTTATATAGTAGAAGATAGGATTAACAAATTAGAGAAAATCGGGCTATTGAGTCCATTGACTTTTGAGTTATATCCAATTTATGAATCATCTCTTCATGGCAAAATAACTAAACTCCCTTTTATGGGACATGGGGAAAGTACATACTGATGTGTGCAGCCCATTTGATGTGCCGGTTAGAGATAATTTTATCTACTTCATAACCTTCATCGATGATTTATCTCGGTATGGGTATGTGTATCTTATAAGACACAAGTCTGAAGCCTTTGAAAAATTTAAAGAATTCAGACATGAAGTAGAAATGCAAATTGAAAAATTCATTAAGGTTCTTCGATCAGATCGAGGAGGTGAATACCTTAGTCAGAAATTTTTGGACCATCTCAAGAAGAATGGCATAGTCTCTCAATGGACTCCACCTGGAACACCTAAACTCAACAGAATTTTAGAATGAAGAAATCAGATCATATTAGATATGGTTCGATCCATGATGAGCTTCACAGACCTTTCTAATTTTTTTGGGGGATAGTTTGTTAACTGCTATATATTTACTGAATAGGATTCCTTCTAAAATCGTTCCTACCACACCGTATGAGATATGGCATGGTAAGAAATCAAGTATGAGTCATCTCAGAATTTGGGGTTATCTAGCTCATGTCAAAAGACAAGCAGACAAGTTAGACTATAGGTCCTTTAGAGCTCGATTCATAGGATATCCTAAAGAGTCATGAGGATATTATTTCTATATTACAGAAGATCACAATGTGATTATGAGTCGATATGCCATCTTCTTGAAAAATAGTTTATTCAAGATGGCGGCATTGGAAAGCAGATCAAGCTAGAAGAGAAAGTCGCCCAAGAGCAAAGAGCTAAGGACCCTTTGGAACCAAATTAGGTTGAGCTAATACAATCACTACCTCCTCCACCTCGAAGATCGGAAAGGGTTTTCCATCCCCCTGAGAGGTACTTAGGTACTATTTCAGAAGAAGTAGAGAAAATATTCCTTGTAGGTAATGGAGTTCATGGTGATGATCCCAAAACCTATAACAAGGCGACATCAGATATCGACTCCGAGAAATGGTTAGAGGCAATGAAGTCAGAAATTAACTCGATGCACTCAAATCAAGCCTGGACCTTGGTAGATCTACCAAAAGGTATAGTACCTATTGGGTGTAAATGGATCTACAAGAGAAAGATTGGCGCAGATGGAAATGTAGAGACATTCAAAGCTAGATTAGTGGCAAAAGGTTATAGTCAGTGCGAAGGCATTGACTATCAGGATATCTTTTCGCCAGTAGACATATTTAAATCCATTCGCACATTGCTTGCTGTTGCAGTCTATTTTGATTATGAAATATGGCAAATGGATGTAAAAATGGCATTCTTAAATGGATATCTTAAGAAAGATATCTATATGGAACAACCGCTGGATTTCACATCCAATAATACTGATCACAAAGTATGCAAGCTGCAAAGGTCCATATATGGACTTAAGTAAGCATCTCGAAGCTAGAATACTTGTTTTAATGATATGATCAAATTATTTGATTTCAACCAAAATGAGGAGGAACCATGTATTTTCAGAAAGGTCAGTGGGAGCGCTATTATCTTTCTCGAACTATACGTGGATAATATCCTCCTTATTAAGAATGATATTCCCATGTTGACCATAGTTAAAATATGGTTATCTAAAGAATTCTCCATGAAAGACCTAGGAGAAGCATTCTTCATTCTTGAAATCAAAGTCTATAGAGATAGATCGAATAGGATGCAAGATCTTTCACAGAAGATGTACATAGAGGAAGTGCTAAAGAGGTTTAGCATGAAAAACTCCGAGAGGGGTTTGGTACCCTTCGGACATGGCATTCATCTCTCCAAAAAAATGTATCCCAACACACTAGAAGAGATTGAACGCATGAGCAAGATCCCTTATGCTTCTGCAATAGGGAGCCTCATGTATGCCATGTTATGTACACAACCTGATATAGCCCATGCTGTGAGTGTCACAAGTAGATATCAATCAAATCCAGAAGAAGAACATTGGACTTCTGTGAAATGTATCCTTAAGTACTTAAGAAGAACTAAAGATATGTTCTTGGTTTTTGGTAATGGAGAACTCAAGGTCCAAGGGTATACTAACTCGGATTTTATGTCCGATTTAAATGATCAAAAGTCAACATCTAGGAATCTATTTATGTGTAGTGGTGGTGATATCAATTGAAAGAGTTTCAAACAGACAGTAATAGCAGATTCCACCATGGAAGCAGAATACATCGCTGCATCAAAAGCTACGAAGGAGGCATTCTGGTACAAGAAGTTTGCCACAAAGATCGGAGTGATGCCATCAGATGCCATTCCTCTATAATGGTGCCATAGCCTTTGCTAATGAGCTGAGGTCTCATCAAAAATCCAAACACATCGAGCAGCGATACCACCTCATCTATGATTACCTCGAGAAAGGATACGTCGAGGTGAAGAGAGTCGACCCCACAAACTATGCGACAGACCCACATACAAAGCTGTTGGGCCCGCAGAAGATCGAAATTCATCTTGAGAGGATGAGACTTAGATTTATAGTCAGTTGACTTTAGGTCAAGTTGGAGTTTGTTAGATATGTGTGCCCTAGAAGCCAGAATTGGCTGACACTTGTTATACACTTCTAAAGATAAAATTATAATTTTAACTATAAATAATAAAATGGATTATTTTCTATCATAATGTATATTTAGTGTCTGTGATACATCCCTTAAGTTAATGGCAATGATAGTTCTTATTTTCAAGAGATAAAAATTTAAGACATAAATTTTCATTATTAACTCATAAAATGCTCCTGACTGTAGGATCATCATGAGGATGGTGATTGATCCAAAAGATTGGTGTACAATCACTTCTTTATAGTAGATGAGTCTTAAGTCTATGATTTCGGGACACCAAAGTGAGAGTACAAGTACTCGTTAGAGAACGAGGCCACTGAGTGTGACCACCTCGAGCAGTCATTAGAAAGTCTACCTTCTCGTCGATGATTGGCTCGAAGCTGCAATTATGTGTCTGATTCTTTGACCTGAGGTGCATTAGCAGTTCACCTTGAGGGTGTTATAGTTTGACTACACCATAACTCGACCTCCTAGCCATTTAAAATCCTGAGGTGTATGTTGGCTATAGCATGCTCATTGTAGGAATTAGATTGCACCAATAGAAAATCTATCTACCTCGGTAGATGAGGAGTAGCCCTATGATGATCATGAGAATCAAGTCCATAAGCCCATGGCTATGGCAGAGTAAAATAACAAAAAGAGTTTCTATTAAGATTTTCACATTAGACTTGCGAATGATTAATCATATGACAGATATTAGGATTTGACAAAATTACCTTAACCCTAATCCAGTTGGGGCTCAAGATAGAAAAACTGCTCAAGATAGAAGAACTTAATCACATAGGTAACTACATCGAGAGGTTTATTTTTAGTTTTGATGGATTACCACCATATGTTGCTAGATGTCACTGGTGGATTTTGAGAGCAATTTGAATAATTTAGATGATCAATCATACTAGTTCTCTAAATCAGAAAAATTTTGATCCATCGGTAGGTATTTCGATGATGTCGATGATAGAGATCATGACATATCTCATTACCATATAAAATTAAATCTAATTGAATCACACAAATAAAGATTTCAATCTAGATATTATCAATTGCACTAACTCAATTCAATTGATTTGAATTAGATTCAATTAGGTTCAAGAAAATCATGCTAGCACACGATTGAGCCTAAAGTTCTCCTTTAATTATCATTAAAAATTATCTCGACTAAGCCAAATATGTTTGGGCTCAGTCAGGTACCTTTACTTGGTCTGACTAGAGCTTGTCCAAGTTAGAAAAAGATTATCTTAATTTATGAGATGAATTTGAGACAACATCTACTATTTTTTGTCACCTGCTAAATCCTGTTTCGAACATTTGGTCAAACGTTGACCTTTGACACTTAGACATCTGCCCATGTGTCATGCACCCATAGGAGAGTAGATAGAGATTTGTCCTCCTACTAAAAAGTGGAAAGGAGGGGGCACACATCTAGGGAGGCATGAGCCTAAAGATAATGATGCTTGGAGTCCCATACAGATGGGACTCCAAGTTACTTCGAGGACTCTACCTAGGTGGTGCCAAAGACTTGTCTTTGACTAGTCTTGGCACCATCTAAGGATGATTTAGAGGGGCTCTCATCTAATTGGATCAAATGATGTCATTCCACCAATCAAATTTAGATCTGATTGCACAAAAGGCCGTGATTGGCCAGGATGATGTGGCACTGCATTGTGCAATGGGGTCTATAAAAATCATGTCTGTGCCAAGATCTAAGAAGCTTGATCCATTGCCCATGCCACAAGGCTGCCCCTCTCCCTCCTCCATGCCATCTTCAGGTCTTCTCTCTTCTACCCATGCTCAAGAATTTTTGGGCTTCAGTTTGGTGTGATCCAAGCAAGATAAAGGCGATAGGAAAAGGAAGAAGGCAGCACTGCTGCAAGAGACAACTCACATCTTTGAAAGAAGTTTTGAAGATCTTCAAAATTAGATCTAGATCTAATTTTTGGAGAGGTGATAAAGAAGAAGAAGATCTCCATATTCTACTCGAGTGGATACCGGTAGAGGCCAGGCACTTGCATGGCTAGATCCAGAACCTCAAGCAGACATCAGGATCATCATAGGATAATCAGATTACCCTCAACAAGATAAATTAAATTAAATTAAATTTATTTTTTATTTTATTTTATTTTATTTTATTAGATTAATAATATCAGATCTGAAAAGTCTCAGATCTGATCTGAATCCAAGAGAAAATTTTTTTGAAATATCTCTCTTGATTCAATCAGATCTGAACGAACCTGATCCGAAAAACTAGATTTTTCCTTCAAAATGCATATGGGTTGACCAACCAATGTCTAGCTTGTGTGTAGTCTGTGCAGATTCTAGTACCCACTAAGAAATTAAGATAATTTCTCGAATGGGAGGTAGAGGCTATCAATTTATATAAAATAATGGAAGAATCTTTAGACTAAAATCCAAGTCTTTAGGATAAATAATTCATATACTAATTAGGCTATGATTTTTCTTTTTATTTAGCTGTGGCCACTATCCTATCACTTTGATCATTGTTAGATAATGGCAAATTGATGGGACTCAACTTCGATAGCTAGTATCGAAAGTTGAAAATCATCCTGGAGCATGAACGGATCTTATTGTTTTGATAGATTCGGCACTTGAGGAGCTAGCCCCAAATGATAAAGAAGTGGTCAGAGATACTTACTAGAAGTGGCTCAATAACCGCACCATCATTTGAAGCATTATACTAGCAGTAATGAATGATGAGTTCAGCCATAGGTTCAAAAATGCCCAGCTAAGAAAATGCTTTAAATGTTAAACGACTCCTTTGGTATGCCAAATGATGTTAAGAGGCGCAAGACTAGTTATACCATTTTCAATGCTCGAATGAGAGATGGGGCATCAATCACAGACCATGTATTGTACATGATTAAAATGATTGAGTGCCTGAGTAAACTAGGTTTTCCCCTGCATACGCAACTTGGAAAGGATAAGATTCTGAACTCTCTGCCTATGTCCTTCCTTCCCTTCCTTATTTTCGAATGATAAAGCCTGCAATGAACTACCATGGCTTATTGGGATTACTGTAGAACTTTGAGAAGGATCACCAACTCCATAAGAAGATGGTGAATATAGCGAGAGGATATTCTTCTGGTCATCAATCCTTTAAGAAAGAAGAGAAGAACAAGAAGAAGAAGAACAAGAAGGTGCAGCCACATGCCGGAACGTCTACATAGGGTTAGACCAAGAAGCACATGCTCAACTAGAGCCAGGTAAAGTGCTTCATTTATAAGAAGTAGGGACACTAGAAGAGAAACTATCCTCAGTACATTGCCTTCCTAGACCCGAATAGGTTGAGGAAGAAGCAAGTAGTTGCTGGGCAAGATATTTATATAATAATACCTTGCAACTTCTAAATATGTGATACTACTGTCGAGGTATTAGATACCAGAAGCCCTTATCATATTTATAATTTAATGCAGAATGTGTAGGTCAGTAGGTGATTTGATGAAGGTGAGAGGTTCCTGAACGTTGAAGATGGAAGACAAGTTTCAATTCTAGTTTTAGGAATCATAAACCTTTTAATCAATTCTTATATAGTTATTCTTTGTGAATGTCACTTTTGTCTAAGTTTCATATTGAATGTTATTTCTGTAGGCCTTCTAACCAAAAATAGTCATGAATTTCTAATAATTTTTTTTTTGTAATATCATTTTGAATGGTATTTTGATTTGTATTGGATAATTGAATAATGGTATTTATTTATTATCATAGCCCATTAACATGGTTCAATCCTTCAATAAATGCCCTAGACTAGATGTTGCGTCTAAAGTCTATCTTTAACACTATAGGCTAGGTCACACTAACAAGAACAGAATAAGTAGGTTGGCTCAAGAAGGAATTCTTGAAGTTCGTGATTGTGAATCACTTCGGACCTGTGAGTCCTATCTCCTTAGTAAGATGACCAAGTCACCTTTTACTAGAAAGGATGAACAAGCCAGTGAACTCTTGGGTCTAGTATACACTATTGTATGTAGACCCAAGAGCTCAACTGCTAGAGGTAGATATTTCTGAAGGAAACGATCTAGGGTTTCAGAGATCAATTTTAAAACTTTTTCAAAAATCAGATAATGAAAGCAATAAATTAATCATATTAATTTATTTAAAATATATGAAATAGCCCTAGATCTAGGATTCTATCACATGATTTAAGCATGCTATTAAATCTAAAATTAAAAATAATCAAAAAGTAATGTTGATCATGTCAACATCTAGGCAATTCTAGATCTAATCTAGATACATAAGGGAGATCGCATCTCTCTTACCTTTGCATGTTGAGTTCCTTAACTCACTGATCTGATGCTAAGGTCATTGCTCCAAGCCACCATGCATCCAGCCTCTATAGGTTGTCCACATAAGGCCTCGATTCTTGATCTGAAGTCCAATGCAGGAAATCAACATAGTATGCTAGTATTATGCTGATCCTTCTTCTGATGGCTAATCTGGATCCTCCTTCAAATCTTGGACTCTCCAATTTTTAGAAGGAAGGGAAGAGATTTGTGAAGTAGTGACATCTCTCACAAATCGCAGAGGAGGAAGAGATAAAAGAAAATAACCCTAGAAGAAGAACCCTTCTTCTTCTTTGTTTGTCTCACCAAGACACTTGGACTTGTGTCTTCTCAAAACCCTATGCCCAATGCCTTTCTCTCCTAAGTTTTATCATGTCCTAATAGCCCTTTCTCAGGTCTAGAATCACTAAAAAAATCAAGCCAAAAATCTTCTTATATATAGAGATATGGAACAATCCTTGTCTAGGTCAAATACCTAGAAAGGAATGTCCAATTAAGGCAAGATATGGGGCATCCAACACTTGGGCGCCCCCTCCATATTTCTAATCATGAACCATCTCAATATTGGCACACAAAACCCCTCTATTTTCCATAATAACACCAAAAAAAATCTGGGTGGGTTGGTGGCACAATAGGAAGAGTTTTGATTTCATAAACCTCTATCTCAAAGAATTTGAAGTCAAACAAATTCCTACTTTGACTTGGTCCTCAACTAATTGCCATGTAAGAGAGCAGCAAGGAGAGCAAGTGGGCATGTGTTGGGATTCTTAGGGCATGAAGGATTCCACACACAAACCAAAGAAGGGGCATGGAGATGGAGTGGGGACTTGTGTGGTGCAAGAAGAGAAGTCCTAGTCACATTAGGACTTCTAATTTGACTTAGTCCAACTTGATCTTTGAACCAAATTAAATTAGAATTAATTCAATCTAATTAGAATAGATCTTAGTCCAACAAAGAGTCTAATTAAATTAGATTAAATCAAATTTAATTTTTAATTAAACTAGAGATTGGATTGATATAATTTCTGAGATTTTCATGGAATATTGATTAGACTTGATTGGAAGAACTAGGACTTGTTCTTCCTTGTAATTAGCTCATCCAATAAATCAATTGAACTTGATCCAATCAAGTTCAAATTAAATCAAATTAAATTATATTTAATTATACTTAATCTCAATCTTCTGGCTTAATCAAATTAAGTTAATTAGCAATTCAATTACTAATCAATCCTTCTGCAACACTTGCACTACGTCAAACATCATTGTATTGAATGTTTAACCCTAGAACAATTCTTAATCATTGATCAACTATCCGATCAGATCAAGATCTTTAATGCGTATCCCATAGGTTTGAACCTAAGTTGGTAGCATAGGAATAAATTTTTGTACCAATCAAAGTGACCATCTAGCAATGATACCCAATGGTCGGATAGGTTGAATGTGTAAAGCAACACTCTTATAACCCATGTGGATATGATTTTCATATAATTTATCCTCTTTATCTTAATGTTCATAGGATGACTCAGAGTTTAACTGTCAACCCTGATTAGATCATCCAATGGTATTTTAAAATACCAAATCCATCTCATAGATTACCTTGACCAAGATTTTGCAAAATTAAAATACAGTGATGCATTTTCTCCAAACCCTTGGAATGGTTAATCCCATCTTGATCACTCACCGACTTCACAAGTACTTAACTATGCCTAAAAATCTTCCATCACTGAATTAGAAATATAGATAGTCTGGTATCAAAGTACAGTGAGTTGCTTGCAAGCCACCATAGTGATCTCAGGTCTAAAGGACACTTATACCCATATCCCATCGGAGCAATTCTTGATAATAGAATACTCTGAAGTTGATCATGTTTAGTGATAATATACCCTTACATCTCATCTATATGCTATACTAGTATCTTCATACTTCTTGGTTAAGAGGACTACCAACCTATATGGCATACAATGATATATACTTGATAAATGTCGTCATCCTAATTAACAACGTATTATTTGGTTGTGAACAGTTTAAGGACTAATTGATAAATCCTCTCTTTATCGAAGCAAAATAGTCCTAAGGACTTCATTAAAAGATGTAAAATTTGTGATGAAAGTGTCAAAATATTATTTTATTCAATAAATCATTTACAAGTGTAAAGTAGCATAATCATCAATAGACTGATGATTGGCTTTGGAATAATTTTCAACAACTCTCACTTATCCTAAAGCCACTTGGCATAGTATCTAATACCCATCTTTGACTTATGGTCATCGAACTCATTTACCACTAGGGCTTTAATGAAGGGATCGGCCAAGTTCTTCTTTTCATCAATTTTTTAAAAGTCGACGTCACCTCGATCCACGATCTTTCGGACCTGATGGTAGCAGCACAGTATGTGCTTCATCCACTAGTGTGCCTTTGGTTCCTTCGCTTGAGCAATAACACTAGTGCTGTCACAGTAGAGCAGGACCAGACCATCAAGGAAGGGTACTACTTCAAGCTTGGTGATGAACTTTCTCAGCCTCATAGCTTCCTTCATGGCATCAGATGCTGCTATGTACTCCACCTCACATACAAAGTCTGCTATGGTGTGTTGCTTAAAACTCTTCCAATAGATGGCTCCACTATTAGGGTAAAGATATAACCCGATATGCTTTTGCTATCGTCATGGTTAGATTGAAAGATAGAGTCGGTAAACCCTACTAATTTCAAATCTGACTCACCATAGATCAACCATTGATCCTTAGTATTTCTCAAATACTTAAAGATAGTTTTCACCACCTTCCAATGGTTCTATTCTGGATCAGATTGGTATATGCTCACTACTCCTAGTAAGTATGCCACATCTGGTCTCCTACATGTTATGGCGTACATGATAGATCCTACTGTCGAAGCATATGGAATTTTATTTATATGCTCTTTCTCTTCAGGAGTTATCAGACAATCCTTCATAGAGAGAGAAATTTTTTGGCCTATCAAAAGATAGCCCTTTTTGAAATTTTTTAGGATGAACCTCTTCAGCATGGTTTCTATGTACGTAGACTAGAATAACCCAAGCATCCTCTTTGATCTATCCCTATAGATCTTCATCCCTAGGATGTAGGATGCTTCACCCAAGTTCTTCATGAAGAACTGAGATGACAACTATATTTTTATTTCTTACAGTACGGGGATGTCATTTTCAATTAAGAGAATGTCATCAACATACAAAATAAGAAATACCACTACCATACCATTTGCCCATTTATAAATGCAGGGTTCTTCTATATTCTTAATGAAACTATACATTTTGATCATCTTATCAAAATACATGTTCCAACTCCGAGAAGCTTGCTTCAATCTATAAATGAATCTCTGAAGCTTGCACACCTTGGAATTATCTGTGGATGTGAATCCCTTAGGTTGTATCATATACACCTCTTCAATCAACTTTCTATTTAGGAAAGCTATCTTCACATCTATCTGCTAGATCTCATAGTCCAGATGGACAGCCATCGCAAGCATTATCCAAATAGATTTGAGCATTGCCATAGGGAAGAACATCTTGTCATAGTCAATACCATAACATTGATGATATTTCTTAGCAATCAGATGAGCTTTATAGGTCTTCACCTTTCTATCCGTGCCCCTCTTCCTCTTGAAAATCCACTTACACCCAATAGGTTTAACCCCCTCAGGTGGCAATACATGTATTTCAAAACTATTTTGAAATCATAGTGAAATAAAATAGATCAACTATTTTTATCATGCATTAAATCAGATCTAAAACCTTCCTTAACATAGATTTAAGATATATGAAATTCAAAATTAATTTGTGGGATCATATCTCATACCTTATCGTGGGTCGAAGAACTCCACAGCTAATGATCAAAACTTGATAGGTTCTTGAAATCGCGCAAATGCCCAGCCTCTACAAGTATCCACATGAGATCCGATCTGATCCAAGACTTTTCTATCTCTTCGAGATGCTAGCTCGCATGCAAAGAAGATCTTCTAATGATTGATTTGAATCTTCATCAGATTTGGAAGATGATTTTCAATCGAAGAAGCAAAGGAGCTAGAAGAAAAGGCAGCAGCAGCGTAGCTTTCTTCCTCGGAGTGCCATGCCTTGTACCAATGGAGTTTTTCCTTCAGACTTGGAAAGAAGGATGCCAACAAGTCCCTCTCTCACTCTAGTGGTCGGCCAAATTTCTTTTAGATCAAAAAGACCTCTTAGAGACATCCCAAATATAGATCTTTTAAAGGTGGTGCCTAATAGAGTCCTAATAGAGTCAAACTCTATCAAAAATTTAAATTAAATTTTAAATTCAAACCAAAACTTATGCATATCCAAATAAAAGGATAAGTGGTTGATCAAGAGGTGAAAAGATATGAAAAATCTCATGCAAATCTAAAATTTGCATGAGAAGAGAAGGGGTATGGATAATGGGTGGCGCATGGAAAAGTCCTTCACAAAATGGACTCTAGGATTTTGGATTGAGCCTCAAAGCAAAAATAATTTGGTTTAAACCCAAATACCTGATTGGATCTAATCTAATTAGGTCTCTAATCAAATTAAATTCTAATCTGATTAAGATTTAATTAAATCTAAATTCAGATCAAATTAGAAATTGATTTCATGATAATTGAGTCATCTCATAACTCAATCAAACCAAACCCAATTCAAGTCAAACTAAATCCAATTCAATTAGACTTAATTTAAAACTTATTTCTCAATCAAATTGAGTCTAATTAATAATCAAATTATTAATTTATCCTTCTTGAGTTAATTATCAGTTATATTGATAATTATATCCTTAATGATTCATAATCATTGATCAATCTTCGGATCAAATAGAAATCTCTTTTGTGTGTAATCCCATAGATTCTATTCTATCTGGTAGTGAGATACATTATGATTTCTATCATAATATCATCAAAACTTCTTTCGATGGATTAGAATAATTTCAACACTATCCATCAAGAATCATCAATTATCAAGATGATGCTCATGGGTCCCACAATCCATCAATGATACCTAGCAGTATGTAGTGGCAACCTAGTAGAATGGAAGTATGAATCTTTAGCTATAGTTATCATATGATTTAGTCCTTTTATCAAAAATCCTAACTTGATGGAGGTTATGGACAACTTGTCAAACCCCATCGTCAATCATATGCAAGATTGGCTCGATTTGAGTTCTCTTAAGAATCTTGTGGAAACTCTTTTCCAGTATTCACTTTACTTTGGCCAAAGACTTAGTGAACTCAGTCTCATGAATCACATAGGATTATACCTTTTCTACTAAGGTTGATAGATTTCATCTAAGTGCATCCTATTCTCAATGGTGAACCTGAACCCATCATGGCCAACATACACAATAAGAACCCGAATGGTTGGGGACCAAATGGACGTGCAGCCAACCTATATCAACCTCACTGTAAATAGCCAATGCACTGCAAGTCAAAAGACTAGTCATACTACTGCAGCATCGAGAATACCATTGATGAGTGAATAGACATCCAGGTGATTTCTCATAATGGTCACGCTCAGTGTAAGTTGTTCTCTAACAACCATCTACATTATCATTCTAGTGTCACCACACTACAAACTCGAGACTCATCTGCTCGTGAAGAAGGTGATCATGCACTAATCTAACTGGATCAATCACTATTCTCTATGATGATCTTTCGATTAGGAGCATTTAGAAATTAACCACTAATAGTGTATGTCTCAAATTCTCAGCACCTTGAGAATATGCAAAATCATCTTTATTAATTTCTAGGATAAATCATGGATACATAAACATGACTAGATATAAGAATGCCCTTTATTAGTAATAAAAGTTTTACAAGTTCAAATACAAGTCCTAAAAAATAAATATGTCAGCCAATAATTGGCTTTCTAGGGCATACATCTAACAAACTCCTACTTAACCTAAAGCCAATTAGCCATAAACTTAAGACCCATCCTTTCAAGGTGAGCTTCAGCCTTCTGCTGGCTTAAAGGTTTTGTTAGTGGATCCGCTACATTCTGTGTGGAGTCAACTCTCTGCACCTCGACAAACTACTTTTCAAGATATTCACATATAATGTGGAATCGCCGTTCAATGTGCTTGGACTTCTAATGAGACCTGAGCTTCTTAGCAAGGATTATGGCACCATTATTATCGCAGTGCAGTGCAATGGCATCTGATAACATCACACCCAACTCTACAATGAATTTCTTGAACCAAAAGGCTTTCTTAGTAGCTTCAGAGGAAGCAATATATTCGGCTTCCATGGTCGAATCTGCAATGACTAGTTGTTTGAAACTTTTCTAGCTAATCATTCCATCATTACATAGAAAAATATATCCCGATGTAGACCTTTTATCATCGACACCAAACATGAAGTCTGAAACAGCATATCCTTCCACTTTTAGCTTCAAAACTTTTCCAAAAACCAACAACAAATCCTTAGTTCTTATCAAGCATTTAAGGATGTTCTTTATAGCTATCCAGTGCTCTTCATCTAGATTCGACTGATATCAGCTCGTGACACTCATGGCAAGAGCTATATCATGTCGCATACATAGCATGGCATACATGAACTCCCTATAGCTGAAGCATAAGGGATCTTGCTCATGCATTGGATCTCTTCAAGTGTGTTAGGACACATCTTCTTCGAAAGATGAATGTCATGCCTAAGAGGTAGAAGACCTCTCTTAAAGTTTTTCATGCTGAACCACTTCAACACCTTCTCTATATACATTTGCTGTGAAAGTCCTATCATTCTCTTAGATCTATCCCTATAGACCTTCATACCAAGAATGTAGGAAGCTTCTCCTAGGTCTTTCATAGAGAATTCTATTAACAACCAAACTTTGATTGATGTTAGTATGAGAATATCATTTCTAATTAGGAGGATGTCATCTATGTACAATACGAGGAATGTGACAGCACTCCCACTGATCTTTTTATACACACACGGCTCCTCATTTTTTGTGAAATCAAAAGATTTGATCACATCATTAAAGTGATTGTTTCAACTCCATGATGCTTACTTAAGTCCATAAATTAATTTTTGCAGCTTGTAGACTTTGTGATCATCATCATCAGATATGAAACCCATAGGCTGCTCCATATAGATATCTTCTTCTAGATACCCATTTAGGAAGATAGTTTTCACATCCAGCTACCAAATCTAATAATCATAATAGACTGCAATTGCAAGTAAGATACAGATGGATTTTAGCATGACCACTGGTGAGAAAGTCTCTTACTAGTCAATGCCTTCATGTTGATTATAACCTTTTGCCACCAGCCTCGCCTTATAGGTCTCAACCTTACCATCAGATCCAACCTTTTTTTATATAGATCCATTTACACCCAATAGATACAATACCTTCAGGTAGATCTAATAAGGACCATACTTGGTTGGAATGCATGGAGTCAATTTCTGACTTCATTATGTCCATCCATTTCTCGAAGTCTATATCTAACATCGCTTTATCATAGGTTTTAGGGTCATTCCTAATGTCTCTATCTCCTATAAGAAACACTTCCTCTAGATCCTCCATAAATATACCTAAGTATCTCTCTAGAGGATGGGAGACCCTATTTGACCTACGAGGTGGAGGTGGTATTAAATTTACTAGCTCATTATTGGGTTCAAGTTATTGGACTCGACGCTCTTCAGAGACTTTCTCTTTGAGCTCAATCTTCCTCCCACTACCTTTATCTTGGACAAACTCCCTTTCCAAGAAGATGGCATGATGGCTCACAATTATATTGTGATCCTCTGAAAGATAAAAATAGTATTCCATAGATTTCTTAGGATATCCTAAGTGAATCTGAACCCACTATAGCCAACATTCACAGCAATAATCTGAATGGCTAGGAACCAAGTAGATGTGCAGTCAAACTATAATAGCCTCACTACAAATAGCCAATGCACCATAGGTCAAAGGACTATTCATACCACTATAGCATCGAGAATATCATAGACGAGTGAGTAGACATCCAAGTGGTTTTTCGTAATGATCATGCTCAAGTGTAAGTTATTCTCTAACAACCACCTGCATTATCATCCTAGTATCACCACACTACAGACTCGAGACTCATCTGCCCATGAATGATGTGATCATGCATCAATCTAACTAGATCAGTCACTATCCTTCGTGATGATCCTCTAATTGGAATTATTTAGAAATTAACCACTAATAGTGTATGTGTCAAATTCTCAACACCTTAAGAATATGCAAAATCATCTTTGTTAATTTTTATGATAAATTATGGACACATAAACATCACTAGAAATAAGAATGCCCTTTATTAATAATAAAAGTTTTATAAGTTCAAATACAAGTTCTGAAAAATAAATGTGTCATCCAACAATTTGATGGAAAACATGCAGGGTTTCATGCTTGAATTTCAAAATTTTTTTGAAATAAATTATAGTGAAAGATGTAGATTAAACTATTTAATCTACAAAGACATGTAATCTAATTACTAAACCCTACATCTAGGACCTATAACATGTCATAATGCAAACATAAATCTAAAAATAAATCAAGGTTGGTATTGATCAAATTAATACCTAGATCTAGAATAGTTCTAGATCAACTCCTAGATCGCATCTAAGTCAAGAAGAGATTAGATCTCTTACCTTTGCCCGGCTTGAGAACTCCATGGTTGATTTCATTATAGTCTTTTGTTGCTCGGAGCTGCACATGCATTCGGTCTCTATAGATAATCCATATGAAGCTGTAAATACAGATCGGAGGTTCGTCGAATGAAGATCCGTTCGAAGTGCTAGCTTCTTACGGATCCCTCTTGATGGTTAATCTAAAAATTATTCTTCTGATCTCTTGGACACTCTAAGAGATGAAGAACATAAGGAGGAATAAGAGAGAAATCTAATCCTTGGATCTTCCAAAAATCAAGAAATAAAATATAAGAAAAAACATCCTAAGAGAAGATAGTTCTTCTCTTTCAGGACATCAATGATTGATGTCCTAAAAGGTTCTCTATGTTAGGACAAGAGGACACCTTCTCCTCTAGATTTTTTCATGTTTCTAGATCTAACATTCTCTTATTTTTCTCATAGAAAAATCTCATAAACAAATAGAGAAGAAGGATTTTCAAAGAAATCCTAAGAGAAGACCTTTCTTCTCTTCTTCTTCTCTCATCAGGACATGATCAGATCTTGTCCAAAAAGGACCACCATGCCCTAACACCTTGGAGCACTCATCCCCACACCCTCTCCCTCTCTCTTTCAAATTTTTATCACATAAAAATATATAAAGAAATAAGAAGGAAAAAAATTTGAAGGAAAAAAACATAAAAGAAAAAGCCAAAAGAAAACAATCTTCTCTTACCTTTGTCCCTTCAAGACATCAACTTCTGATGTCTAGATGAAGACCTCTTCTCCAAGGAATATGGCACCTCAACCTCCCACACCAATCACCTTTCTATCCTCTAATTTACCATGGAGAATCAGGTGGTTTCTCATGCATACACCCTCAAAAATTGGCCTCACACAATATATGTAAGACTAGGTCAAAAGACCTAGTCAAAACCCATTCAAGAAAGGAAGTTAGGGAGGCATCCAACCCTTGGATTCCTGCACCTCTATTTTTAATGTGGAAAACCAAAAGGAAATGCCCAAAAACCTAGAGAAAAGTGAGTGACAAAATAAGATGGGCATTGGAGGAAAAACAAATGAAGAAGGAAGTATTTTGGTCAAGAGGGACTCTATCAAATAGAATTCCATGCAAAACAACTTTCCAAATTTGATCCATTCAAATTTAATTCAAATATTCTAGAATATGGAGTGTGAGAAAACATTCTTAGGCTTGAAAAAACATCACAAAAATCTAGAAGCAAACATATGGGTCTGGACTCTCTTAGGTGGCACAAGTGAGAAGAAGGAATCCTAGTCTAACTAAGATTCTCTTATACACTAGGTCAAATCCAATAAAATTCTTTTCTAATTAGATTTGAGTCAACCTATTTAATAGATAATTATAATATAATTATGAGTCTAATTAAATTAGATTTAAATTAAATTTAAATTTAATTTAATTTCTAATCAAATTAGAAATTAGGTGAACTCAAGTCCTAGTCTAACAAGGACTTGTTCTCCCTTGCAATTGGCTTATCAAATAAATCAATTGAACTTAATCCAATTAAATCCAAACTAATTCTAATTGAATCAAATTTAATAAGACTTGATCTCAGCTTGATAGCTCAATCAAATTGAGCCAATTAGCAATCTAATTGCTAATTGATCCTCCTACAATACTTGCATTAGGTCAAACATCAATTGTATTGATTGTTTAATCTTAGAATGATTAATCATTGATCAACCATCTGATCAGATTACAACCTCTTATGTGTGTGATCCCATAGGTTCGAACCTAAGCTGATAGCATAGAAATGAATTTCTGTACCAATCAAAATGATCATCTAGCAATGGTACCCAATGTTTGGATGGTTCGAATGTATGCAAAGCAACATTCTTAGGATCCTGACCTATGGTTACTGTATAATTCATCCCTTTGATTAATAATGCTCAAGATAATATCGAGTTAGCTATCAACACTCATACAGGTCATCTATATTGTGTTTCAAAATTTTGCAAATCCCGTGACTCCTCACGAGGATTATCCAGACCTAAATTTTGCTAAATTAAAACACAATGAGTCATTCTCTTCCTAAAGTTAATCAGGAGTGGTCAATCTCATCTTGACTCACACACCGACTCTATAAATACTTGACTATACTTAGAAAACTTTTGAATCTATATTAGAAATATAGGCAGTCTGACACCAAAGTATAGTAAATTGCTTGCAAGTCACCGTGGTGATCTTAGGTTGGAGGGATACTTATATCCATTGGCCTTAGCTAGCTACTCTTGACAGTAGAGTGTTATATTAGTCATGTTTGATGTAGATGTACTCCTACATCTTATCTAGATGTCATACCAGTGTCTCCACACCACTTGGTTACAAGGACAACAAATGCATATGGCACATAGTGACCTACACTCGATAAGTTATCATCTTTGCTAATAACTTATCATTTGATCGTAAATAATTTGAGAATCATCTAATAAATTCTTCTTTATTATTTGATTGTGGTTCTAAGAATTTTATCATAATTTAGAAGTTCATTTAAGAAAGATAAAACTTTTATGATGAACCAGCCAAATAACTATTATTATTAGATAATTCATATACAGGTTCCAATCATCTATAATTTAGATGATTGGCTTTAGGATATATTTTTCAATAACTTTCACTTGGACTAAAGTTAATTAGAATGATATCAAATATCCTATCTTCCACTCGAGTTCGTAGAGCTCCTTAGTTTCGAGGTTTTAGCAAATGGGTCGGTCAAGTTCTCCTTTTCCATCGATCTTCTAAAGATCGACGTCATCCAGATCTAATATCTAAGGTGAAAGCGATGTAGAATATGCTGGTCCTTTGATTCTTTAGCTTTAGCTATGGCTCTAGTGCTACGATAGGATTGGACCATTGGTGGAGGGTGCCACTCCTAACCTGCTAATGAACCTTAGTAACTACACAACTTATATGGTAGCATCATATTCCATAATGTACTCTACATCACTAACTAAATAGGCTACAGTATCCTGCTTGGAACCTTTCCAGCAGATTGCTCCCATAATTAGGATATGATCCGACACTCCCTTGATGTCATCTTGATCTGACTAAAAACTGAAATTAAAACATCCATAAATTTTAAGTCAGTATCTCCATATTTTAGTCATTGGATCTTAGTATTTTTCAAATACTTAAGGATTGTCTGTGGAATCTTTCAGTGGTTCTCACTTGAATCATACTGGTATCTGCTCACTTAGTGAGTATATCATATCTAATCTTGAACATGAAAAAATTAGATAACAGGTAAATCTTTATTTCTTGCAATGCTGGGTTATCATTCTCGATTAAGAAAATTTCATCCACAAACAACACAAAGAATAACACTACAGAATATTTTGCCCATTTACAAATGCAGGGTTTGTCTTTTTTCATAACAAAGACATACATTCAAAATGCATGTTTGAACTCTGAGATGATAGCCAGGTATGGTTTATAGGTCCTTACCTTCTCATCTGCGCTACTCTGATCCTTTTGAAAATCTATTCACACCCAATGGGCTTTATCCCATTAGGTGAATCAACTAGTGTTCACACACTATTGATTTTCATGGACTCCAATTTGGATTTAATGGCCCCAAGCAACTTCTTAGAGTCAGACCACTACATAGCATCCATATAGGTGATCGGATCCTTGCTATTCTCATCAAGCTCAAAAGGATTACCATCCCAAACCTAGATACCGAAGTATCTATCTAGTTGATGCGATACTCTACTAGATCTTCTAAATGGTGCCAAATAAATGGGCTCCAGATTTGATCTAATCAAATCCAGTTCTATAGGTTTACTAGATTATGCTGGTTCTTTTCTATCAGTCAAACTTTTCCAAGTTTAACTTGATAGGCATCAATTTCTTCTTTAAGGAACTTCTTTCCAAAAGGAATGCCCTACTGCTAATGAACATCTTATGTTCTTTAGCATGGTAGAATTAATAACCCTTAAACACCTATTGGATCAGGATCCAAGTTTATCTATGCATAAATCTATGACATAGGTCGATCAATCTTAAATCTGAAGATGAGAGAGTCTAGGTCTATGTCCGATCTATATCTCATATGATGTCTTTACAATAGATTTACTCAATGTAAATTTTTAGAGTAAAACAAGTAGTCACAAGAGCACAACCCTGAAATAGGCAGACTAGTGAACCCTATCATGGATTGAACCATGTCTAACAAAATTCATTTTTTTCTTTTCGATACACTATATTCTAAAAAGAAGTCTACTGAGAGAGAATCCTATTCTCTCCTAGATATATCACAAACTTACTAGATAAGTATTTGCCTCTTCGATCTAATCGAACAGTTTCAATATCATTTTTAGTTTATTTTTTTATTTTCTTATGAAATTATTTAAATATTTCAAATGATTCTAGATAGACGCACCCATGCCTAGATAGATCATCTATAATGAAATATTGATATCTTCCTTTGGCACTTGAGTTCATAGGTCCACATACATCATTATGTATGAGACTTAAAATTTTATCAGCTCCTTCACCATTTTTAGTAAAAGATGACTTTGTCATCTTTACAAGGAAACAAGTCTCACAGGTCATCAATGATTCACAATCATTGATGTTGAGTTTTTTCTTTCAAGCTAGCCTATTTATCCTATTCTTGTCAAGATGACTATACCTATAATGCCAAAGGTAGACATCGATGACATAATCTAACTTGGATGTTTATCAAATGTGTACATTATACTTAATAGGCTTATTAATGTTAAATGCCATTTCTTTATTGTTCATGTATTATTATAGAATTATTCATAATAATATCATAATAATCTTCTTTATTGATAAATGATAACCATCTCTGGCCAAAAGACCAATAGAGATCACATTTGTCATAAATGATAGACAATAGTGACAATCACTCAAAATGATATTTTTTAAAAATAAGATTGATAATTTCTAAAGTTAGGATTAGAACAGGACCTCCTTCCCTATCTTTCAGGAATCTCTCATCATTTTCGAACATTCCACTTATCTAAAGTTCTTGCAATGAATTGCTTAAGACCATCGGTATCTAATACCTAGGTAGTAGAATTACATACAAAGAAATTTCAAGGTGTTATCGTATAACATCCTTGATAAGCAACTCTTGCTCCTTTCTCTTGTTCAACCGATTTATAGTCAAAAAAAGCAAGATAATTCTTCTTTCTATTATCTTGCTTCTAATAGTAGAAACACTATACCTAATTTGGATCAATATTGGACTAATTATTTTGACTGGACTTAAAAGTCCCAATACGAATCCATTCATACTGCTGAACTAAATTCAACCTTCGATACTAATTATCGAAGTTAGGTCCCATAAGTCATCACTATCTAACAGTGTTTGGAGTAATTAGGATTTAGTCTTAATTTAAGAATAGAGAATAATGACCTATTGTATATGAATTATTTTAAGCCTATAGACTTGGACTTTAGCCTAAAGATTCTTCCACTATTTTATTCAAATTGGTAGTCTCTACCTCTAATTCAGAAAATTACTTTAATTTTCTAGCAGGTACTAGAATCCACATAGACTACACATAAGCCCAACTTTAGCCAGTCAATCCATGTGCATCTATGGGTAGGTTCATTAACCAATTATTTTTTCAAACAACTTCTAGTAATTTAATTTTACCTCAGAAACTTAATCAGTAGACTTTGGCCTCCACTATAAAGATTCGGTTAGGTCCAACCATTAACATAACCATACTTGATGCATCTAACCAATGAATGATTAAGTCCAACTTTGATTGGTCAACTTAACCACCATTAGAGAGACACTTTCAAGTTATCATATTGTGAGTGATAATTCCATTAGTCAATAAGTATAGGCCTTTGGGCCTCTAATAATTATTAAATTAATGGATTCATTATCAAACATCTTAATAGAAGGCAATGACTCAGTTATCCCCATAACTTTATCATTTTAAGGATCTAATAATTTTAAAGAATTTAAATTTTTAGTGATTTAAGGATAGAAACGACATGGACCAATTTGCTCCCACTGACTTCACCAAGTCAAGTCTTTCTATTGACTTCTCAAGTCATTGATCAATTTCGGTCCGTGGGTACCTAAATCAGTCTCACTTAATAAAATCAATCTCACTGATTTTCTATATGACATGGGTTAGCATGAATCAATGAGCAACCTAATCAAGATTTGATTAACCATATTGGCCAGGTAAGTGAGATTGATGGGAGGGTCTGCCAAGGCTTGCCTTAGACACCATAAAAAATGGCCAGATAAGCGAACTACCAATTAAAAACCATCGATCTAAAAATGCTAGACTTATCTTAAACATCAATCGATTTGTCAGTTTTGATTTAATCTATCTAAAGACTCAGGCTCGACCACTGAGCCATGATCAGTATCATTTGTTAGATGTATGGACTTTGTTCAACTATAACTATTGAATTGATCTATAGAAAAAAAATAATCTAATTTTAATTAACTATTAATTAAGTTTGATCAATTTCTTAATTTAGTCCATATTTAATCTAACCCTAGGTCTAACCCAGTTAATGATCTGATCAAAGCTAATCCATTATCCTTTAACCCATGTTTTGTGAAATTATCTTAGGATCTTCAAATCATAAACCTAGATCCTAAATAATTACTTAATTCTTAATTAAGTTCAAAGATTATGAGTTTAGATTTATGAAACCTTAGAACTAATTTTTGATTTGATTATTTAAAATATTTTTAAATTATAAATAATTTACATTGAATCATATTCAATACATGGTTTTAGATTTGATTTGTTTCAATATTTCGATCATGTCCTAGGGTTTTGAATCTAGGATTTTACAAAAAGTAAGTTCATAATTTAAATTCTATAAAACTTATATGTCATACATATGCAAACTAGATTCAAAAAGAAGCTACATATCAACATATGCAACATGAAGATCTAAATCAAAACATGAAACATATCATATGGATCTCATCTAAATGATCAAAATTAGATCATAAATCATTTAATTTTAGATTTAAAATCTAAAAATAAATTATAAATTATTTTAGATCTTATCTAATATATTTATGATTTTGGTTATTCAGGTCAGCACATACTAGAAAAATCTCTCCACTTTATAGGGTAAACCTTACAGCAGGATAACCTTATTATTAGTATGTTCAATCCGATATTATTTAGATCTAATCTAAATAATCTAAAATAGATCTAACATCTATTTATTTTAGATTTAAAATTAAAAAAATAAATCATAAATTTGCTTAGATCTAATCTAATTTATTCATGATTCAATTTTATAGATCAGCACATACTAGGACAACCACTTCACTATAAGGGATAAACCTTACAACAGGACAACCTTATAGTAGTATGTGCAATCTTTAGAGTTTTATTTTTAGATTTATTTTAATGCAAACATGATCATATCATAAACAAACCTAGATACTCTGATACCACTTATGGAAAACATGCAGGATTTCATGCTTGAATTTTAAAACTTTTTGGAAACAAATTACAGTGGAAGATGTAGACTAAACTATTTAATCTACAAAAGCATGTAATCTAATTACTAAATCCTACATCTAGAACCTATAACATATCATAATACATACATAAATTTAAAAATAAATCAAGATTGGTATTTATCAAATCAATACATAGATCTAGAACAATTCTAGATCAAACCCCAGATCGCATCTACGTCAAGAAGAGATCAGATCTCTTACCTTCATGCGGATCGAGAACTTCATGGTAGATTTTATTATAGTCCTTTATTGCTCAGAGCCGCACATATATCTTGCCTCTATAGGTAATCCACATAAAGCTGCAAATACAAATTAGAGATTTGTCAAATGAAAATCCGCTCGAAATGCTAACTTCATGCGGATCCCTCCTGATGGTTAATCTAAAAATTATTCTATTGATCACTTAGACACTCCAAAAGATGAAGAACACAAATCAAAATAAGAAAAAAATCAACCCTTGGATCTTTCAAATATCAAAAAATAAAATACAAGGAAAAACACCCTAAAAGAAGATAGATCTTCTCTTTTAGGACATCAACGATTGATATCCTAAAAATATCTCTATGTTAGGACAAGAGAAGATCTTCTCCTCTAGATTTTTTCATGCTTCTAGATCTAACATTCTCTGACTTTTTTCATGGAAAAATTCTACAAATAAATAAAGAAGAAAGATTCTTAAAGAAATCCTAAGAGAACATCTTTCTTCTCTTCTTCTTCTCTCATCAGGACATGATAAGATCTTATCCAAAAAGGACCACCATGCCCCAATACCTTAGAGCACTCATCCCCACACTCTCTCCTGCTCTCTTTTAAATTTTTATTACATAAAAATACATAAATAAATAAGAAGAAAAAAAACTTTAAAAAAAAAAAACCAAGAGAAGACAATCTTCTCTTACCTTTATCCTTTCAAGATATCAACTTTTGATATCTAGATGAAGACCTCTTCTCCAAGGAATATGGCACATCAACCTACCACACCAATCACCTTTCTCTCCTCTGATTTACCATGGAGAATCAGGTGGTTTCTCATGCACACACCCTCAAAAAGTGGTGTCACATAATATATGTAAGACTAGGTCAAAAGACCTAGTCAAAACCCATTCAAAAAAGGAAGTTAGGGAGGTGTCCAACCCTTGGATGCCTCCACCTCTATTTTCAACATAGAAAACCAAAAGGGAATGCCCAAAAACCTAGAGAAAAGTGGGCAATAAAATAAGGTGGGCATTGGAGGAAAAAATAAAAGAAGAAGGAAGTGTTTTGGTCAAGAGGGACTCTATCAAATTGAATCCCATGTAAAACAATTTTCCAAATTTGATCCATTCAAATTTGATTCAAATATTCCAGAAAATGGGGCATGGGAAAATATTCTTAATCATGAAAATATCTCACAAAAATCTAGAAGCAAATATGTGGGCATGGGCTCTCTTAGGTGACACAAGTGAGAAGATGGAATCCTAGTCTAACTAGGATTCTCTTATACACTAGGTCAAACCCAATAAAATCCTTTTCTAATTAGATTTGAGTCAACATATTTAATAGAAAATTCTAATTTAATTAGAAGCCTAATTAATTAGATTTAAATTATATTTAAATCTAATCTAATTTTTAATCAAATTAAAGATTAGGTACACTCAAGTCCTAGTCTAACAAGGACTTCATCTTTCTTGCAATGGCTTATCCAATAAATCAATTAGACTTAATCCAATTAAGTCCAAACTAATTCTAATTAAATCTAATTTAATTAGACTTGATCTCAGCTTGATAGCTCAATTAAATTGAGCCAATTAACAATCCAATTGCTAGTCGATTCTCCTACAACAATTGGACTAGTTCAAACATTAATCGTATTGATTATTTGACCTTAAAATGATTCTCAATCATTGATCAACCATCCGATCAGGTTACAACCTCTTATGTGTGTAACCCCATAGATTCAAACCTAATCCAGTAGCATAAGAATCAATTTTTGTACCAATCAAAATGATAATCTAGCAATGGTACCCAACATTCGATAGGTCGAATGTATGCAAAGCAATATTCTTAGAATCCTGACCTATGGTTACCATATAATTCATCTCTTTGACCAATAATGCTTAGGATAATATTGAGTTAGCTGTCAATACTTATACAAGTCATCCATATTGTGTTTCAAAATTTTGCAAATCTCGTGACTCCTCACAAGGATTACCCAAGCCTTGGTTTTGCTAAATTGAAACACAGTGAGTCATTCTCTTCCTGAAGTTAATCAAGAGTGGTCAATTCCATCTTAACTCACACACCAACTCTACAAGTATTTGACTATATCCAAAAATCTTTCAAGTCTATATTAGAAATATAGGCAGTCTGGCACCAAAGTATAGTGAGTTGCTTGCAAGTCACCGTGATGATCTCAGATCGAAGAGACACTTATATCCATTAGGCTTAGCTAGCTACTCTTGATAGTAGAGTACTATATTGATCATGTTTAGTATAGATGTACTTCTACATCTCATCTGGATGTCATACCAATATCTTCACACCACTTGATTATGAGGACAACTAACGCATATGGCATATGGCAACCTACACTTAATAAGTTATCATCTTTGTTAATAACTTATCATTTGATCATGAACAGTTTAAGAACCATCCGATAAATTCTTCTTTATCAATTAATTATGATTCAAAGAATTTCATCATAATTTAGAAGTTCATTTAAGAAAGATAGAACTTTTATGATGAACCAGCCAAATAACTATTATTATTAGATAATTCATATACAGGTTTCAATCATCTATAATTTAGATAATTAGCTTTAGAACATATTTTCTAATATAATTAGCTTTCTAGGGCATACATCTAACATGGCACATGAGAGAACATCTCATCATAGTCAATACCATAATGTTGATGATATCTCTTGGCAATCAGACAGGCTTTATAGGTCTCCATCTTTCTATTTGTGCCCCTTCTCCTCTTAAAAATCTACTTACACCCAATGGGTTTAACCCCGTCAAGTGGATCAACTAATGTCTACACATCATTGACCTTCATGGATTCTATCTCAGATTTCATGGATGCAAGTCATTTCTTAGAATCAGGTCTCTGCATTGCATCTATATAGATGATTGGATCCTCATCGTTCTCATCGAGTTCAATAAGATCACCATCCCAAAGTAAGAAACTATAGTATCTATCCAACTGATATGGTTCTATACTGGATCGCCTTAATGGTGCAAACATTGGATTCCAGATTTGATCTAATCAAATCTGGTTCTGGTTCAGCTATTGTTGTCGATTTTTCTACTTATTGAACTTCCTCAAGTTCAACCTTAGAGATAATAGTTTCCTCACTAAGGAACTCCTTTTCTAAAAAGATTGCCTTAAGGCTGACGAACATCTTTTGTTCTTCAACATGATAGAAATAGTAATCCTTAGTTTTCTTGGGATATCCTATAAACACTCACTTATCAGACCGAGGTTCAAATTTATCTGTATGCAAACATTTTACATAAACTGGATAATTCCAAACCCATAGGTGAGAGAGTGTTGGCCTACATCCAGTCCATATCTTATATGGAGTCTTTACGATAGATTTACTTGGTATATTATTTAATATAAAACATGCAGTCTTAAGAGCATAATCTTCAACAAAATAGGCAGACTAGCAAAATCCATCATGGATTGAACTATATCTAATAGGATTCGATTCCTTCTCTTCGATACACCATTATGCTGTGGTATCTCTGGAGGTGTCCATTATGAGAGAATCTCATTCTCTCCAAGATATGTCAAGAACTCACTGGATAGATATTCACCTCCTCTATCCGATTGAAGAGTTTTAATATTCTTTCTAGTTTGTTTTTCTACTTCACTTCAAAATCATTTGAGCATTTCAAATGAATCCAACTTATGTTTTATCAGATAGACATATCCATACTTGGATAGATTATTTGTGAAAGTGATGAAGTAGAAATATCCACCTCTAGCACTTATACTCATAGGTCCATATACATCAGTACGTACTAGACCTAAGAGCTCGGTGGCTCTTTCATCTTTTCTAGTAAAAGATAACTTGGTCATTTTTTTAAGAAGATAGGACTCATAGGTTAGAAGTGATTCATAATCACTGACTTTGAGAATTTTCTCTTAAGTCAACCTATTTATCCTATTCTTTTTAATGTGACCTAGCTTATAATGCCACAGGTAGATGTCAGAGACATTATCTAATCTAGGATATTTTTTAGAAGTATACATTACACTCATAGACTATGATAAAATGTAAACACCATTTCTTTGTTATCCTTGCATTATCGTAACATCATTCATAATGATATAATAATAATCTTCCTTTATTGATAAATGATAACTATCTTTAGTCGAAAGGCCAATAGAGATTATATTCATCAAAAAAGAAGAACAATAATGAAATTCATTTAAGGAAATAATATTAGCATTAAAAATAAGTTGAACTATTCCCATAGCTAGAACTGGAACAGACCTTCCATCTCCAATATTCAGAAATTGCTCATTATTTTCAAATTTTCTACTAATTTGAAGTCCTTGCAATATATTGCAAATATGGACTGGACTTTCGATATCCAATACCTAGGTAGTAGTATTATAAATAGAGAAATTATAAGATGTTATCATATAATATTCTTGATCAGTAACTCCTTGCTCTTTTCTCTTATTCAGCCTGTTGGGATCATGGGAAGCAAGATATCGAGGATAGTTCTTCTTCCAATTCCCCTACTCCTTACAGTAAAAGCACTCTACCTGATCTAGATTAATCTTAAACCTTTTGTTTAAACTGGACATAGAGGCCCTAGCACGAACAACTTCGTGCTGCTGAACAATAATCAACTTTTGATACTTATTATCAAAGTTGGATCCCATAAGTTTATCACTGTCAAATAATGAATTGAGCAACTATGGTTTGGATTTAATTACATAAAGGAGAATCAAAAGCCTAATTAGTAAATAATTTATTAATCCTTAATATTTGGATTTTAATTAAAAGGTTCTTCCACTATTTTATTCGAATTGATAGCCTCTACCTTCAATTCGAAGAATTATTGTAATTTCTTACAGGGTACTAAAATCTACATAGACTGCATACAAGCCTAACTATGGTTGGTCAATTCATGTACATCTAAGAGTAGGTTCATAATCAATTATTTCTATAAATAATTTTTAGTAATTTAATTTTATCCCAAGTATCTTTTCAGTAGGCTAGGGCCTCCACTGAAAGTCCAGTTAGGTCCAACCATCAACATGACCATACTTGGTCAATCTAACTAGTGAATGATTAAACACAACTATGGTTGGGCAACCTAACCACTATTTAGAGAGACATGGCCAAAAAATCATATTATGAATGATAATTTCATTAGTCGATAAGCACCAGGCCTTTGGGTCTGCAATGATTATCCAACTAATGGATCTATTATCACTCACTTAATGAGAGGCTATATTCTAGTTATCACCATAACTATTTTATTTTTAAGGATCTAATAATTTTAGAAGATTTAATTTAATTTAGAGAAGAGAGTCAGATGAACCAACTAATCATGATCCTTCCACTGACTTTACCAAGTCACATTAAGGGAGATCATTAATAGGCTAGTCTAGGAGCACCTAAATCAGTCACATTGATTTACCTAGCTAATATGGATCAGCTTGAATTGTCAAGTGATCTAATCAAAACATAATTTCATTAAGAAGGTTAGGTAAGTGAGATCGGTAGGAGGGTCTGTCAAATCTTGCCTTAGACACCATCAAAAATGGTCAGGTAAGCGGGCTACCAATTAAAAATCACCGATCTAGAATGCCATACTTACCTTAGACACCAACTAGTTAATTAGTTTCAATTGGCTCAATCTAATAGTTCATGTTAGACCGCGTAACCAAGAATCAAGTCCATCTTGGTTCTCGTTAAAGACGTGGACTTGACCAACTACAACTATTGTAATTGATCTAAAGAATTCTTAATCTAATCTAAGATAACTATTGATTAGATTTAGTCAATTCTCTAATTAAGTCCATTCTTTAATCTAATCTTAGGTCTAACTCAATTAATGGACCTAATTCCTACTAACCCATTAATCCAAGTGTTATGATTTGTGTCTTAGGATCTTCAATTCATAATCTTAGATCCTAAACAAATAACTTCTTAATTCTTAATTAAGTTTTGGGTTGAGGGTTGGGGTTCGACATTTCAAAAATAATTTTTATATCTATAAAATATTTTTATAATATCATTCTACCAATCAAGTTGCATGTTTGATTCACAATCAATATGCAAATGAAAATTAAACATGAATCTACTTTAGATCTAATCTAAACTTATTCATGTAATTCAAGATTGAAACAATTTCAATACTAATTTATCATAAATCATCTTAGATCAAATCTAACATATTTATGATGATAAAAATTAGATTAAAATATTTTTAATTATATCATAAAGACTCTTAAATCTAATCTAAAATTTTATAATCAGGGATTTAGATCAGTACGTACTAAGACAATCTTTTCATTATAAGGGATAAATCTTACAGCAGGACAACCTTATAAGATCAGTCCATGCAATCTAAAATATTAATTTTTAGTTTTAAATAATTTTAAATCTAATTAATCATAAATAAATCTAGATTATATCTAATAATTTCTGATTAACATTAAATCTGCATGAACTAGGATAACCTTTACACTATAAGGGATAAACCTTACAACAGGACAGCCATATAAATTAGTTTGTGCGAGCTATTTTGTAATTTTAGATTCAAACCATAGATTATAATTTAGATCTTATCTAAAAATAATCTAAACAAGCATCACAAATCATGTAATAAAGAACCTAACTCTGATACCAATTGAAGGAAATGATCTAGGATTTCAGGGATCGATTTTGAATCTTTTTCAAAAATCAGATAGTGAAAGCAATAAATTAATCATATTAATTTATTTAAAATACATGAAATAGTCCTAGATCTAAGATTCGATCACATAATTTAAGCATACTATTAAATATAAAAATAAAAATAATCAAAAAGTGATGTTGATTATATCAATATCCAGGCAATTCTAGATCTAATCTAGATACATAAGGGAGATCGTATCTCTCTTACCTTTGCAAGTTGAGTTTCTTAACTCATTAATCTAAGACTAAGATCATTGATCCAATCCACACATGCATCTGGCCTCTACAAGTTGTCCATACAAGGCCTCGATCCTCGATCTAAAGTTCAATGCAGTAAATCAGCACAGTATGCTAGTACTGTACCGATCCTTCTTTTGGTGGCTGATCTGGATCCTCCTTCAAATCTTGGACTCTCTAATTTTTAGAAGGAAAGAAAGAGATTTGTGAAGTAGGGACACCTCTCAAAAATCATAAAAAGGAGGAAGAGGTAAAAGAAAGTAACCCTCGAAGAAGAACCCTTCTTCTTCTTTATCTCTCTCACCAAGACACTTGGAATTGTCTCATCTCAAAATCCCATGCCTAATGCCTTTCTCTCCCAAGTTTTCCTACACCATAATAGCACTCTCTCAAATCTGGAATCACTAAAAAAATCAAGCCAAAAATTCCCTTATATATAGAGCTACGGAACAATCCTTGTCTAGGTCAAATACCTAGCAAGGAATGTTCGATTAAGGCAAGATATGGGGCATCCAATTCTTGGGAAACCCCTCCATATTTTCATCCATGAACCACCTAAATATTGGCACACAAAACCACTCTATTTTTCATGAAAATCTCAGAAAAAATCTGGATGGGTTGGTGGCACAGTAGGAAGAGTTTTGATTTCACAAAACTCTATCTCATAGAATTTGAAATCAAACAAATTCCTACTTTGAATTGGTCCTCAACTAATTTCCATGTAAGAGAGCAGCAAGGGGTGCAAGGGGGCATGCGTTGGGACTCTTGGGGCATGAAGGATTCCATGCACAAACCAAAGAAGGGGCGTGAAGAGGGAGTTGGGACTTGTGTGGCGCAAGGAAAGAACTCCTAGTCACACTAGGACTTCTAATTTGACTTGGTCCAACTTGATCTTTGTACCAAATTAAATTAGAATTAATTCAACCCAATTAAAATAGGTCTTAGTTAAACTAAGAGCCTAATTAAATTAGATTAAATTATATTTAATGCTAATTTAATTTTCTAATCAAATTAGAGATTGGGTTGATACAAGTCCTATTTGAACTAGGACTTGTTCTTCCTTGCAATTGGCTCATCGAGTAAACTAATTGAACTTGATCCAATCAAGTACAAACCAAATCAAATTAAATTATAATTAATTAAACTTAATCTCAGCCCTCTGGCTTAATCAAATTAAGTCAATTAGCAATCTAATTGCTAATCAATCCTCCTGCAACACTTGCACTAGATCAAACATAAATCGTATTGAATGTTTAACCCTAGAATGATTCTTAATCGTCGATCAATCTTTCGATCAGATCAAAACCTTTAATGTATGTGATCCCATAGGTTCGAACCTAAGCCGATAGTATAGAAATAAATTTTTATATCAATCGAAGTAACCATCTAGTAATGATATCCGACGATCGGATAGGTCGAATGTGTAAAGCAATACTCTTAAAACCCACATGGATATGATTTTCATATAATTTATTCCCTTGATCTTAATGCTCATAGGATGACTCAGAGTTTAACTATCAATCCTGATTAGGTTATCCACATTGTATTTTAAAATACCAAATCCATCTCATGGATTATCCTGGCCAAGATTTTGCTAAATTAAAATACAATGATATATTTTCTCTAAACCCTTGGAGTGGTTAATCCCATCTTGATGACTCACCGACTTCACAAGTACTTAACTGTGCCCAGAAACCTTCCATCATGAAATTAAAAATATAGGTAGTCCGATACCAAAGCATAGTGAGTTACTTGCAAGCCACCATGGTGATCTCAGGTCTAAGGGACACTTATACCCATATCCCATCAGAGCAGTTTTGGATAGCAGAATGCTCTAGAGTTGATCATGTTTAGTAATGATGTAACCTTACATCTAACTTGTATGCCATACTAGTATCTCCACACTCTTTGATTAAGAAGACAACCAACCTATATGACATACAATGATCTATACTTGATAAACGTTGTCATCCTAATTAACAACGTATCATTTGGTCATGAACAATTTAAGGACAATCGATAAATTCTTTCTTTATCAAAGCTAAATAGTCCTAAGAATTTCATCATAATAAAAAAATTCATTAGAAGAAGTAGAATTTATGATGAAAATATCAAAATATTATTTTATTCAATAAATTATTTACAAGTACAAAGTAACACAACCATCAATAGGCTGATGATTGGCTTGGGGACATAATTCTCAATAACTCCCACTTATCCTAAAGCCACTCGGTATAGTATCTAATACCCATCTTCAACTTGTGGTCATCGAACTCCTTTATCACTAGGGCTTTAGTAAAGGGGTTGGCTAGGTTCTTCTTTTCATCGATCTTCTGAAGGTTGACATCACCTTAATCCATGATCTCCCAGACTCGGTGGTAGCGACATAGTATGTGCTTCATCCGCTAGTGTGCCTTCAATTCCTTCACCTGAGCAATGGCACCAGTGCTGTTGTAGTAGAGCAGGATCGGACCATTAAGAAAGGGTTCTACTCTAAGCTTGGTGATGAACTTTCTCAGCCACATAGCTTTCTTCATGACATCGATGCTGCGATGTACTCCACCTTGCATATAGAGTCTGCCATAGTATGTTGCTTGAAACTCTTCTAGCAGATAGCTCCACCATTTAGGATAAAGATATAACCCAACATGCTTTTGGTGTCATCATGGTTAGATTTAAAGCTAGAGTCAGTAAATCCTACTAGTTTCAAATCTGACTCACCATAGATCAACCATTGGTCCTTAGTATTTCTCAAATACTTAAGAATGATTTTCACCATCTTCCAATGGTTCTCTTCTAGATCAAATTGGTATTTGCTCATTACTCCTAGTGAGTATGCTACATCTGGTCTCATACATGTCATGGTGTACATGATAGATCCCACTATCGAAGCATATGAGATTCTATTCATACGTTCTCTCTCTTCAGGAGTTATCGGACAATCCTTCTTAGAGAGAAATTTTTTGGTCTATCGAAAGATAGCCCTTTTTAGAATTCTCCATACTGAACCTCTTCAATATGATTTCTATGTATGTGGACTAGGATAACCCAAGCATCTTCTTAGATCTATCTCTATATATTTTCATCCCTAGGATGTAGGATACTTCACCCAAGTCCTTCATGGAGAATTGAGATGATAACTATACTTTTATTTCTTACAGTGCGGAGATATCATTCTCGATTAAGAGAATGTCATCAATGTACAAAATAAGAAATACCACTACCAAACTATTTGCTCATTTATAAATGCAGGGCTCTTCTCTATTCTTAATGAAGTCATACATTTTGATCACCTTATCAAAATGCATGTTCCAACTTCGAGGAGCTTGCTTCAATCCATAAATAGATCTTTGAAGCTTACACATCTTGGACTCATCTATGGATATGAACCCCTCAGATTGTATCATATACACCTTTTTGATCGACTCTCCATTCAAGAAAACTATCTTCACATCCATCTGTCAGATCTCATAGTCTAGATGGACAGCTATCGCAAGCATTATCCGAATGGATTTAAGCATTGCCACAGGGGAGAACGTTGCTAGAGGTATCTGTTGGAAGAGTTTCGAGCAGCACACTATGACTGACTAAGTTTGCAAGGTAGAGTATGTTGCTGCATCAGATGCTACCAAAAAAGTTGTGTGGCTGAGAAAGTTTATCATCGAACTTAGAGTAGCATCCTTCCTTGATGGTCCAGTTCTGCTCTTTTGCAACAACTCTAGAGTCATTCTCAGGCGAAGGAATCGAAGGCACACCAGTAGACAGCATATTCTACACTGCTATCATCTTATCCAAAAGATCATGGATTGAGGTGACATCGATCTTCAGAAGATCAATAGAAAGAAGAATCTAGTAGACACTACTATAGAATAGGGCTATAGCAGCGATAGGCAACCACTATCGTAGTCTAAAAACCTACTATTATAGGCTATGGCAGTGGTTAGCTAATCGCTGTGACTACGGCCATCGCTGTAGGTCTATGGCAGTGGTTATTACAGCACCAACCACTGTCATAGCCTAAAAAATTGCTGCCATAGTCTATGGCTAACCGCTGCCACTACGGTCATCGCCATAGGTCTATGATAATGGTTATTGCAGTAGTTATGCGAATCGCTGCCATAGATAGCTTATGATAGTGATTGCCAAACCGCTGTAATAGATTGACCTATAGTAGCGATTTTGTAACCGCTACTATAGTTTGACCTATGGCAATGGCTTTTTAATCGCTGCCATATCTCTCTATGGTAGTGATTACAGATCACTACTATAGATCTATGACAGTGGTTTCATAACCGCTACCATAGGTTAAACTATCATAGTGGTTACTAAAATCTTGCAGTGATTGGCACGAAGCCTACGATAGTGGTTGGCACGCCTAAGACAGTGGTTTTGCAACCACTACTGTAGCTTTTGGATGATGAAAAAATATAAACTTTTATATTTTTATATTTTTTTACTTGTTAAATGTAGTTCAATAACATAAGAAAATATTATAAATATAAGAATATTTATGAAATGCTTCAATTTTGTTGTTGAATAAAATTTATTATAATATTTTTAAAAGAAAAAATACATCAAAAGTTTTCTAAATTTATTTCATCATCGTCACTGGAAGATGGAGCACGAGCTGGAGGAGCTGGGCTGGAGCCAGAGCTGGAGGTGTTGGACCTGGAGGAGCTGGAGCTAGAATGCCAACCAACATGTCCTTAAGGCCTACGAAGTCAGCTCCAAAATACGTGCTGAGCCTCATCACTATAGCGCTTAGGATGCCCTCCAGATGAGATGTACGCTCCTCAGCATGAGTAGCCCACACTATAGCCTGATCTACCCATGTCGTAGCCTGAGCTACCCACGCCAATGCCTCCTCAAGCTGCTCTCGACTAACGACACCAAAAGCATATGAAGAGATGTTCGATCCAAACCAATAGCTCATCAGCATATGTCCGGGCCTGCATCGGATCCTCCTAGAGTGCTTAGGCCCCAAGACTTAAGATAGATGGTCATGAGGGTCAGAGGTGTCCGAGCTCTCACTTGCAAGCGCATCTAACTTCTCCTGTAATTATAAATTTAAATAAAATTTTATAAAAAATGCTATAATACCAATCATACTAATATATTTATTACTTACAAAATTTCTTTCGATCGCGATGTTCATCGATCTGCCCTTCTTGTCCGTACGGCTAGATCAAAAGATCTCGCTATGGCTAGACAGCACCCCATCTCTCATCAGCTATAATAATAGATCAATTTATTAGAAACTTAAAAAAAAAATTAATTTAATTTATCTAGTAAGATTCAAAATTCATTACTTCTCTATGCACACAACTGCTATAGACCCACGATCAAGAGTGTGCGTATACTCCTAGGCTGCCCGATTCTCCTGGTTCTGATAGAAGATAGCCTAACAAGTATTCAAATAAATAATAAGTATTTAAAAAGTATTTAATTAAAATTTTAAGTATATTAAAAAATTTAAAAGTTAGAAATTAAACCTCGAACTCCTGGCTCCTCCAATGTCTAACCATCCCCTCTCACTGACTTGGGGAATAGTTCTGAATCCAAGAAACAAGCTCCTCCAAAGCATCTCGTTGGTGCTCAAGCCACCCTCTATGGAGCTTGACCTTGTAGTTTCAATACAAGTCTTCAATTTTCTTCAGTTGGGCATCTCGAGCCCTCTCATGACATCAAAAGTCGTACCTCCTCTGCACAAAGTTATCAGAAATCAATTACGAAATTGTATGAATAAAACATAGTGTAAAAATATCAACTACATAAATATAACTAAGATATAATTATCCGTATCTCCTTCCATATCCGATCCCTGACACCAGCATCCATCAATTGCTAGTCTATGGACAGTACCAGAATGATGTTAGACCATCTCATAAGCACTCCAATGCATCTCTCACATGGTCTCTCCTACTGGCCTCCCTTCCGCATCGTAGTCCACCATCACCTGATGCTAGCGGTTCCATACATGTGGCATACGTGTGGGACTGTAAAATATCCTACTCGATGATGCACCTATAATAAAAATATATTATGCAAATATATAAGAGTGATAATAATTATATAAATAAATAAATAAATGACATAATAAAAATGTTTACTCACTGGCCATGGGATCATGCAATGTGGATGCCAGTGAAGACTCATCAATGGGTGGAGCATGTGTCAGAGATGTGACTAACGATGGAGGCTTAGATCTCGATGGAGTAGATGTCGATAGAGGAGTAGATGTCGATGGTCCCTACACAGTCGATACAGACGGGGATAGAGTATGCTCTACTTGTGACTCGGATGCGAAGCTCCGCATAACCCGTTGAGAGGTGAAGGTGAAAGCTAGATGGCATTTTGGTGCCATTGTGACCTATAATGTTAATAAACATTAACCAATATAACATGTTGAATAATAATATTAGTAGAGCATCAATAAATAGATTCTAATATTTATACCAGAATATTGAAGTTATCATCTAGTGGCATCTACAATATGGACATCACCATCGCTTCTGACAAATGTATCTGGGATCTCGACAGTATCAGGTAAGTTTTGTCCTAGAGGAGCACTTTGCATGCATGGTCCAATATCATCATCAACCTTGATATCATCAAAGATATGTCGAGACACCATCCTTACAACAACATCCCATTGAGGCTCCAAGGGATCACTGATGTAGAAGACTTGACTAGCTTGGAAAGCAAGTATATATGGTTCTTCAGTGTGGATATGGCATTGCATGTTGATGAGAGTAAAATCGCACTCATCGGTCTTCTTCCCTGACTATGATAAGGTATCAAACCAATCTCACTTCATCAATGCAATCCTTCCTTTAGAATAATAGTCCAAGATGACTATCTTCTCCACCACCCCATAATAATTCAAATCCTTTGTACGAGGCTGTGAATCTCTCGAGCTAGCATAATACCCAGTGGTGGTGGTCAACATCATGCCACTATTTTGTATTGCCGTGTTTACGGACCTATTGTGAATATTAAACCTGTAGCCATAAATGACAAGCTGTTTATACTCACGCACGGTATGATTAAGGCCCATTGAAAGAGCATGCATTTCAGGGCTCACATCATCGAGTGACAATCTTCACACCTAATTAAGCAGATGAAAATCTTCACACCTAATTAAGCAGATGAAACCTAATTAGTAAACATGTTCAAATAAGTTACACAAGGCAAGAATATATAATCACTTACATGATCTTTGAACCATTCAAAAAATTCTTTGCTGTATATTTTCTCTTTCTCCCGCATACTTAGAGCATCATATTTTACTTTTATGACCTTCTTATGTTTGTTACATGTAAAAAGAATAAATTTAGATGTAATTAAATATTTTCTTCTAATTATTATGAAATAAATAAGATTGAGTGACTCATCTTATGTACGGCTCAATGACATCATAGTTGAAGAGCACGTAGTGGTGCGCCTTATTTCTTTCCTCAACTTTTAAATTAGTGAGGCGGTATAAAGTGAAAAGTCCATCTAGCTATGGAATGGACTCAAATGTAAGCTCAATTGGCTCATACTGATCATCCTAATTCCTCATTGATCGATTACGATGTGTCTCAAGCTTATTTAAGTATATGGTACAAAAATCCATATACTTTTGATCCAAATAACCTTCTGCTATGGATCCCTCCAGGCAATTCATATTTCTTATATAAGATTTTGGAGTTTGAATGTTTCTCTCAGTAGAATACATCCATCGACAGAACACTGGGCCTCTAAGAGCAACTTCTTCCATAAGGTGCACGGTGAGATGCATCATAATCGTGAAAAATGATAGCAAAAATATCTTCTTCAGATCACATAATATAGTCACCGTCCTTGCCTTCATTTTCTTCATATCTTTCTTAAGCAACCTCTTCATATAAATATCTCTATAAAAGATGCAAAAATGAATAACAGTCATTCTGACATTTTTTCGTAATACGCGGCAAATAGCTATTGAGATCAATTCTTGCATCAGCATATGATAATCATGAGTCTTCAATCTCCCAAGTTTGACATCTTTACTATTCACATATTTTAATATATTGCTTCAGTATCCATCTGAGATCTTTATATTCTCCAACACATGAAGAAATATGGACCGTTCGGAGGCATTCATAACATAGCATGCATGAGAGAGCCTCCACAATTCTCCTCCTATCGATTCTAGATGGAGTGATCTCCTAAAATTTCATTTTTTTAAGTCAAATCAAAAATTTAAGTCATCCTTAGTCTTATCCTTGATATTCAAGATTATTGTCAATAGAAGCTCACACACGTTCCTTTTAACATGCATTACATCTAAGCATTGGTGCAATAAGTTTGTCTTCCAATATGGAAAGTCAAAGAAGATGCTCTTTTTCCTTCAATTAAAGTATGTGTCATCTTTCTTTGATCGACGCTTTCTCTTCTTACGATTAATTGGATCATCTTTTCCAAATTCAACACTGAGACCATCCAACTCTCTCAACATCTTACTTTCAGACATCCGACTAAGCATCTCAGCTTCTTCAATAGTGCCATCGAAGGAGCATGCATCCCTTCTGTATGAATGATTTTGATGGAGGAAACATCGATGCCCCATATAGCTAAAGCTTCTTTGATGTGTCAACCTTCTAGACCGAATATTTTTTCAAAAACTAGGCATGCTAGCTCACCTTTCGTACTCCAATCCGACATTAGGGCATAGGTTGGAAAGTTATTTATTATCTATAAAAATGCTGCACGCATAGAGAATGACTCATTTAGGCAAATATCAAAAGTTGGAACACCTTGAATGCTCCACAACTATTTCAGCTCGATAGTAAGAGGCTGCAAATAAACATCAACATCATTACCTACCTTCATCGATCCAGGAATGTGCATTATCATGAAAGCAAAGAATTTTTTCATACACATCCAAGGTGGTAGGTTGTAAACATGAATAAACACTGGCCATACACTATGGACAGTATTCGTATGCTTGAACGGGTTGAAACCATCACATAACAAGTCTAACCTTACATTACGTATCTCTTGTGTGAAATTGGGATGTATTTTATTAAACTTCTATCATGCCTCACCATCCGCTGGATGCTCAATGCATCATCTTTTGCTCGGTCCTCTTCATGCCATCTCATGTCCTTTGATGTCCTTACCAACATAAATAACTTTTATAGTCTTGAAATTAAATAAAAGTACCACATCAACTTTGAAGATACACAGATCGATGTACCATCTTTATTCTATTTTCATCTTGATACGTCACACCGCATGTACTCATTCCGATTGGCATCCCCCTCCTAGTAGAGCATGCAATCATTAGGACATGCATGTATCTTAGTGTAAGTAAAGTCCAACTGTTCAATAATCTTTGATACCTCATAATTATTCTTTGAAATTTATGCATTGTTCGAAAGAATATTCTCCAAAATCTCTAGTATACAGTTCACTCCATTATTACTGAACCTATTAGAGCATTTCATATGGTACAACTAGATTAAAAACTTAAGCTCTATCATCTTTTCATACTTGAGATATAATGAAATATTAGGATTCTCCATCAACTTACGGACCTTCTCCACATCCTCACTGTTTATCATTCCACCAACCATAGGATTAAGCATGGATGTAGATGCACCATCATTATGGCCAACAAATAAAAAAATATCATGAACCATTTGTTCTACTCTCCCATCATGTTAATCGCCTTCTTGCGGCTTGCCCTGACCATGTTGATCTCAATAAATTTCATAATTGGATTTAAAGCTATAAATGATGAGGTGATCATTTACATCTTGACGAGGTAGCCATGGCCCACCCATACATTTTTTATAAGGATATTGGATAAGTCTGTGATTCTCAAATTTTTCTACATTAAAATTAAAAAAAAATTTGAAGTCCAGCCTTATATTCTAACAAGAGTCTACTAAACTTCATCCACCCCTTATCCATTATAAAAATTGATGATACTGCAATTAAATCATTCATGAAACTTATATTATATACTAATGTATTATAAATAAATATACATTATAAATAAAAAATGCATCTTAAATAGGGATCAAAATAAATATCATGTATGAAACTCACATTAAATATTATTTTCAGATATGCAATAAATGCATCCTATCACCAACTAATAGATAAAGATAGATCCTAACCCATTCAAAAATTATATTAATTCTATAGATTCATTACAGTAATCAAATGATATGTAATAGGGATCGAAAAAAATTTTGACAGTATTTTTCCTTAGTTCTCCCATGTAGAGAGAACAAAAAAAAAATGCTATACAAAATTTTATTTGAAACCCTTAACATACTATTTGATTACTATAATTATCTATAGAATTATTTATAATTCTCAAACAATCCAAATTGGATAATCAATTGATCATTATACATAATTCTTCCATCCGTACAAAAATATATAAATGTACGAATGTTGGAGAGTATGTTCACTAATCAATTGACGGGTCTATCATTATGCAATGTAATAAACAAAAGCAACAAGATATAAATTTTACAACATAAATTACATCTATAAATAATTAAAGATGAGCAACAAATAATTTTACTTTCTATTAGTGGCCGACAGGGGTGAGGGTTCTATTAGAGACCAGCGGGGGTGAGGGTTCTCTTAGCGATCAGCACAGCTCACGACTGCTGACACGACCCAAAATCCATCGATGAAGATTTCATTATCGACCGACATACCCCAAGGGCTATCCACGACTACTGACACAGCATGGCCCAAGACTGCCAGCATGGCCTAGGGTCATCCATGACCATCGACATAGCATGGTCCTATCCAGAATCCATTAGCATGGTCTAGAACCAACTGACAGAAGTTCTCTTACCCACCGGCACGAACCCCCAGCCACTGAATAATTATAATATTTATAATAAAATTATAAATATTATTATAAATATTATAATTAATTAATAAATAATACTATAATTTCTTTTTAAAAATGATACCTATGGCTACAGAGAGGGGGTTGCATAGAGAGCTTTGAGCATTGTCGACAGTGAGATACAGGAAGATAATGGTGCTAGAGGTAGCTTGCAAAATGGGAGACACAAGATAATGAGATAGAAAGAGAGAAGTGTTAACCCTAGTTTGATTTTGATGATAATAAAAGTATTTGAGTATAAATTGTTAAATTACTGATGATGTTTGTGAGGATGTGTAGTTGTAAATTTCAAGAGCTCACAAACTTCAAATATTTCCACTCATCCAAATGGAGATTCATCGTTCAAGATTTTAGAGAAGAAATTCTACAATGGATACATCTTTCAAGAGATCAAAATGAAAATTAAATCAAGATAAAAAGGATAAGTCTAGCCTACAATGAAATTTGGAGAAGAAAGGATCATAAATAGTCTTTGGTATACATAGCATGCAAACTGGACCGACCTAGTCTCAGACTGGGCTGACCTAATCTCAGTGGAAGTAGAAGATAGAAAGAACAGAAAGCTAATTTTTTCATGATTCAGGGGACTGAGCTGACCTAGTTTCAAACTTAGCTGACCTAGTCAGAAAGTGAGCCATCCTAGTCTTAGAAGACAGAAAAGAAAGAGATCAGATTTTTGGGTGCACTGAGACTAAGATATCTAAGTCAAAAAGTGAGCCATCTTAGTTTTGACTGAGCTGACCTTGTTTAAAACTGAGCCAGCTCTGTGCCTATAATTGCTAGTTTTTAGTTTCGCAGCTTTTCACTCCACACATCTCATAACAGCTCTTTTTGATTCTTCAATGGCTAGATCACTTCTAGAACTCTATGTTGGTGACTTGTAATGGTGGAAAACCTCTAAGATACTTAAGAAAGCACTTGAGACAATAAAAACAACTTTTGAACAAAAACAAAAGAGCTTCCAAGCAGATTTTTAGTTTTTCAAGTGTATGAGCTAAATAGTAAAAAAGGAGTGTTTCTTAGAGCTTTTCTTATCCTTCCAACATCCTGAATCAGAGAGAATTCAGGCCAACATCATTGAAGGTCAACTCCTACTTCTTTGAAGTGCTCAAAGAGAAGAAATCAAGCCTACAAGCCAAGCTCCTAGATTTTCTTCTCTTAAGCTTCAAAGAGTTTGTTTTTGTTTTGTTCATTGTATTTTCCATATTTATTTCAAATTTCTTGGGGTGAGAAACTTGGGTTAGTCCAAGCCTAAAGTTAGACAGTGTATGGTTATGATTCGTGAGCCAAAGTGAAAATCGGTCGGGGTTGATTGTTAGCCTGGGAAAACAATCATTGTATGGTAGTGGTTGATGAGTCAAGGTCAAAATCAACTGGATTGGATTGTGAGCCCAAGTAAAATAATCTGACTGTAATCAAGTCTAGTGATTATAGTTGAATTCCTAAGTGGTTTACATAGAAGTGGATGTAGGTTCTGAGTTTGGCACCGAACCACTATAAAATCATTATGTTTGTGATTGCATATTACTGTTCTATTGATTTTCTTCACTGTACATTACATAGCTTATTTATTGATATTTAATTAGATCAATCTACTTACATTATAAGTTTAAAATTTAAAATACCCAATTCACCCCCTCCTCTTGGGTAGCCATACTTAGGCAATAGTGGTATCAGAGCAGGTGCTCTAGTATTAGTTATTGATCAAGCTATCAAAGAGCTAAATATTACATGGCAACCCTAATTAGGACTTCATTGGTTGAGGGGCAGTCAACCAATAAACCTCCACTATTTAATGAAATAATTTACACATATTAGAAAGCATGAATGAGGATATTCATCCAAGCATAAGATTATGACATGTGGAATGTCATAATGGTAGGCCCTCACACACCAACAATTATTGTTGATGGAGTGTCCATCCCAAAATCTGAAAAGGATTGAGTTGAACATGACAAGAAAAAAGCTTAACTTAACACCAAAGTAATAAATGTCTTATATTGCGCTTTGGACGCTAATGAGTTTAATAGGATATCAACATGCTCATCCGCCAAAAAAATTTGGAACAGACTTGAAGTTATCCATGAGGGTACTAATCAAGTCATGGAGTCTAAGATAAACATGTTGGTGCATAAGTATGAATTATTTAAAATGAAACCACATGAAAGCTTCATTGAAATGTTTACTAGGTTCACTGATATTTTGAATGGTTTGAAAAGTCTTGAAAGAGATTATGCTAACAGCGATGTTGTGCGAAAAATTCTTAGATCCTTGCCGAAGAATTGAGAGCCAAAGGTGATTGCCATTCAAAAAGCAAAGAACAAAAACAAGTTAGCATTGGAAAAGCTCATTGATTCTCTTATGATCCATGAGCTAAACATGAATGAAAAACAAGAAGACGAAATAAAGAAAAAGAAGAGTATAGCACTCAAAGCTGCTGCCATGCATGAAGAGGAAAGCGACTGCAAAAAAGACTCAAAGGATGATGAAGAAATGGCACTAATTATTAGAAGGTTCAAGAAATTCATGAAAAGAAGGAAGAAGTTTGAACCAAGGAAAAGAAATTTCAGCAAGGGTGAAGGTAGCAAAGAAAGAGAAAGAGGAAAAAAGAATGATCAAATCACTTGCTATGAATGTAAGAAGCCCAGACATTTTTGAATGGACTGTCTATTGTTAAAGAAGAGCTTAAAGAAATCAAGGAAGAAAGTATTAAAAGCAACATGGAGCAATGACAAAGACTCATCTTCAAGTGAAGAAGAATGTCTAATAGAAGAAAAAGTCAATCTTTGTCTTATGGCATTAGAAAATGAGGTAAATGATGACTCAATTTTTGAATTTACATTTGAGGAATTGCATGAAGCTTTTAATGATTTTCTTTATGATTTTAAAAAGCTATCCTATAAGAACAAGGAACTAAGAAAAGAGAATCAATCATTAAAAATTGATAAAGTCCAAATAGAAGAAAATATGAAGAAAATATGAAGAAAATACAAAGTAATTTAAATGAATCAAATGAAAAGATTGTATCCTTACAAGATGAAGTGATAAGATTAAGATCTATAGTAGATAGATATGAAGGAAAAATTCTATTTTTTGGATCAGGTTCGTTCAGATCTGATTGGATCAAGAGGGATATTTTAAAAATTTTCTCTTAGATCCAAATTAGATCTGAGACTCTTCAGATCTGATTTTATTAATCTGATAAAATAAAATAAAATAAAATAAATCTAATTTAATTGTACCTTGTTATGGGTAATCCTATTATCCTATGATGATCTCGATGTTTGCCTAAGGTTCTGGATGTAGCCACGCAAGCGCCTGGCCTCTACCATATCCACTCAGTAGGATCTGAAGATCTTCTTCTTTTCAATCTATCCTCCAAAAATCATATCTGGATCTAATCTTGAAGGTCTTCAAAATGGCTTTTGAAGATCAGTCATTGTCTCCTGCAGTAGTGCTACCTTCTTCCGTGCCTGTCACCTTTCTCTTACTCAGATTGCACCAAACTCATGCCTAAAAAGCTCTTAAACATGGATAGGAGAGAGAGGACCTGAACGTGGCATGGAGAGAGAGGGAGAGAAGCCTTGTGGCATAGGCAAAGGGTAGAACCTCTTTCTTCTAGGCACAGACAAGGTTTATAGACCCTGCTGCACCATGCAGTGCCACATCATCCCGACCAATCATGGTTCTTTGTGCAATCAAATCTAAATTTGATTGATGGGATGACATCATTCGATCCAATCAGATTAGAGTCCCTCATAAACCTCCTTAGGTGGTGCCAAGACTGATCAAAGAGGACTCTTTGGCGCCACCCAAGTTGAAACCATGAAGCAACCTGGAGTCCCATCTATATGGGACTCTAGGCATGATCCTCATGGGGTGCACACCTCCCTAGGCATGCACCCCCTCCCTTTCTACTTTTTAGCAATGGGACAAAGCCTCATGTTCTCTCCTATGGGTGTATGACACATGGGCAGATGTCTAAATGTCAAAGGTCAATATTTGACCAAAGTCAAAAGATAAGATTTAGCAGGTGATGGAAAATAGCAGGTGTTGTCTCAAATTCATCTCATAAATTAAGACAACCTTTTTTGATCTGGACAAGCCTCCAGTCAGACCATAGTGAAGGCCTTCTTGAGTTGAGCACAAACATCCTTTGGCTCAGTCAAGGACAAGCTTTAATGATTGTTGAAAAGAAGAACGTTAGGTTCAATCGAGTGCTAGCATGATTTTCTTGAACCTAATTGAATCTCATTCAGATCAATTGAACTTGGATCAGTTCAATTGATGATCATCCAGATTCAAACCCTTGTTTGTGTGATCCCAGTTAGGTTCAGTTCTATATGGTAATGGGATATGTCATGATCTCTATCATCGACATCATCGAAACATCCTTTCGATGGATCAGAACTCTTCTGATTCAGACAGCTAGAATGATCGATCATCTAAATCATTCTAATTGCTCCCAAAATCCACCAGTGACACCTAGCAGTATATGGTGGCAACCCATCAGAGCTGAAAATGCGAACCTCTTGGTGCAGCTACCTGTGTGATTAAGTTCCTTCTATCTTGAGCCCCGATCAGATTAGGGTTAAGGTGAACTCGTCAAACCCTAGTTTCTGTCATATGATGTAATCATTCGATTCAAGTCCGTAATGTGAAAATCTAAATAGAAACTCTTTCTATTATTTCACTCTACCATGGCCATGGGCTTCTGGACTTGATTCTCATGATCATCATAGGGCTGCTCCTCTATCCACCGAGGTAGATAGATTCCATCTTGATGCAATCCAGTTCCTACAATGAACATGCTATAGCCAACATACACCTCAGGATTCCATATGGCTAGGAGACCGAGTAATGGTGTAGTCAAACTATAACACCCTCAAGGTGAACTACCGATGCATCTCAGGTCAAAGAACCAGACACCACTACTGCAGCATCGAGTCAGTCATCAATGACGAGAAGGTAGACTTTCCTAATGACTACTCGAGGTGGTCACGCTCAGTGCCCTCATTCTCTAACGAGTACCTATACTCTCGCTCCGGTGTCTCCACATTAGACTCAAGACTCATCTACTAAAGAGAAGCGATTGTACACCAACCTTCTCATCCTCCTCGTGATGATCCTATGGTCGGGAATTTTATGAGTTAACCATGTCTTAAATTTTCAACTCTTGAAAATTAATTATCTTAATTAACTCAAAGGATGTATCACAGATGCTTTAAATACACATATGTGATAGAAAATAACCCATTTTATTGATTTATAGTCAAAATTATAATTTTGCCCCTAGAAGTGTATTACAAGTGTCAGCCAATTCTGGCTTCTAGGGCACATATATCTAACAATCTCCCACTTGTCCTAAAGCCAATTGGCTACAAGTCTAAGTCCCATCTTCTCAAGGTGGGCTTCGATCTTCTGCTGGCCCAACGGCTTTGTAAGTGGGTCTGCCACATTATCTGTGGAGTTGACTCTCTTGACCTCGACATAACCCTTCTCGAGGTAATCGCGGATGAGGTGGTATCGCCGCTCAATGTGCTTGGATTTTTGGTGAGACCTCGGCTCCTTAGCAAGGGCTATGGCGCCATTGTTGTCGCAGTATAGAGGAATGGCATCTGATGGCATTACTCCGAATTTCTGCAGCAAACTTCTTGTACCAGAATGCTTCCTTCGCAGCTTCTGATGCAGCGATATATTCTGCTTCCATGGTGGAATCTGCTATCACCGTATTTGCTTGAAACTCTTCCAGCTGACAGCACCACCATTGCACACAAACAGACTCCCAGATGTCGACTTTCGATCATCTATATCGGACATAAAATCCGAGTCTGTGTATCCCTGGACTTGGAGTTCTCCATTACCAAAGACCAACATCATATCCTTAGTTCTTCTTAAGTACTTAAGGATACATTTCACAGAAGTCCAGTGTTCTTCACCTGGATTTGACTGATATCTGCTTGTGACACTCACAGCATGGGCTATATCAGGTCGTGTACATAGCATGGCATACATGAGGCTCCCTATTGCAGAAGCATAAGGGATCTTGCTCATGCGTTCTATTTCCTCAGGTGTGCTAGGGGCACATCTTCTTGGAAAGATGAATACCATGTCTGAAGGGTATTAATCCCCTCTTAGAGTTTTCCATACTAAACCTCTTTAGTACTTTCTCTATGTACATCTTCTGTGAAAGTCCTAGCATCCTATTCGGTCTATCCCTATAGACCTTAATTCCTAGAATAAAGGATGCTTCACCTAGGTCTTTCATGGAGAATTCCTTGGACAACCATATTTTGACTGTTGTCAACATGGGAATATCATTCCCAATAAGGAGGATGTCATCCACGTACAATACGAGGAAGACAACAGCGCTCCCACTGACCTTTTTGAAAACACATGGTTCCTCTTCATTTTTGATGAAACCAAATAATTTTGATCACATCATTGAAATGAGTGTTCCAGCTCCGAGATGCTTGCTTAAGTCCATATATGGACCTTTGCAGCTTGCAAACCTTGTGATCAGTATCACTGGATGTGAAACCTAGCGGCTGTTCCATATAGATATCTTCCTCAAGATATCCATTTAAGAATGCCATTTTCACGTCCATTTGCCATATTTCATAATCGAAATAGGCTGCAACGGCAAGCAATGTGCGGATGGATTTTAGCATAGCCACTGGGAAAAGGTATCCTGATAGTCAATGCCTTCGCATTGACTATAACCTTTTGCCACTAGTCTAGCCTTGAATGTCTCCACATTCCCATCTGCACCAATCTTTCTCTTGAAGATCCATTTACACCCAATAGGTACTATACCTTCTGGTGGATCTACCAAGGTCCAGACTTGGTTTGAGTGCATCGAGTCAATTTCTGACTGCATTGCCTCTAGCCATTTCTCGAAGTCGATATCTGATATCGCCTCATTGTAGGTTTTGGGATCATCACCATGAGCACCATTGCCTATGAGGAACGTTTTCTCTACTTCCTCTGAAATAATACCTAAGTATCTCTCAGGAGGGATGAAAAACTCTTTTCCGATCTACGAGGTGGAGGAGGTAGTGTTCTTATTGGCTCAACCTGATTTGGTTCCAATTGGTCCTTAGCTCGTTGTACTTGTGAGACTTTCTCATCAAGCTTGATCTGCTTTCCAATGCCGCTATCTTGAATAAACTATTTTTCAAGAAAGATGGCATGTCGACTCACAATCACATTGTGGTCTTCTGGAATGTAGAAATAGTATCCTAATGACTCTTTAGGATATCCTATGAATCGAGCTCTGAAGGACCTAAACTCTAACTTGTCCGCTTGTTGTCTTTTGACATGAGCCGGACAACCCCAAATTCTGAGATGACTCAGACTTGGTTTCTTACCATGCCATATCTCATACGGTGTGGTAGGAACGGTTTTAGAGGGAACCCTATTCAGTAGATAAATTGAAGTTAACAATGAGTATGTCCCCAAAGAAAATCAGGAAGGTCTGTGAAGCTCATCATGGATCGAACCATATCCAATAGGATCCGATTTCTCCATTCTGAAACCCATTGAGTTGAGGTGTTCCTGGTGGAGTCCATTGAGAGACTATGCCATTTTTCTTGAGATAGTCTAGGAATTTTCGGCTAAGGTATTCACCTCCTCGATCTGATCGAAGAACCTTAATGGATTTTTCAGTTTATTTTTCTACTTCATGTCTGAATTCTTTGAACTTTTCAAAAGCTTCAGACTTATGTCTCATAAGATACACATACCCATACCTCTAGATAGATCATCGATAAAGGTAATGAAGTAGACAAAATTGCCTCTAGCCGGCACATCAAATGGGCCGCACACATCAGTATGTACTAGGGCAAGGAGATCTGTGGCCCTTTCCCCATGTCCAACAAAAGGGAGTTTAGTCATTTTGCCTTGAAGACAAGATTCACAAGTTGGATATGACTCGAAAGTCAATGGACTCAATAGCCCATTTTTCTCCAATTTGTTGATCCTATCTTCTGCTATATGACCTAATCTTAGGTGCCATAGATATCTATCGTTTGGACTATCCCTAGGTCATTTGGCATTCACATTTTGCTCGATAGTTAGAATAGGTACATCAATATGTAGCTGATAAAGATCCATTAATAAGGAAACCATTTGCAATTTTATTTCTTTCATAAAGAATGTTACAATGGTCCTTAAAGAAGGTAATCACATAGCCTTCTTAGTGCTAAGCATGAAATAGAAATCAAATTCCTGCTAGCTGCAGGCACATAATAACAGTCTTTCAAAACTAAGTCTAAACCAGATGGTAATCGAAGAGGGTATGTTTCCATGGCTACTGCAGCAACTCTTGCTCCATTACCGATGTGTAGGATCATGTCTCCATCCCTCAGCCTCCTGCTATCCTCAAGACCCTGCATGGAAGTGCACAGATGAGCACTAGAACCAGAGTCAAGCACCCAACTGGATGCAGAAGAAATCATAAGGTTAGACTCAATAACGAGCATACCTCCAGAAGGACCTTCCTTCTTGTTCTTCAGGGTGGCCAGGTAAGTAGGGCAGTTCCGCTTCCAATGGCCGTCGCTGTTGCAATGGAAATACTTTTCTTTGACATCGGCCTTTTTCTTCGGCTCTGCCTTCTTCTTTTTTTTCCTCCTTCCACCTTCTGCTTTTTCACAGACTTCTTTTTCTTTCCATAAGACTTTCTTTTGGAAGAAGTCCATTCCATAGCAAGAACTGAGCCTTTAGAACCTTTCATAGAAAGCTCAGCGGTAACCAGCATATTCATTAATCTCGGCCAAGGAATTTTGAAGTTTATGCATGTGGTAATTCATGATGAATTGCCCATATGCATCAGTCAAGGATTGCAGAATAATATCATTCTGCAGATTCCAAGTCTAACTTCACACCGAGCTTCTCAAGCTCTTCCAAGTCCTTGATCATCATGTCAGACAGTGATCTTGGACTGACTGTCCCATCACGCATCTTAGCCTTAAAAAGTCATTTCGTGACTCTGATATTTGGCTGCGCGACTCTGTTCACCAAACATCTCCTGCAGGTGAGCCAACATTTGGCGAGCAGTCCCGATATCTTCATGTTGGCGCTGGAGCTCTCATCAGACATCGAGCCCAACATGTAATATCTGGCCTTATTATCTTCATCTATCCATTTTTCAAGAGACGCTCTCTGTTCAATGGATGGATGGGCTGGTAAGGTGGGAGGATTCCTGGTCCAATACATGAGGTTAACTTCTCAAAATTCCAAAACTAATTTTGTAGTTTTGAAGCCAATCTCTTGTAATTGGGTCCGATCAGTCTATGTGTGTCCAGGATACGTGCTAATGGGTTGGATGCAGACATTTTTCTTTTTTCTATAGAGAGTCAAAGATTCTAGTTAGATACTTTGTAATTATGACTTGATCCAATTTATTTAGAAATTTTATTTTTAAATAAATTAGCTCCCACTATTTTCTCGGATCCCTACACTCCCTCTGTAGAGATGCAAAAATCTTCCATGATTAATGATTTCTAGTGGGTGGTGCGGTCTCACCAACTGACTCATCACCTCACCTAACAGTTATTGGTGATGGGTTAGCCAATGAGTGAACAACTCTTGTTCAATGATTCTCTAATCATGGTGCACCCAAACTTGGTCTCTAATTCATGAATCTCACCGTATCCCAAAATATTGATCCACTCCTTAGTTAAGTCAGACCCACCATTTGCATAGACTGGATTTCCTAATTGAGTCTCTCACCGTATCCAAAATATTGAGCCCAACTCATCCTCCAGCCCATAGCATCCAATGCCTAATAGACATGGTTGCATCTTCCTCGGTGCAACTGAGCCACTGTATCCAGCCGAGAACAATCAACCCCGGAAGGGCCCGCACATCTACAATGGTGGAAGACCTCAGACTTAATCTTTTCTTAGGAAGAATTGATTCAGGTCTCATTTAAACTAGACTTGTCATAGTCATAACAATTATGACTAACCTAGTGGCATGGGTTAGCTCGGATTATTGAGCACCTCAGATCAGAACTGTGTCAACAGATATGGCCAGGTAAGTGAGACCGGTGGAAGGAATATGCCATTAACTCGATACAAGAATGCATTCAGAGTCGAGTAGCTTCCAATTAAAAATCCAGTCGATCGTATGTGCCAAACTTACCTTAGACACCAAATTATTGAGCCAGAACCAATTGGGTTAGCCTACAATCCAGACTCTAACCTCTGAGCCTAATTAGGTCTTGCTTGATCAATCACTCATGTGACTCGATCTTGACCCAGACTTAATCCTATTAGGCTGGTCAATTTAAGCATTGTTGATCCCATCTAACCAACTCTTGATTCGGTTTGATCAACCGCTTAGACCTAATTGAGCTACCCAAGCCCGAACCCAGTATTATGAATATGTCTTAGATCTAAAATTCTCAATTTTAGATCCTAATTGATATTTCCATAATCTTAATTCTTAATAAGTTAAGTAGGGTTCATAAACAAAATATATGCACAATAAATCCTAGGGTTTCAGGATCTAGGGTTTTGCAGAAAGTAAGTTTTGGATTTTTGATTAAGGACGAACATGCACAGCACCCCTACACATCATAAGAACACCCCATCGAAATGGGAAGGAGAGGGCCTTTAAACCCTTCTTCATTCTTATGACCGGACGGCCAAGAGGAACATCCTTAATCAGGAACATGCAATACTACAAAACTAGTTTTAGATCTATATCATATATCTCATATACAAATTAGATCTAACTTAAAAATGGCATATTTTGCATACATCTCATGTATCATATCATGCATATTTTTAGATCTAAATTATCTCATAATAATCTAAAAAATTAGATTTAAATTGATCTAATCAAAATAAATTCTAATCTAGATAATTATGTAGAACTATTCTACAACTAGTCTAGACATGCATCAATCATATCTCATATGATATTTAAAATTAAATAATTTTATTTGCTATTTTTTAGATGTAATTATAACCATTATAATATTAAAAAAATAGTAAATAAATAGATCTAAAATATGATTTAATCAGATTAAATTAAAATTATGATGCATGTTAGACTATTCTATAGAACTATTCTATTCCTAGAACTAGTCATGCATATCATTTCTAATCTTAGATCCAAATCATTTAATTTTAATTTTTTCTGAATTTTAGATCTGATCACATCTCATGTGACATCTAAAATCATCTTATTTTTAATTAAAATAAATTTAAAATTAGATCTAAATACATTTTAGAACCTTGGCTCTGATACCAGTTGAAGAAAAAAATCCTGATTTTTTGGATCAGGTTCGTTCAGATCTGATTGGATCAAGAGAAATATTTTAAAATTTTTTTCTCTTAGATCTAAATTAGATTTAAGACTCTTTAGATCTAATTTTATTGATCTAATAAAATAAAATAGAATAAAATAAAATAAATCTAATTTAATTATACCTTATTATGAGTAATCCTATTACCCTATAATGATCTCGATGTTTGCCTGAGGTTCTACATGTAGCCATGCAAATGCCTGGCCTCTACCGATATTCACTTAGATAGGATCTAGAGATTTTTTTCTTCCCAATCTATCCTCCAAAAATTAGATCTGGATTTGATCTTGAAGGTCTTTAAAATGGCTTTTGAAGATCAGTCGTTGTCTCTTACAGTAGTGCTGCCTTCTTCCTTTTCTGTCGCCTTTCTCCTGCTCCGATCGCACCAAACTCGTGCCCAAAAAACTCTTGGATGTGGATAGGAGAGAGAGGACCTGAAGGTGGCATGGAGAGGGAGGGAGAGAAGCCTTGTGGCATGGGCAAAGGGTAGAACCTCTTTCTTCTAGGCACAGATAGGGTTTATATAGACCCTACTGCGCCATGCAGTGCCACATCATCCCGACCAATCATGGCTCTTTATGCAATCAGATCTAAATCTGATTGGTGGGATGACATCATCTGATCCAATCAGATTAGAGTCCCTTATAAACCTCCTTAGGTGGCACCAAGATTGGTCAAACAGGACTCTTTGGTGCCACCCAAGTTGAAACCATGAAGCAACCTAGAGTCCCATCTGTATGGGACTCTAGGCACGATCCTCATGGGGCACATGCCTCCCTAGGCATGCACCCCCTCCCTTTCTACTTTTTAGCAGAGGAACAAAGCCCCATGTTCTCTCCTATGGATGCATGACACATGGGTAGATGTCTAAATGTCAAAGGTCAATATTTGACCAAAGTCAAAAGATAAGATTTAGCAAGTGACAAAAAATGGCAGGTGTTGTCTCAAATTTATCTCATAAATTAAGACAATCCTTTTCTCACCTGGACAAGCTCCAGTTAGACCAAGTAAGGTTACTGAGTGAGCCCAAATATATTTGGCTTAGTCGAGACAAGCTTTAATGATTGTTGAAGGAGAACATTAGGCTCAATCGTATGCTAGCATAATTTTCTTAAACCTAATTGAATCTTATTCAAATCAATTGAACTGGGTTAGTCCAATTGATGATATCCAGATCCAAATTCTTATTTGTGTGATTCAATTAGGTTCAATTTCGTATGATAATGGGATACATCGTGATCTTTATCATTGACATCATCGAAATAACTTTCGATGGATCAGAACTTTTTTGATTTAGAAAACTAGTATGATCGATCATCCAAATCATTCTAATTGCTTCCAAAATCTACCAATGATACCTAGCAGCATATGATAGCAATCCATCAAAATTGAAAAAGAACCTCTTGGTGTAGTTATCTGTATGATTAAGTTCCTCCATCTTGAGCCCTAATTGGATTAGGGTTAAGGTGATCTCATCAAATCCTAATTTCCATCATGTGAATTAATCATTCGATTCAAGTCTAATGTGAAAATCCTAATAGAAACTCTTTCTATTATTTTACTCCGCCATGGCCATGGGCTTATGGACTTGATTCTCATGATCATCATAGGGCTTCTCCTCATCCACCGAGGTAGATAGATCTTCTATTGGTACAATCCAATTCCTATAATGAACATGCTATAGCCAACATACATCTCAGAATTTTGAATGGCTAGGAGATCGAGTTATGGTATAGTCAAACTATAACACCCTCAAGATGAACTGTCGATGCACCTCAGGTCAAAGAATCAGACACCACTACAACTTCGAGCCAGTCATCAATAAGAAGGTACACTTTCTCATGACTGCTTGAGGTGGTCACACTCAGTGTCCTCATTCTGTAACAAGTACCTGTACTCTCGCTCCGATGTCTGTACACCATAGACTCAAGATTCATCTATCCTAAAGAAGTGATCGTACACCAATCTTTCGGATCAATCATCATCCTCATGATGATCCTACGATCGGAAGTATTTTATGAGTTAATAATGAAAATTTATATCTTAAATTTTTAACTCTTGAAAATATGAACTATCATTACCATTAACTCAAGGGATGTATCACAGATGCTTTCAAATACACATTATGATAGATAATAATTCATTTTATTATTTATAATCAAAATTATAATTTTTCCCTTAAATGTGTATTACAAGTGTCAGCCAATTCGGACTTCTAGGGCACACATATCTAACAAGATACATGCTAAGCTCTAAAAATTTATAAACTATAATTAAAAATCAAAAATTGGCCTTTGATAAAACCAGTATAGGGTATAATCCATCAAGAAACTAAAAATTCTTTAAGAATCCATATCCAAAATCTCAAAATTATGGTAAAAATATTACATGTTATAAATGTAATAAATTTGGACACAAGTTTATTGAATACAAAATTTTTAATTCAAGCAAATCAAAAGTAAAATAAGTTTGGATTCCAAATAGAACCATTTGTGCTAACCCAAAAGACCCAAGTTAGCTTGGGTACCTAAGTTTGCTTGATTACTTATGTAGGTGTGCTTGGCATCCATAAGAGCTAAAAGAAGGTAGTACCTTGATCGCAGATGCTCGAGGCACATGATGGAAGATAAATCATAATTTATCTCTTTTGAAGCTAAAGATGGACGTGTTGTAATATTTGGAGGCAACGATAAAGAAAAAGTTATTGATCTCGGTAATATCTTGATAACACCCTCTACTAGCATAGAAGATGTCTTATATGTTGAAGGACTAATGCATAACTTACTTAGTATAAGTCAACTTTGTGATAAGGACTTTAATGTTTCATTCAAATCATCTCATTGTATTATAACTAGCTCTATAGATGAAAGTATTAAATTTATAAAAAAAAGATATGGAAATGTTTACATTATTGATCTTGATGAACTTAAAAATGAGAATATTGATTGTCTTGTTGCTATGAATGCTAAACTAAATGAATCAAGTTGGATTTGGCATAACAGATTAGGTCATGCAAGTAAGGACTTTCTAGCAAGACTAATTAAATTTGATTTAGTAAAGAGATTACCTAAAATAAATTTTGTGAAGGATAAAATTTGCAAAGCATGCCAACTTGGTAAGCAAACAAAATCTTTTTTTAAGTTCAAAAATATTGTTTCAACTACTAGGCCTCTAGAATTACTCCATATGGATTTGTTTGGACCTATTTCAACTACTATTCTTGGAGGAAAAAGATATGGCTTTGTAGTAATAGATGATTTTTCAAGATATACATGGATTTTATTTTTATCATATAAAGATGATGCTTTTGATATGTTTGTTGATCTATTTAACAAAATAATAAAAAAAATATAATATTTTATATATAAGAAGTGACCATGGTACGAAATTTAAAAATTAAAAAGTTTAAAATTTTATTCTAAAAATGAAATCAATCATAACTTTTCAGCACCTAGGATACCCTGACAAATAGGGTTGGTAGAAAGAAAGAATAGGACATCGATTGAAATGGCACGAACCATGCTTTATGAAAGCAACCTTCCAAAATATTTTTGGACGAAAGCTATTAACACCGCATGCTATGTGCTAAATAGAGCTCTAATTAGACCAATCTTAAAGAAAACTCCATATGAACTCTATAAAGAAAAGAAATCAAATATTTTTTATTTTAAAATCTTTGGATGTAGATGTTTTGTTCTTATAAATGGTAAAGATAAGCTTCGAAATTTTGATGCAAAATTAGATGAAGAGATTTTCCTAGGATATTCATCACATAGTAGAGAATATAGAGTATTTAATAAAAGAACATTGATTGTGGAAGAATCCATACATGTAATTTTTGATTAAACTAACTCTCTTAAAATAAGAGAAGAAGAGCTTGATGTGAATGCAGAAATTTTAGAAAATAAAATGAAAGATATATCATTTGAAGATATTTTCTCTCAAGAAAAAGAAGATAAAGAGCAAGAGGTTAAAGAAATAATGCAAATTTTTTAAGATGATTAAGTTACATCCAACTTACCAAAGGAATGGAGGTATGATCATAATCATCCTAAGAAATTAATAATAAGTGATCCATCTTAAGGAGTTAAAACTAGATCATCTTTTAAAGAAGCTATGAATCATATTGCATTTGTATCCCATCTAGAATCTAAAAATATAATAGAAGCTAAAGAAGATCCAAATTAGATATTAGCAATGCAAGAAAAGTTAAACTAGTTTGAAAGAAATAAAGTTTGGAAATTAGTTGAAAGACCTAAAATTTTTCTTGTAATTGGTACAAAATGGGTCTTTAGAAATAAACTAGATGAGAAGGGCAATGTAATTAGAAACAAGGCTAGATTGATTGCACAAGGGCACAATCAAGAAGAGGATATTGATTTTGATGAATTCTTTGCACCCGTAGCAAGACTTGAAGCTATTAGATTGCTCTTAGCATTTGCATGTTTCATGAACTTTAAACTATTTTAAATGGATGTAATTAGTGCATTCTTAAATGGTTTAATTGAAGAAAAATTTATGTAGAACAACCTCCAAGCTTTGAAAGTCAAGAATTACCTAATCATGTATATAAACTTAAGAAAGCACTATATGGATTAAAACAAACACCTAGGGCTTGGTATGATGGTTTGAGTAAGTTCTTATTAAATAATAATTTTAAAAGAAGTAACCTTGATAAAACACTATTTATTAAAAAAAAATCAAGTGATCTATTGATTGTCCAATTATATTTTGATGATATAGTATTCGGTGCTACTAATGAAGTTTTGTGTAGAGAGTTTGCTAGTCTCATGCAGAACGAGTTCGAGATGAGTGTAATGAGAGAGCTCAACTTTTTCCTTGAACTCCAAATCAAGCAATCAAATGAGGGGATCTTCATCAACCAAAGCAAATATATCAAGAAAATATTAAAAAAATTTGGGATGGAGAATGTCAAAGGAAGTGGCACCCCTATGAGCACAAGTTGCAAGCTTGATCAAGATCCAAAAGAATAAGTAGTAGATCCTAAGCTTTATCGAGATATGATTGGATCTTTACTATATTTAACTGCAAGTAGGTCGGACATAATGTTTAGTGTATACATGTGTGTGCGTTATCAATCAAATCATAAGGAATCACATATATTAGCAGTTAAAAGAATCTTTAAGTATCTAATAAATACTCAAGATGTTGGTTTATGGTACTCTAAACAATCTTCATTAAATTTAATTGGTTATAGTGAGTCAGATTTTGCAGATTGTTACTTAGATAGAAAAAGTACAAGTGGAATATGTTAATTTTTAGGAGTAAATTTAATCTCTTGATTTAGCAAGAAACAAAATTCGGTAGCCTTATTTAGGGTGGAAGCTGAATACATTACTGTGAGGAGTTATTGTGCTTAACTATTGTGGATCAAGCAACAACTAGAAAACTATGGTATTACTTATAATAACATTCCTATTCGTTGTGACAACATAAGTGCCATAAATTTAACTAAAAATCCCATATTACACTCAAGAACAAAGCATATAGAAGTAAGGCATCATTTTATTAGAGAGAACGTTCAAAATAATGATATACTTCTTGAATATGTGCCTACTGAAAATTAAGTTGCTGATATCTTTATTAAACCCTTGAATGAAGAAAGATTTTGCACAATAAGAAAATAATTAGGCTTATTTGATCCGATTTATTAAATGCATATATTATGATAATTGGTTTTCGTATGATGAAATGATTAATTTTCATGTGATAAATTTTCTTGTATTAGTTTATTTTTATCTTATTTAGAAAAAAAAATGAATGAAAAAATTTTTGGTCTTGAAACTTAGAATGTTCAGGTCTGTGCCAAACTAGGCCATCTTGGTTTTTCTCTTTTAAAAAACTTAGCCGTCCCAGTACTAGGCCAACTTAGTTTTTCTTCACAAAAAAATTGGATCGGCTAAGTTGTCAGGCATCCTATTTTATAAATGGAGAGATCATTGGTTCTTTTATCTTTCATTTCTTAGCCATCTAGAGAGAAACCCTAGAACCCTTAAGACCATCCCCTAGAAAATATTTTTCCATCGATTTTTAGTGAAATTTGGAATCATGCCGCCCAAGAAACAAACTGTAACCCCTAGGTTTAAGCATGTACGTTTGGATCCGCCATTTATAAGGGGGGCACGCGGTGGAGAATGGCGATCAAAGTTTTGTGAAGACCATTCTGCTAGGTCATCTCAGTCATCCTCACCTCCACCAGGACCATCCACTCAATCGCCTCCTACTCTGGTTTTTCCTCCATCTCCTTCTTTCGTATCCATTTCACTCTCCTCTAGGGCTGTCACAACTGGTAGAAGGATGGATTTTGACTTTCTAGCAAGTGAAGGTTTTGAGTTTGGAGAGGGATTAAAGTTTTAAGGATAGGAATACCTTTGCTCAGGAATAAATCTTCCGACCTATCCAAATCTAGTGAGAGAGTTCTATAGCAATGCTAAAGTTAGCCCAAGATTATTTGAATCAGAAGTCAAGAAGGTGAAAATCAATTTAACCATAGAAAAGCTGAGCAATTTACTTAGGGCACTCACTATCAGAGCTGAGAGACTCGATGATCAAGCAAGTGGGCTATGATTGTTGTTTGGAAGGGATGATGCCATGCATTTTGAGGAAATCCATGCTAGGGACCTATCTGTGGAAAACAGGCTACCTCACCATATTTCAACCCGAATTCTAGTACCTCGGGTAGGAAGATTCAATTTTCTAAATAAAAATGAGATAGCTGTGATGTACCATATTCTCATGAGGCAAAAGTTCAACCTTCCAGCCTTGATCTTAAGGGTAATGCAAGAAGCATCCCAAAGATGAAAACCAGCACTGCCATATAGGATGTTCTTGACACTAGTATTCCAGGACTTTGAAGTTAGCCTAGAAGGAAAACCCTGTAAGAAGCTATAATGCTACGATACCTATAATTTGAAGTCAATGCATAGGATGAAATTCAAGAAAGTAAATGGTATCGTAAAACTAGATGAAGAAGGGGAACAAAAGACATGAGCCAGAGCCCGTGCCACAGCATCCTACACCTTCTCTATCTTCGTCCACTATCAGATTAGATGAGGATCAGATCGGAGAGATTGTGCAGCACGTATATGATAAGATATCTGGTGGTCTTCCTCAGCTAATTAAAGATGCTATGAGAGAAGTGTCCACCGAGCAGTGCACTTCAGCACCTATTGATCCAGCCCCATCCGACCCTCCAGAGTCTAGTGTTGATTAGATTTTATATAGGATCCATTTAGTTATGTTTAGAACATTTTGGTTGTAAATGTTCATGATAGATATCTATGATATGTAATTTTCAAACTTTAGCATTTTGTGCACTTGAAATTATTTGTATCTATGAATGAATGAAGTTTGAATTTTCGCTTGCATTATATCAAATTCTTCATATGAATGAATGAAATTATCTCTTTCTATGCTTGATCAAATTTCTTTACATTATTCATATACTTTTTGATAATGACAAAAAGAGAGAGAAAAATGAGTATAAAGTAAGAACTAAAAATATGAGAATTGAAAATATAATTAAAATCTAAAGAATGGCACATTATGGCACACTACTTAAATGGGCATTACTTCAGCAAGAACTAAATAAAGAATGCACAAATAAGTGAAATTCAATTGTAACTACAAGTATGGAAAAAATCATAACTTGAATTACTAAATTGAAACCTCGGCACATAGTAAGAGGGAGCATATATAAATTGATAAAATGAATATGATGCATGAGTTAATTGATAAGACCGAATGAAAATATCATTATCAAATATGAAGGAAAGGTTATACTCAAAAGGTTTTGTCATCATCAAAAAAAGAAAGATTGTTGATCCTAGTTTGATTTTGATGATAACAAAAGTATTTGAGTATAAATTATTAAATTACTAATGATGTTTGTGAGGATGTGTAGTTATAAATTTTAAGAGCTCACAAACTTCAAATGTTTCTACTCATCCAAAAGGAGATTCATCACTCAAAATTTTAGAGAAAAAATTCTAGAATGGATATATCTTTCAAGAGATCAAAATAAAGATTAAATCAAGACAAAAAGGATAAGTCTAGCTTACAAAAAAATTTAGAGAAGAAAGGATCACAAATGATCTTTGGCATGCATGGCACGCAAACTGGCCCAACCTAGTCTCAAACTAGGCCAACCTAGTCTCAATGGAAGTACAAGATAGAAAGGATAGAAAGCTGAATTTTTCATGATCCAGAAGGTTGAGCCAACCTAGTTTCAAACTTAGCCGACCCTGTGGCAACTAGGCCGACCCAATCAGAAAGTAAGCTATTCTAGTCTTAGAAGATAAAAAAAATAGAAATCAGATTTTTGAATGTACTGAGACTAAGATGTCTAAATCAAAACCTAAGCCATCCTAGTTTTGACTGAGCCCACCTAGATTAAAAGTGAGCCAGCCCAGTGCCTATAATGGCTAGTTTTCAGTTTCATAGTTTTTTTACTCCACACATCTCAAAATAGCTCTTTTTGGTTCTCCAATGGCTAGATCACTTTTAGAAGCCAATGTTGGTGACTTGTAATGGTGGGAAACCTCTAGGATACTTAAGGAAGCACTTGAGACAAGAAAAATAACTTTTGAACAAAAAAAAAGAGCTTCCAAGCAGATTTTCAATTTTTCAAGTGTATGAGCTAAATAGTAAAAAGAAAGGAGTGTTTCTTAGAGCTTTTCTTGTTCTTCCAACATCCTCAATCAGAGATAAGTTAGGCCAACACCATTAAAGATCAACCCCTACTTCTTTCAAGGACTCAAAGAGAAGAAATCAAGCCTACAAGCCAAGCTCTCAGATTTTCTTCTCTTAAGCTTCAAAGAGTTTATTTTTATTTTTTTATTATATTTTTCATATTTGTTTCAAGTTTCTTGGGCTGAGAAACTTGGGTTAATCCAAGCCTAAAGTTGGACAATGTATGGTTGTGATTGGTAAGCCAAAGTGAAAATCAATCAAGATTAATTGTTAGCCCAGGAAAACAATCATTGTATGGTTGTGGTTAGTGAGCCATGGTCAAAATCAACTGGATTAGATTGTGATCCCAAGTAAAATAATTGGACTATAATCAAGCCCAGTGATTATAGTTCAATTCCTAAGTGGTTTACTTAGGGAGTGGATGTAGGTGCTGAGTTTGGCACCGAACCACTATAAAATCATTGTGTTTGTGATTACATATTACTGTTCTATTGATTTTCTTCACTGCATATTACATAGCTTATTTGTTGGCATTTAATTAGATCAATCTACTTACATCATAAGCTTAAAATTTAAAATACCTAATTCACCCACCTCTTGGGTAGCCATACTTGGGCAAAAAGAAGAGAGAGAAAGGAAAAATGAGAGAGGTAGGACGGGGTGGTTGGGTCGAGAAAAGAGAGGAGAGAGAGTATAGGGAGGGGGTGGGTTGGGCCAAGGAAGAGAGAGAAAAGAGCAGGGAGGCGGGAAGGAGGATCAGGAGGGGGGTCGAAGGGAAGAGAGGAGAAAGAGAGAGAGAGAGAGGAGAGAGAAAGGGAGGGTCGAGGCTGGCGATCAGCTACCAGGGAAGAGAGGAGAGAGAGAATAGGAGGGGTCGGGTCGGTGGCTAGGTTGGTCGGGGAAGAGAGTAGAGAGAGAGAAGGGAGGGGGAGGTGGGGAGTCGGTGGCCAGGCCGAGGGAAGAGAGGAGGAGGGGGAGGTGGCAGAGCTGATAGCGAAGAGGATGGGGAAGAAGGAGGAGGAGGGGGAGGTGGCGAAGCCAGCGGTCGGGCCGATCGAGAAGTCAATAAGAGGCGGGAGAGGAGGCGACAACGGTCGAAAAAAGAGATGGAGGGGGTGGAGCCTCACCGACGATGGAGAGGAAGGAGAGAGAGAGAGATCGGTAGAACAAAAATCAATTTGGGGGCAGGTTAGGCAAAAATAATCTAACCTAAGGCAGTGGTTCTCGAACCGCTACCGTAGATCTATGGCAGTGGTTCTCAGTAACCACCATCGTAGGTTGAAAATAATTTTTTTTTATTTTTTTTCTAAATATTATATAATTTTAAAATTTAATACTCATCTTTACCATTCATAATCTAAATTATTATCATTAGAGTATCATTACAAAAGGCCGCCTCGATCTGATGGCCCTAACTTCATCAATCAGAAAAATTTGATTTTGATGATCATGAACGATGATACGATGATCTGATAGATGGAGATCTTCGATGGATCCAAAAATCTACAACGATGATCTCGATGATGTTTGTAGCGTACTATTAAAGTTTCACTTTAATCGAATATCATTATCATGGTCAATTTAGTACAAAATAATTTTGATTGTTAAATGATAAACGAATGATCAAAGGACCAAACGGCATTCGATTATGAGATAATCTTTTTCATAAATGATCTTAGCTACTACTTTAATCATTTTTATGGTGGTGATCATAAAATTCAACTCGTGGATCTAAGAACGATCTAAAACTATACATCGCTCGATATCCATTCTTAAACTCCGTTGGTAATTATGCTCATACTTTTACAAGATCTATTTAATGTGAATAGTTCATACAAAAATAATTTTAAATTTTATAATCATCATCATATAAAATGATTAAAATTATAGCAAAAATTATTTAACTAAAAATTTATCTCGCAATCAGATATCATTTGGCCCTTTGATCGTTTGTTTCTCATTTAACGATTGAAATCATTCTATACTAAATTGACCATAATAATGATATATGATTAAAGTAAAACTTTGATAGTATGCTACAAACATCACCGAGATCATTATTATAAGTTTTTGGATAAATTGATGGTCTTCATCTATCAGATCATCGCATCGTTGTTCGTGATCATCGAAATCAAATTTTTTTGATCGATGAAGCTAGGGCCATTAGATTGAGGCGATCTTTTGTGATGACACTCTAATGATATTTATTTAGATTATGAATGGTAAAGATGTATATTAAATTTTAAAATTATATAATATTTAGAGCAAAAATATAAAAAAAAGATATGACAGCGGTTATGTCCAACCGCTATAATATGTTGGGCCTATGATAGTAGTTACATAGAATTGCTACTATTGATCGCATCTATTATAATGGTTATGTTAAACTGCTACTATAGATTTGATCAATGATAGTGGTTACATGTAACTGCTGTCATAGATTTATCTATAGCAATGGTTAGATAAACCGCTATCATTGGTCAGACCTATAGTAGTAGTTAATATGAACTACAGCTATAGGTTGGACCTATAGCAGCAGTTCATATTAACCACTATCGTAGGGTCTATTACAGTAATTTTGAAAATTGCTGCCATAGTATGCGCTGTCGTAGCCTCTTTTTATAGTATTGTGATCCATTCATTAAAGCCATTGCGGTGAAGGAGTTCGATGACTTCATATCGAAAATGAGTATTAGATACTGCATCGATTGGCTTTAGTCCAAGTGGAAGATTGTTGAAAATAGTATTCCAAAGCCAATCCTTAGCCTGTTGACGGTTGAGCTAATTTTATAATTATATATGAATTAATAAATGAATATAAATTATTTTGATATTTTTTATCATAAATTTCATCTTCTAATAAACTCGTGTATGTTATGGTGAAGTTCTTAGGACTATTTAGAATCAATAAAAGAGGATTTGTTGTTTAGTCCTTAAACTTGTTTGTAACCAAATGATACATTGTTACTTAGGACGATAATATTTATTGAGTGTAGGTCATTATGTGCCATATGGATTGATTATCCTCTTAACCAAGGAGTATGAAGACGCTGATATGGCATATAGGTGAGATGTAGGGGTACATCTATACTAAGCGTGACCAACTTTGGAGCTTTTCTACTATAAAAATTTACTTCGATGGAATATGGGTATAAGTGTCTCTCTGATCTGAGATCACTATAGTGACTTTCAAGCAATTTACTATGCTTTGATGCTGAACTACCTGAATTTTTAATTTAGTAATGGAAGGTTTCTAGGCACAGTCAAGTACTTAAGAAGTTGGTGCATGAATCAAGATGAGATTGATCACTCCGGTTTAGGAGCTGTGATCAATTGTATTTCAATTTAGCAAAGCCTTGACCAGGATGGTCCTAATGAGAAGTCATAGGACTGATTGTGTTGAGACACAATTTGGATGTACCTTTTAGAGTTGGCAGTTTAACTCTGAATCATCCCATAACAGATGTCAAAAGGATGAATTATGTGGTGACCATATTCACATAAGTTCTGAATGTTGCGATTGTGACTATTTAATTTATCTGGACGTTGGATACCATTGTTAGATGGTCACTTTGATTAGTACAGAAATTAGTTCCTATGCTACCGGCTTAGGTTCGAACCTACGGGGTCACACAAATGAAAGATTCCTACTCAATCTGATGGTTGATGAAGAGTTCCAATGGACTGAGGCTCTATGGTCAAGAGTTTCATTAGATTGGGACTCTTCGATTGAGAGTCCTACTGGGTTGGGACTCTGAGTCCTACTTCTCTAGGACTCTAGGATCAAGAGTTCCACTAGGCTAGGACTCTATGATCAAAAGTCTTACTGCATTGAAACACTGAGTTCTAGTTATCTGAAACTTTATGATCGAGTGTCTCACTGGTCTAGAACTCTATGATCATGAGTTTTACTTGTTTGGGACACCGAGATCAAGAGTCCCACTGGTTGGGGACTCTTTGATCAAGAGTTTCATTTTGATGAGACCCTATTGCCTGGACACCCATCAGATTTAAATTTAATATTTATGAGAGGTTTAATTAGTGATTTGATCCATAATTAACTCAATTTGATGGAGCAATATTTTCTAGATCAAGTTCAATTGAATTAGATTCAGTTGGATTTGATCTGATTAGGTTATGAGATGACCTAATCATCGAGGAGGTTAGTTTTCTGATTTGATCAGGGGTTAGGCTTAATTAATTTTTGATTTAATTAGAATTTAATTAAGTCTAAATTAGTTGGATTTAATCTGGTCTAATTGGGCCTAACTAATTTGGATTGAAATGAGTTCAATTGGATAAGGTTTCATTAAGACTAGTTTGACTAGTCTACCCACCAACTCACCTTACCCTTGCACCATTCAAACTCTCCATGAGAAAGTATTTCTTATGTATTTTTCCCATGTAAGAGAGGGTGCATGCCCACCTTTCTCACATCCTAGATGGATAAGTTCAAGTGATTTTGGTTTGAGTTCAAATCAAGTTTGAATTCAAGTTGACAACCACTTGACCTTATCTTAACTATTCCTCTCCACGCCATCTAATCTCTTTTAAAGTTCAATTTATTCTGGAATTTTTGGGATGTTCGACATTTGATGAGAAGCCCTCTTCTATGCATGATCCCTCCCTCTCTATGTAAGAAAATCAAAAAAAAAATTCATAGAGAAGAGAAAACAAAGAGTGGCGCAAATTTTTTTTTCAAGGTGCTGCCCTAGGGTTTTAGTCTAGGGTTTGGCATGCATTTTCATGAGTTCTAAGCATCAAAACTTCACAAAACTTTCTAGAGAGCCTCCTCAACCTCTCCTCTACCTCTATTGTTGATCCAGAGTATCCAAAGATTTAGTGGAGGAAGATCAAAATCGTTCGATCTGATTCAGTCGTCAAAAGCGTTCGTCATCAAGCTAGCACTCAAGAGGAGCCAATCGAGATGAGGGCCTTATGTGGATAATCCACGAAGGCCAGACATATTGTGTGGCTATATCACGATGATAGGACCATCTCATTGGTTATTCAGTTGTGGATATTGATTACCCACACAAGGTATCATTCTCTGATCACGTAGAGTAGTAAAATTATTTTATTGCTACTAGTTATTTTATTTTCATGTTTCATTGCATATATGTCACATTAGATCCTAATTTTGTAGGGTTTATAGATCTGATCTATAGCTCTTTAAAAATTAATTAGATTATTTTTAATTTTACTATATTTAATTTTTAAAAAAATATTGAAAATAGAACTAGAAACCCTGATTGCATCCCACCATGATGGCCACAACTATAGTTGGTGGGAGGCTTACTATTATGGGGAAAGAAGGAGAAACTAATCCCCTATTTTTCTATTTTTTTCTAGTTCCCTTCACCACCATTTGTCACTACTAGTCATTAGACTAGGGGCATTTGGTTGCACCATCATGGTCTCTCTTTTGGCCATGGATGCCATCGACTGGGACCCCTCAGTTTTGGAAAATAAGGGGCTCAAAGGGTCTCCTATTCTGCCAAAGAAGAGAGGAAGAAGGAAGAAAAAAAAAAAAAAAGAAAGAAAAACAAAAAGATGGAACAAAAAGAAACAACAAGAGAGAGAAGAAAAGAGAAGAGAGAGAAGAAAGTTCTCTTTCCTCTCTCTCCCTCTTTTTCTCTCTTTAATTTTGCTCTCCAATTTCTCTCTCTATTTTCTCTCTCTAATTTCTCTTTTTAAATTTTTTTTCTCTTAGGCTTATCTAGATCTTTGAGAAGACTGTTAATGAGTTAGAATGACCCTAGTGATGAAGATGACCTGATCCATGGTTGTCTGACAGCATTATGCTTGCACCTACATTGGCCAGATCTTGCACCATTAGATTCCTTCATCTATGATTTTTATTGAACTATATATACAGGAATTCAATTATAATTTGATTAAATCACCTTCATTAGATCGAACGGACTATCGAGCAATGTTGTATGATTAGCCCTATTCCATCTTATTGATTTCTCTCTCCTCTAACATTCTCTCTTTACTTGATCTATGAATCCAGTGAAAGATTCCAAGCCCTATTACTTTGAATATGAGTTGTTTTTGGTAGGAGGTTCTGAACCACTCTGCTAGTTGGATAATATGCCCACACCATCTGAGCCTTTGTCAAAGATCTCAAGATCTAGTACTTGTTGATCTTTATTAAATTATTAGATTTTAAATGATTCCAATTAGATGGAGTTACTTAATTAAATTAACTCTTGATTGCCAATCAGTGCACCAACCTTCACTTTGAGTCTTATCAGACGCTAATAGATTTGATCATCCTTAATTTCTATTGAATCATTTATATCCCTAGTCTAACCATGATCAGATAATTATCTTGATTGGACTGATCGGATTTTTGGATGCTACAATTTTGCAAATCTTGTAAGGATATTGGAACTTAGGATTTTTATTCTTAAACTATTGATTATTAAAATTTGATTCAAAAATATTTTGAATAATAGATTCTTATAGATTTTATTAGGATTGATTGAATCTATCCATTCCTTGTTTCTGCAGAGGTAAGTAATGAACTATCTTTTCGAGATATTCATAATTTCTTTTGAAAGTAAATAATTAGTCTTTGATTTATATATGATTTATGAAACTATATTTTGAATAAAAAGTATTTTAAAATTTTAATATTTTTGAAATATTATGATTTATTGATTTATTATGGAATATGCATATATTGAATGAAATTATGATATATATATATATATTATCTTACAAAAGTGCTTTGATATGCATTAGATTTGAGTTCTCAGCCTATGTTATCTGGACCCTACCAATGAAATTTATGCATTGGTTCTCTGGATCCCACCAATGGGGATTGTGCATTAATTATTTAGACCTACTAATGGGGGTTATGTATTGAAACTCTAATTGATCTCACTGTTTCTATTCTAACCCCACTAAGGGTATAAGTGTGGTCTTAGTTAAGGTTGTTGAGTTATATGTTGTTTGATTCAAATTAGATGCATGATTGATTATGTATGCATATGAATTTTTGAAAATATATGATTTACTTAAATTAGCATGAAATATGTTCGTATGTGTATCTTTGGCACTTATTTTCGAACATCATATCTTATGATAATATCTAAAATATTTAGTTGAAATATTTGTTACTTACTAGGCTATTAAGCTCATTATATCTCCTTTCATTTTAGACTCAGGTTCTTAATTATGGATGTGGGTACTATTTGATAATGAGTTTAGAGATGAGAGTCAATCATATCAACTGAGTTTAGATATAGATTTATTATTATATTTTATAAAATTATCATTTGAGGTTTAATTGAAGTAAAATCTTTTGAACATCGTTAGAATTTTATGAGAGATTAAAGTTTATTTTAGTTAGTTAAATTTTAAATTTAATTTATTATTAATTTTATTATAATATATTGATATCATATTTGGAATATTTTATATGCTTGTGAAGAGAGTTCTCCATGAGTATGTGGTGTTAGATATGTGTGTTCTTGAAGCCAGATTGGCTGACACTTATAATACACTTCTAAGAATAAAATTATAATTTTGATTATAAATAATAAAATAGATTATTTTCTATTATAATGTGTATTTGAAAGTGTCTGTGATACATCCCTTGAGTTAATGACAATGACAGTTCATATTTTCAAAAGTTAAAAATTTAAGATATGAATTTTCATTATTAACTCATAAAATGCTTCCGACCGTAGGATCATCATGAGGATGATGATGGATCCGAAAGGTTGGTGTACAATCGCTTCTTTAGGATAGATGAGTCTTGAGTCTATGGTGTAGAGACATCGAAGCGAGAATATAGGTACTCGCTAGAGAACGAGGGCATTGAGCATGACCACCTCGAGTAGTCATGAGAAAATCTACCTTCTCATCGATGACTGGCTCGAAGCTGTAGTGGTATGTCTGGTTCTTTGACCTAAGATGCATTAGTAGTTCACCTTGAGGGTGTTATAGTTTAACTACACCATAACTTGATCTCATAGCCATTTGGAATCCTAAGGTGTATGTTGGCTATAGCATGCTCATTGTAGGAATTGGATTGCACCAATAAGGATCTATCTACCTCGATAGAAGAGGAGCAACCCTATGATGATCATGAGAATCAAGTCCATAAGCCCATGGTCATAGTAGAGTAAAATAATAGAAAGAGTTTCTATTAGGATTTTCATATTGGACTTGAATCGAATGATTAATTCATATGATGGAAATTAGGGTTTGACGAGATCACCTTAATCCTAATCTGATCAGGGCTCAGGATAGAGGAACATAATCACATAGGTAACTGCACCAAGAGATTTGCTTTCAATTCTGATGGGTTGCCACCGTATGCTGCTAGGTATCACTGATGGATTTTGGAAGCAATTAGAATGATTTAGATGATCAATCATACTAGTTGCCTGAATCAAAAAAATTCTGATCCATCGAAAGGTATTTCGATGATGTCGATGATAGAGATCATGACATATTCCATTACCATATGAAACTGAACCTAACTAGGTCATACAAATAAAGATTTGGATCTAGATTTCATCAATTGGATTAATCCAATTTAATTAATTTGAATAAGATTCAGTTAGATTCAAGAAAATTATGCTAGCACATGATTGAGTCTAATGTTCTTCTTTTACAATCATTAAAATTTATCTCGACTGAGCCAAATATATTTGAGCTCACTCAAAAATCTTTATTTGGTATGACTGGAGCTTTTTCAGATCAGAAAAGAATTATCTTAATTTATGAGATAAATTTGAGACAACACCTGCCATTTTTCATCACCTGCTAAATCTTGTTTTTGGACTTTGGTCAAATGTTGATCTTTGATACTTAGACATCTGCCCATGTGTCATGCACCCATAGGAGAGAACCTTGGCCCTTTCCCCCTACTAAAAAAAATATAGACAAGGGGCACATGCCTAGGGAGGCATGCACCCCATGTGGATAACATTTGGAGTCCCATACAGATGGGACTCTAGTTGCTTCAGGGAATCAACCTAGATGGCGCCAAGAAGACTTGTTTGATCCAGTCTTTGCACCATCTAAGGAGAGTTTTGAGGGACTCTAATCTGATTAGATCAGATGATGTTATTCCATCAATCAAATTTAGATCTGATTGCACAAAGGGCCATGATTGGTCGGGATGATGTGCACTATATGGTGCAGTAGGATCAATATAAACCCTGTCTATGTCTAGAATTGAGGGATTCTGCTTTAGCCCATGCCACAAAGCTTTTCTCCTTCCTTCTCCATGCCACCCTCTAGTCCTCTCTCTTCTCTTCATGCCCAAGAGGTTTTGGGCACGAGTTAGGTGCGATCCAAGCAAGCAAAAGGCGACAGGAAAGAAGGAAGGCAGCACTGCAGCAAGAGACAATGGTTATTCTTCAAAAGAATTTTTGAAGACCTTCAAGATCATATCTAAATCTAATTTTTGAAGGATTGATTGAGAAGAAGAAGATCTCTAGATCCTGCCTGAGTGGATACTGGTAGAGGCCAGGTGCTTGTGTGGCTACATCTAGAACCTCAGGCAAACATCAAGATCATCATAGGATAATTGGATTATCCAAAATAAAGGTATAATTAAATTAGATTTAATTTAATTTTTATTTTATTTTATCTTATCAGATCAATAAGATCAGATCTAAAGAGTCTCAGATCTGATTAGGATCTTAGAGAAAAATTTTTGAAATATTTCTCTTGATCCAATTAGATCTGAACGAATCTAACCCGGGAAACAAGATTTTTTCTTCATGCGGTAGCTGCCATGATCCCTAGACTCATGATTTTGCATCGAGGGCATGATAATTTATATGGTGTTAGAGCATAAGCGGATAGATTATGATATATAGATCAAAAATAAGTTGAGTTTAGATAAATAGACACCAGGGACATTAAGAAGTAGATCTATGATGATTGTCATGTAAGTTACCTTCATGATTTTTGGTTAAACTTGAGATTATGTATGAAAGATTTCAAAGGAATTATGATTCATAAGGTTTGTTATATGATGCAACAATCTATGGATCATGATAAATTGGATGAATTTTGATCTAAAGTAATTACAAGAAGATTGATCATGAAATTTTATTGTGTATTATTATTATTAATTTGATCATTAGTTATTTAAGTGAATTGCAAGCTCAAATTTGATATAGGAGATTACTGTAATATTATTCTTGATTTTGAAGTTTATTATTTAATGGCTATATAAAGGTTCATGCATAAAATATTGTTTAAAACTAGAATAAGAAAAATATTTTTATGATATCTGATTATAATATTTTTCAATGTTCAATATGGTAAGTGGGTCATCTCTATATAAAATTGATATATATGAGGAAAAATATAGTTAGAAATATTGCAAATAATTATGTTTCTAATTGAAGAAATTGATTTTATTTGATAATATAGAATATTCATTTTCGTGGAATCTTTGATTGCCATCTTTGGATCAAGATAAAAGATCATATTTATATCTATTCGAGATTATGGGACACATGAAATTATAATTCAAAATTTTTGGTTTATAAATTTATCTAGAGTTCTTTTGCTCCCATTATTAAGGTCCTTGATAAATCTGAAATTGCATGGAAAATTGATTTTTGAGGCTTGCATGAGTGTTATGCAAAGATTTTAATAGATGTCAAAGATCTCGATGGAAGAGACTTTAGAAGAGATGATTAAGTTGGTTTCATTTATATATTTTTATTTAAGTCCTAACTTGGCAAAATATCAAAAGATTTTTCTTATTAATTTTACTTACAGAATTTTGATTTAAATGTTTGAATGAATTGATAAGAGAATCAAAATTTAATTAATATTGGATTATAATAAACCTATATGATGGTTTTGAATGCGTTACTGGACTCAAGGGCTAATCAAGATGATTATGCTCCAAACAAAATTAGGGATGAGAATAAAAAGTTCATCTTTGAATTTAATTTGAAATTGAAGTTTTAAACCTTTTTAGTCTATAGTATAGAGGAATATTTTGGTTAAAATTATTTTGTTAATCTAAGAAATTTTGATGGTTTAAATCAGAGTGCTCAGCGGAAGCATGGTGATCTACATTATTTTGAGCTAATCAGTAATATTGATTCTTTGAGTTAAAAAATTATTATATATGATATAATTTGATATTCCTTGTAGAGAAAATTCATTGATAATGAAAATATTAGATGTCACTACGTAATTTTTATAAGTAGGTCTCCTATCTACCAAGCTAAGAAAATATTGAACATCCCAAGTCTTGGGTTAGTGGTGCATCGATTTTTAATCTTGGAGTTGAAATATATATAGGTAGATTTCTTTTCTTCTAGAGTTGAAGCTTATGCTTCTCTATCTATTAAAAATAATATAAGATTATCTATCAATCTTAGATTTTGTTGGGGATAAACCCCGCTCCCACCGAAGTCAAGTTCAATGCTCTGCCTAATGCAACCAGTAGCCGTGGAAGAGCTTCAACGAATGGATCTTAGTCGAACTCCTACAGTCGGCCGAGCAACTTAGCGGCCGAGCTCCTTGGACTCCAAGCAGCCTGGCTTTAGCCGAACCCCAGCATTCGAGCTCCTTCGAACCTGCTCAGCCGGCCAAACTGCTTAGCATCTGAGCTTCTTGGACTCCAAGCGGTCGGGCTTTAACGGAATCCCCCAGCGCCCGAACTTCTCAGCGGTCATCCCTCGGTCGAACTCCCCAAGCGGTCGTCCCTTCAGCCTGCTGAGCTCCTTCGAACTCCTCTACGGTCGAGCTCCTCCCAAGCTTTTTCTTCAGCTGAACTCTCCTATAAGTCCGAACTCCTCTAGACGAACTATCACCATCAGTATGCAACACGACCTACTAGTATAGCTATCACCATCCATCTAACGACACCTTCCTCTCCATACCAAACTCCATGCGGCCCACGACCTGCCAGTATGGCTATCACCATCCACCTGACAACGCCTTCCTCTCCATACCGAACTCCATGCGGCCCCAACGGCTCTCTACTAGGCAGTATGGCCATCACCATCAACTAAGCTCCACCTATAAAGGACCCTCCAGATACGCTAACTCAAATCTCTCTGATCTCTAAGCTCTCCTCTTCTTCTCCAAGCTTTGAAACTCATTTCGAGCACTCCATTCCTGTTGGCCAAAGCTGACTTGATCGTCAGAGGGTCCTGCCGGAGCCACCCCCCCACCGGCTCTGGATGGGACTTTATTTTGCAGGTCTCCGATGGTGACCTCATCGACCTCCACTCCAGTGGACTCCGACGATGATCAGTTTCAGCGTCAATAGATTGGCACTAGAAGGAGGGCCTCGAACCTCCGAGGTTCTCTTATTCTTAAAGAAGTGCTCGACGATGATTTCTCTCTCTTCGGAGATCTCTTTTTCCATACTAGAGCTCTTTCTCGAAGAGAAAATGCCTCTAGAAGAGCTTCTACTCGGCGATTGGCAATCGACGTCCTGCGCGCCAGATCCATCTGCTCCCATTGCAGCCCATGCTCCACCCGAAGCCACCGCAGATGTAGAGCAGTTCAACCTGCTGGTCGAGTTTGCGGCCCCATCGAGATGATGCAAGCCATGCAACAACCTCTGGTGGAGACTTTGTCAGCAAATCTGCCATGAGGATGCAAGGAACCGGCCTTAAGAAAGAGTATTTGGGCATACCAATCGCCCTTAGGAAGGAGAAACGGAGAGTAGAAGCTCTCCCGAAGAAACATGAAGTTCTCTCGTGGAGGGTTTCGCAAGGAGGCGGAATGAAGTTTGGCCGCGTCTACGACCTCCCCAGCACAAGTGAGGCCGAACTTCACCTCGAGCTCGCCATCAAGGAAGCCCCGACCAAGTGGGCATGAAGTTCACCCAGGAGGGTGGAAAGATGTTCGACATGGGCGAGGCCGCCGAGCTCACCGCCGAACTCCCCATCAAGGGGCCCCGACCAAGAGGGTATGAAGTTCACCCAGGAAGGCGAAAAGAAGTTCGGCGTGTATGACGCCGTTGAGCTCGCCATCGAACTCGCCATCAAGGAGGCCCCGATAGAGGGTGCATGAAGTTCTCCAAGGAGGGTGGAACGAAGTTCGACCGCGTTCTCGACCTCCCAACACATGCGAGGCCGAACTCTCCCTTGAACTCGCCATCAAGAACCCCCGACAAAAAAGCATGAAGTCCTCTCGATGAAAGCTTCACAGAAGGGCGGAGTGAAGTTCGGCGCAAGCAAGGCCGAACTCCCCCTCGAGTGCATCATCAACGAAACCCCCTACAAAAAATTTGCAGGAGGTGGAGTGAAGTCTGGGCAAAGAAAGCCGAGCTCCCCCCTTGAGCTCATCGCCAAGGAAGTTCTCCCGCGAAGGGTCTCACGAGAAAGCGGAATGAAGTCCGACGTGGGGAAAGCAGAGCTCCCCTCGAGCTCGTCCTCAAGGAAGTCCGGACAAAAGCAGTAGGGAGTTCTCCCATGGAGGGTCTCGTGGGAAAGTGGAATGAAGATTCGGAATGAAGTTCGGTGCGAAGAAGGCCGAACTTCGCCTTGAAACTCATCATTAAGGAAGCCTCGACAAAGGGGCAAAAAGTCCTCCCGCGGAAGCTTTCGTGGGAAAGTGGAGCGAAGTTCGGTGCAAGTGAGGCCGAACTTCACTTCGAAGCGCATCATCGGAATGAAGTTCAGCACACGCAAGGCCGAACCCTCCCCTCAAACCTCATCATCAGAATGAAGTTCGACGCAAGTGAGGCCGAACTCCCGCTCGAGTATGTCACCAAGGAAGCCCCCTACAAAGATTTTACACGAGGTGAGACCAAGTTCGGCCGAGCTCACAACAGCCCAAGGGCAAGCGAGGACTCCCTCTCGAGTATGACTCCAAGAAAGCTCCAACGAAGTGGCATGAAGTTCTCTCGTAGGTTTCCCAAAGGAACGGAATGAAGTTCAACCGTGCTCACGGACTCCCTCCGAAAGCAGGCGGGCCCGAACTCCTCGAACTCGCCATCGAGGAAGCCCCGATAGAGGGGTGCGAAGAAGCCCTCCTCCCGAAAGGTTCCACGACTATGCCCCCCTCAACGCTCCTCGAACTCAGATTCTCACCAAAGTGAAGAACCAGTTGCCAAGACCAGAAGGGTTACGGTTTCCTCCAAACAAGCACGATCGAAATAAGTACTACCTCTACCATCGCGACTATGGCCACGACACCGAGGAATGCATCCAGCTTTGAGATGAAATTGAGGAGCTCGTCAGAAAGGGGCGGCTAGGTAAATTCCTTCGGTACCAGCCTGAAGCAGGAAAAGATCGGCCAAGGGCGCTGCCATAGCCAGAGATGGCAAGGAGCTCAACACTGCCATAGCCAGAGACCACAAGAAGGTCGGCCACCTTACGACATCATCCACATTACCCCTGGGAGGAGCTTGGTGCATCAGCGATTCGTCGGCTCCCAGCGACAAAGCCAAGAGCTTGCTCCAAATTGAGAAGGCCAGCATGAGATAGAGGAGGTCGTCCGGCCTAGGACTTACTGTCGGAGAGAATGCGGAGGAACAATGCTACCACAACCTTAAAATACAGAATTTGGGGATGCACTGTCAGTAACTTTCTTTTCACAAAATTCTTTTCTTTCAATAATATCATTTCTGGATGTGAAAACCATGTGATCATAGGAAAGAAGCAGTCAATAATTGCCGCATTAGGAACAGGAGGAGAACCTCATCCTAACGTGAGCAACAACCTCGGCTAGAGATAAGATCTCTTCTGAGTGATCGTGGATAACCTCGGCTAGAGATAAGATCTCTTCCGAGCGATCGAGTCAACCTTGATTAGGAATAGGAGGAGAACCTCATCCTAACGCGAGTATCAACCTCGGCTAGAGATAAGATCTCTGCCAAGCGACCATTGACAATCTCAGCTAGAGATGAGATCTCACCCGAGCGACCAAGTCAACCTTGGTTAGAGATAAGATCTCTCCCGAGCGATCGAGTCAATCGAAGGCCTCGTTCACAAAGGATGAGATGGGGGGAGAGGCGCGGACGACGGTCCGAATGTGCCCCCACAGCCCGTTAGGAACAGGAGGTGGACCTCGTCCTAACACGAGCAAAGTCAAAGGCCTTGTTCACAAAGGATGAGATGGGGGGAGAGGCATAGACGACGGTCCGTATGTTCCCCCATAGACCATTAGGAACAGGAGGAGGACCTCATCCTAATGCGAGCAAAGTCGAAGGCCTCATTCACAAAGGATGAGATGGGGGGAGAGGCACGGACGATGGTCCGCATGTGCCCCCACAGCCCGTTAGGAATAGGAGGAGAAACTCGTCCTAACGCGAGCAAAGTCGAAGGCCTCATTCACAAAGGACGAGATGGGGGGAGAGGCATGGACGACGGTCCGTATGTGCCCCCACAGTCCGTTAGGAACAAGAGAAGAACCACGTCCTAACGTGAGTAAAGTCGAAGGCCTCGTTCACCTTAGACGAGATGGGGGAGATGGACGACGGTCCGAATGTGCCCCCACAGCCCGTTAGGAATAAGAGGAGGACCTCATCCTAACGCAAGCAAAGTCGAAGTTAGGAACAGGAGGAAAACCTCATCCTAACATGAGCGCCTGCATCAACCTCGGCTGGAGAGCTTCAAATTCGACCTCGGCTAGAGACAAGATCTCTCCCGAGCGACTGAGGCAACCTCGGCTAGAGATAGGAGCTCTTCCGAGCAACCGAGACAATCTTGGCCAGAAATAAGATCGGAGACAACCCCAGCAGTAGATCAGATCTCTTTCGAGCACCCGTATCAACTATGGCAGGAGATGAGATCTTCCTCAGGCCTCAATTTCGACATCAACTTTGGCTGGAGATGAAATCTCCCCTCCGAGCTTCGACCTGAATCAGCACGAAGCCCAAAAGAGGACTTCAACAGTCGCCTTTTCTACACTCCCTTCCCTCGAATTTTGAGCTCGGGAGTGGGAAGGACTATTGTTGGGGATAAACCCCGCTCCCACCGAAGTCAAGTTCAATGCTCTGCCTAATGCAACCAGTAGCCACGAAAGAGCTTCAATGGACGGGTCTTAGCCGAACTCCTACAGTCGGCCGAACTACTTAGCAGCCGAGCTCCTTAGACTCCAAGCAGCCTGGCTTTAGCCGAACCCCAACGTCCGAGCTCCTTCGAACCCACTCAGTCGGTCGAACTGCTTAGCATCCGAGCTCCTTGGACTCCAAATGGTCGGGCTTTAATGGAATCCCCCAGCGCTCGAACTCCTCAACGATCATCCCTCGACTGAACTCTCCAAGCGGCCATCCCTTCAGTCGGCCGAGCTCCTCCGAACTCCTCTACGATCGAGCTCCTCCCGAGCTTTTCCTTCAACCGAACTCTCCTACAAGTCCAAACTCCTCTGGATGAACTATCGCCATCAGTTTACAACACGACCTACCAGTATAGCTGTCACCATCCGCCTGACGATGCCTTCCTCTCCGTACCGAACTCCATGTGGCCCACGACCTGCCAGTATGGCTATCACCATCCACCTGACGATGCCTTCCTCTCTGTACTGAACTCCATGCAGCCCATGACCTGTCAGTATGGCTATCACCATCCACCTGACAACGCCTTTCTCTCCATACCGAACTCCATGCGGCTCCAACGGCTCTCTGCCAGGTGGTATGGCCATCACCATCAACTAAGCTCCACCTATAAAGGACCCTCCAAATATGCTAACTCAAATCTCTCTAATCTCTAAGCTCTCCTCTTCTTCTCCAAGCTCTGGAACTCATTCCGAGTGCTCCATTCCTGTTGGCCAGAGCTGACTTGATCGTTGGAGGGTCCTGCCGGAGCCACCCCCCCACCGGCTCCGGACGGGATTTTATTTTGCAGGTCCCCGACGGCGACCTCATCGGCCTCCACTCCAGCGGACTCCAGCGACGATCAATTTCAACGTCAACAGATTTTATACTCAAATTTCATGTACTGAGAGTATATTAAAGTTTATTTATGATCTTGTGAAAGATCAATTAAGTCAAGAGCAGTTGATGTTTCTGATAAGAAACTTTATATCCTTATCTAAAATTAAGATACTAATTTTGATTATAAAAAATGAGTGGTTTTGATTCAAAACCCCTTGTGTTATTGACCTTTCCCTTATGAAATAATTTAATGATGAAATTGCATTGAGAATTAGAATATCGAAAAGTCCAAGGATGAGATTAGTATCATGAATCTCAGTTTTTTGAAAGTATAGGTTAGAAAATTTTGAGGATGAAATTCTTTTTTAGGGAGGGAGAATGTGATATCCCATCTACCCACCAAAGAAAAATGTTGCATGATTTTTAAAGCATCAAAAAAGAAGGAAAAAAAATAAAATGGCAATGAAGAAGACTCCCAATAGGAGTCTTTTTTCTCCCATTTCTCTAACAAAATCCAACTTCGGCAAGGACACAAATACCTCCTTTCACTCCAATTTAAGGACCCCACACATGATGTTCCCTTCCATCCTGCATCAAGAAGTACATAGCTTGCCAACGATCGCTACCAATTTCTCACTTCTTTGTAGAAGCCTTTCATCGAGCTCATCATAATCGGGCTCAACCATAATCAGAAAGCTAGATAAGAGGCCGACAAACATTTAACCCTCTTCTCCTTCTTCCTTAGATACCAAAGCCTAGATTTCGACCGACTATCACTAGATTTAGGCTGTGAAAATAATGCCTTATTTCAATTTTTGTTTTCTCAGATTTTTCCATTATTTTTCTTGATTTCCAACATCGTTTGTTACCGCCAACCATCGGTTGGGGACACCATGGACCCAACCACTGCTTGCCATAGCTACAACGGATTGAAGGCCTGTTGTTTTATGGAAAGAAGGGGAAATTAATCCCTTATTTTTCTATTTTTTTATTCTCTTTACTGTTGTTCATCACTGTCGATCACTAGACCAGGGGTATTTGATCATGCTGTCATGGTTTCTCTTTTGGCCATGGGTGCCACTAGCCAAGGACCCCTTTGCATTAGGAAATAAGTGGGTCAAATGATCTCCTATTATGCCAAAGAAAATAGGCAGAAGAATGAAAAAAAAGAAGAAAAAGAAAGGAAAACGAATAGGAAAAAAAGAGAAGAGAGAGAAGAAAGTTCTCTCTTCCATTCTCTCCCCTTTCTTTTCCCTCTTTTCCTCTCTTATTTTTCTCTAGTTTCTCTTTCTAATTTCTCTCTTAATAATTTTCTTTTTTCTAGATTGTTTCTCTCTTAGGATTATCTAGATCTTTGAGAAAACTATTAATAAGTTAGAACGACCCTCATAATAGGGTCTGATCCATGGTTGCCGGATAACATGCTGCCACCTATCTTGACCAGATCATACCTAACCCTAGTAAAGTTTCATTCATAAAATGTTGTTTAAAGTTAGACTAAGAAAAATATTTTATGATATACAATTAGAATATTTTTTGAGGTGGAATTTGGTAAGCAGGTCATACATATATAAAATGATATGTATGAGGAAGAATAGAGTTAGGAATATTGCAAATAAATATATTTTAATTAAAAAAATTATTTTTATTCAAGAATATAGAATATTTATTTTCATGAAATCTTTGATTATCATCTTTAGATCAAGATAAAAGATCTTATTTATGTCTATTCACTATAAAAATTTTAAATATTAGCAACAAAAAAAATTTCATCGCTAATAACAACATTTTGCCACCACAATACTGATGAAAAAAACATCCATCACTAATACTATTAGCAATAGTAATTTCATTATTAACAATAACAAATACTATCGATAAAAGTCTAAAAAACTTTTGTATAATTATTTAAAAATTAAAAAATTATTAGTGATGGTGAATTTAGTTTATTAGCAATGAAATCTTGCTACCTCTAATAATAACCTATTAGCGATGGAATTTTTATCATTAGTGATGGCTTCTAATTATTTATATTATTTAATTTTTTATAATATTTAAATATAAAATAATTATTAGCCATGGTAAATTTTGTTTATTAGCGATGACAATCCTACCATCGGTAATATTTTTTAAAAAAATCTTAATAATAAATTAAAAAATAATTTTATTTAAAATATTATTAGTGATGATAATATTTTTTTATCACTAATAATCTATAACACAACTCGAGTTCAATTTGAATCCAATTTAAACCTGATTTGAATCTAATTTGAAATCTTGCCAAACCTAATTTAATTAGGCTTTGAATCCAAGTTCTACTTGGATTATAAAATCTAATTAGCATCAAATTAGTTAAGATTAATTAAAATAAATTTAATTTAAATTAATTAGAAAAAATTAGTTTTCAATTTGGGTTCAATTTGAATCAAATTTGAACTTGAGTATAATTCGAAATCCTATCAATCCTAAGTCAATTAGACTTTGAATCCATGTCCTACTTGAATAGTAAAATTAAATTATCTTTAAATTAATTTAATCCTAATTTAATTTAATTTAATTTAATTAAAAAAATATTTTTAATTTAGATTCGATTTGAATCCAATTTGAATCTAATTTGATATCCTGTCAAACGTAATTCAATTAGACTTTGAATCCAAGTATTAATTAAATTATAAAATTCAATTACTCTTAAATTAAGTCAAGCTTAATTATATTGAATATGACTTAAATCAATTAGAAAAAATAATTTCTAATTTAGGTTAAATTTGAATCCAATTTGAGCCAATTTTAATCTAATTCAAAATTCTGTCAAACCTAATTCAATTAGACTTTGAATCCAAATCCTACTTAGAATATTAAAATCTAATTACCCTCAAATTAATTTAAGCCTAACTAAATTTAATTTAATTTAAATCAATTAGGACTTGATCCATAAATTAATTAAGTTAAAAAATTTAATAATACCCATATTAATTTTTAACCATCCAAAAATGATTTAGGAGAAAAATAATTTAATATTAAAATATAATTTAAAAATTTATGATTATTAGTGATGGCTTTAGTGATGGAGTTCTTATCATTGCTAAATGATTTTGAAAAAAATATTATTTTAAAAGTTTTTTAAAAAAATAATATTATAATTTAATATTTTAAAATGTTTTAATATTATTAGCAATGGCATATTTATATTAGTGATGGAAACGGCCATTGCTAATACCCTAGCACAAAAAATTTGGTTTTTTCGAATGTATTATCGATGGTAAACTTGTTGTCGATAATAATCTGCTTGAAATATATCTTTCTTGACCCCACCAGAGGAGAAAATTTTGAGAAAAAATATTTTCATGTGGTCTCCACTCCCCGTGCATCCTTCCTAGAGTTTCTCGCTCCCCATGCATCCTCCTTTATGATGTTCTAACCCCTCCAGTGCCTCGTACACCATAGCCCAGAGCCCGTCGCTCCGACCCCTTCTTGATCGAGCCTGCTGCCCTAGCCTTGCCTCACCCATAGCCACCCCACCTCACCCATAGCCACCCCGACCCTACCGGCACCACCTATGTTGCCCAAGAATGGCTTCCTAAGAGGAGGGGTGAATTGGGTATTTTAAATTTTAAACTTAAGATGTAAGTGGATTAATCTAATTAAGTACCAAATGAAATGAGCTATATAATTTGCAGTGAATGAAATCAATAAATCAATAATACACAATCACAAACACAATGATTTTATAGTGGTTCGGTGCTAAACTCAGCACCTACGTCCACTCCCTAAGTAGACCACTTAGGAATTCAACTATAATCATAAGGCCTGATTACAGTCCAATTATTTTACTTGGGCTCACAATCCAATCTAGTTGGTTTTGATCATGGATCACCAACCACAATCGTACAATAATTATTTTTTCAGGCTAACAATTAATCCCTATTGGTTTTTACTTTAGCTTACCAATTACAACCATACAATGTCCAACTCTAAGCTTAGACCAACCCAAGTTTCTCACCCTAAAAAACTTGAAATAAAAATAAAAAATATAGTAAATAAAATAAAAGCAAACTCTTGAAGCTTAGGACAAGAAAATCTGGAAGCTTGGATTGTAGGCTTGATTTTTTCTCTTGAATGCTTGAAAAAAGTAGGAGTTGATCTTCAATGGTGATGGACTCACTTCTCTCTAATTGAGGATATTGGAAGGATAAGGGTGATACTAAAAAGCACTCCTTCCTTTTCACTATTAAGCTCACATACTTGAAGAATTGAAAATCTGCTTGGAAGCTCTCTCTTATGGGTACAAAAGTTATTTTTCTTGACTCAAGTATTTTCTTAAGTATCCTTGAGGTTTCCTACCATTACAAGTCATCATCATAGACTTCTAAAAGTGATCTAGCTATTACAAGATCCAAAATAACCATTGAAAGATGTGTAGAGTGAAAAAGCTGTAGAACTAAAAACTAGCCATTACAGGCACTAGGTCGGCTTAGTTTTCTACTGGATCGGCTCAGTTTTCTACTAGATTGGCTTAGTCTCAAAAATCCTGAAATATTATTTCTGTCTTCTTTTATTGTCTGAGACTAGGATGGCTCACTTTCTGACTAGGTCGTGTTAGATATGTGTGTCCTAGAAGCCAGAATTGACTGACACTTGTTATATACTTCTAAAGATAAAATTATAATTTTGATTATAAATAATAAAATGGGTTATTTTCGATCACAATGTGTATTTAGTGTCCATGATACATTCCTTGAGTTAATGGCAATGATAATTCTTATTTTCAAGAGTTGAAAATTTAAGACATGAATTTTTATTATTAACTCATAAAATGCTCCTGACCATAGGATCATCATGAGGCTGGTGATTGATCTGGAAGGTTGGTGTACAATCACTTCTTTATAGTAGATGAGTCTTGAGTCTACGGTGTAGAGACATCGGAGCGAGAGTATAGGTACTCGTTAGAGAACGAGAGCACTGAGCGTGACCACCTCGAGCAGTCATTAGAAAGTCTACCTTCTCGTCGATGACTAGCTCGAAGCTACAATGGTGTGTCTGGTTCTTTGATCTGAGGTGCATCAACAGTTCACCTTGAGGGTGTTATAGTTTGACTACACCATGACTCGATCTCCTAGCCATTCGGAACCCCGAGGTGTATGTTGGCTATAGCATGTTCATTGTAGGAATTGGATTGCATCAAGAGGAAATCTATCTACCTAGGTAGATGAGGAGTAGCCCTATGATGATCATGAGAATCAAATCCATAAGCCCATTGCCATGGTAGAGTGAAATAATAAAAAGAATTTCTATTAATATTTTCACATTGGATTTAAATTGAATGATTAATTCATATAATGGATATTAGGGTTTGACGAGTTCACCTTAACCCTAATCCGATCGGGACTCAAGATAGAAGAACTTAATCACACAGGTAACTGCATCGAGAGGTTTATTTTTAGTTTTGATGGGTTGCCACCATATACTGCTTGGTGTCACTGGTGGATTTTGGGAGCAATTAGAATGATTTGGATGATCGATCATTCTAGTTGTCTGAATCAAAAAAGTTCTGATCCATCGAAAGATGTTTTGATAATGTCAATGATAGAGATCATGACATATCTCATTACCATACAGAACTGAACCTAACTGAGTCGCACAAATAAGGATTTGGATTTGAATATCATCAATTGAAGTAATCTAGTTCAATTGATTTGAATTAGATTCAATTAGGTTCAAGAAAATCATGCTAGCACATGATTGAGCCTAATGTTCTCCTTCAACAATCATCAAAAGTTATCTCGATTGAGCCAAATGTGTTTGGCCTCACTCAAGTACCTTTACTTGGTCTGACTAGAGCTTGTCTAGGTTAGAAAAGGGTTGTCTTAATTTATGAGATAAATTTGAGACAATACCTTCCATTTTTCATCACCTGCTAATTCTTTTCTTTTGACTTTGGTCAAATGTTGACCTTTGACACTTAGACATCTGCCCATACATTATGCACCCATAGGAGAGCAGATGAGGGTTTGTCCCCTTGCTAGAAAGAGGAAAGAAGGGGGTGCATGCCTAGGGAGGCGTGCGTCGAAGGATAATGATGCTTGGAGTCCCATATAGATGGGACTCCAGGTTGCTTCATGGAATAAACTTAGGTGGCACCTAAGACTCTACTTTGACCAATCTTGGCATCACCCAAGGATGCTTGAGAGGGGCTCTCATTTGATTAGATTAGGTGATGTCATCCCACCAATCGAATTTAGATCTGATTGCATGAAGCGACGTGATTGGCCAGGATGATGTGGCATTGCATGATGCAGCAGGATCTATATAAACCCTATCTATGCCTAGGTTTGAGATAGTTCTCCCTTCGCCCATGCTACATAGCCCTCTCCCCTCTCCTCCATGCCTACCTCTAATCCTCTCTCTCCTCTCCATGCCCAAGAGGCCTTGGGCTCAAGTTTGGTGAAATCCAGGTAAGAGAAAGACAACAAGAAAGGAAGAAGGCAGCACTGCTGCAAGAGACGATGTCGGATCTTCAAAAATTATTTTGAAGATCTTCAAGATCAGATCCAGATCTAATCTTTAGAAAAAAGATTAAGAAAAAGAAGATAGATCATACCCGAGTGAATACCGATAGAGGCCAGGCGATTGCGTGGCTGCATCCAAAACCTCAGGAAATCAGCAAGATCATCATAGGTTAATAAGATTACCCAAGAACAAGGTATAAATTAAATCTAATTTATTTTATTTTATTTTATTTTATTAAATTTATCAAATTAGATTTAAAAAGTATCAAATCTGATTTAGATCTAAGAAAAAAAATTTTAAAATATTTCTCTTGGTCAAATCAAATCTGAACGAACATCATCCAAGAAATAGGATTTTTCCTTTAGATCGGCCTAGTTCCACTAGGTCGGCTTAATTTTCAGCTGGATCGGCTCAGTCCCCTAGATTATAAAAATTTAACTTTTTGCCCTTTTATCTTTATAGAAAAGATTAAGAAGGAGAAGATCTTCAAATCCTATCTGAGTAGATACCAGTAGAGGTCAGGAGATTGTGTGGCTGCATCCAGAATCTCAGAAAATCAGTAGAATCATCATAGGATAATAAGATTATCCATGAATAAGGTATAAGTTAAATTTGATTTAATTTAATTTAATTTATTTTATTAGGTTCATCAAATTTGATCTAAAAAATATCAGATCTAATTTTGATCTACGAGAAAAATTTTTGAAATATTTCTCTTGGTCAAATCAGATCTGAATAAACCTGATCCGAGAAATAGGATTTTTCCTTCAGGTCGGCCTAGTTCCACTAGGGCGGCTTAATTTTCAGCTGGGTCGGCTCAGTCCCCTAGACTATAAAAATTTAACTTTTTGCCCTTTTTGTCTTCTACTTCCACTGAGACTACGACGGCTCAGTCTCAGATTGGGTCGGCCCAGTTTGCATGCCAAGTATGCCAAAGACTGTTTCTAATCCTTTCTTTTCCAAATTACTTTGTAGGCTAGACTTGTCCTTTATGTCTTGATTTAATTTTCATTTTGACCTCTAGAAAGTTTTATCCATTCTAGTACTTCTTCTCTATAATCTTGAGTGATAAATCTTTGTTTGGATGAATTGAACACTTGATATTTATGAGCACTTTGAAATTTACAACTACACATCCTCACAACCAATGTTAGTGATTTAACAATTTATACTCAAATGCTTTTGTTATCATCAAAATCAAACTAGGATCAACAATCTCCTCCTTTTTGATGATGACAGAATCTTTTGAGTATAACCTTTCCTTTATATTTGAAAATAATATTCTCATTTGGTCATACCAATTAACTCATACATCATATTCATTTAGATTCTATCATTTTACATATGCTCCCCCTAAATATGATAGTAATGTTCAATTTAGGTTAAATTTTATATTGCTCCTCCCTACTATGTGCCGAGATTTCAATTTAGCAATTCAAGTTCTAATTTCTTTCATTTTAGCAATTTAAGTTCTGATTTCTTCCATACTTGTTGTTACAATTCTCATTTTATACTCATTCTTCTCTCCCTTTTTGTCGTTATCAAAAAGTATATAACAATGTAAAGAAGTTTGGTCAAGTATGAAAGGAGATAATTTCATTCATTCATATGAGAAAATTGATACAATGCAAGACAAAATTCAACTTCATTCATTCATAAATACAAACAGTTTCAAGTGCACAAAATGTTGAAGTTTGAAAATTACATATCATAGTATCTATCATGAACATTTACAACCAAAATGTTCTAAACATAACTAAATGGATTCTATATAAAATCTAATCAATACGAAGCTCTGGAGGGTCAGATGGGACTGGATCAACAGGTGCTGAAGTATGCTGCTCGATGAACACTTCTCTCACTGCATCTTTAATTAGCTAAGGAAGACCACCAGATATCCTATCATATACATGCAACACAATCTCTCCAATCTGATCCTCATCTAATCTGATAGTGGACAAAGTGGAGCAGACGTAGGATGCTGTGGCATGGGCTCTGGCTCATGTCTTTCTTCCCCTTCTTTATCTAGCTTTATCCAAATACCATTTACTTTCTTGAATTTCGTCCCATGCATTGATTTCAAATTGTAGGTATCGTAGTGCTGAAGCTTTTTACTTGGTTCTCCTTCTAGGCTAACTCCAAAGTCCTAGAATACTAGTGTTAAGAACATCCCCTATGGCAGTGTTGGTTTTCTTCTTTGGGATGCTTCTTGCATTACCCTTAAGATCAAGGCTGGAAGGTTGAACTTTTGCCTCATGAGAATGTGGTACATCATAGCTATATCATTTTTATTTAGAAAATCAAATCTTCCTACTCGAGGTACTAGAATCTGGGCTAAAATATGGTGAAGCAGTTTATTTTCCATGGATAGATCCCTAGCATGGATTTTCTCAAAATGCATTGTATCGTGAAGGGAAAACCTATTTTTCTGGATCAGGTTCGTTCAGATCTGATTGGATCAAGAGAGATATTTCAAAAAATTTTCTCTTGAATCCAGATAAGATCTGAGACTTTCTAGATCTGATATTATAGATCTAATAAAAAATAAAATAAAATAATGAATAAATTAAATCTAATTTAATTTATCTTGTTGAGGGTAATCTGATTATCCTATGATGATCCTGATATCTACCTGAGGTTCTAGATCTAGCCATGCAAGTACCTGACCTCTATCGGTATCCACTTGGATAGGATCTGAAGATCTTCTTCTTCTTTATCACCTCTCCAAAAATTAGATCTGGATCTGATTTTGAAGATCTTCAAAACTTCTTTCAAAGATGTGAGTTGTCTCTTGCAGCAGTGCTACCTTCTTCCTTTTCCTGTCGCCTTTCTTTTGCTTGGATCGCACCAAACTGAAGCCCAAAAATTCTTGGGCATGGGTAGGAGAGAGAAGACCTAAAGATGGCATGGAGAAGGGAGAGGGGTAGCCTTATGGCATGGGCAATGGATCAAGCTTCTTAGATCTTGGTGCAGATAGGGTTTTTTATAGACCCTATTACGCCATGCAGTGCCACATCATCCTAGCCAATCATGACCTTTTGTGCAATCAGATCTAAATCTGATTGATGGGATGATATTATTTGATCTAATTAGATGAGTGCCCCTTTGAATCATCCTTATATGGTGCCAAAACTGATCAAAGACAAGTCTTTGGTGCCATCTAGGTAGAAACCCCGAAGCAACTAGAGTCCCATCTATATGGGACTCCAAATGCTCTATCCATGGGTGCACGCCTCCCTAGGCGTGCACCCCTTATCCATCTACTTTTTAGTAGGTGGACTGATCCAAAAATTCTCACCTATGTGGTTTGACACATGGGCAAATGTCTAAGTATCAAAGGTCAATGTTTGACCAAACATCCGAAATAGAATTTAGCAGGTGACAAAAAATGGCAGGTGTTGTCTTAAATTTATTTTATAAATTAAGACAATCCTTTTCTGATCTGGACAAGCTCCAGTCAGACCAAGTAAAGGTACCTGAGTGAGCCAAGATACATTTGACTCAGTCGAGACAAACTTTAATGATAATTAGAGGAGAAAATTAGGCTCAATCGTATGCTAGCATGATTTTCTTAAACCTAATTGAATCTAATTCAAATCAATTGAACTAGGTTAGTCTAATAGATGATATCCAAATCAAAATCCTTGTTTGTATGATCCAGTTAGGTTCGATTTCATATAGTAATGAGATATGTCGCGATCTATATCATCGACATCATCGAAATACCTTTTGATGGATCAAAACTTTTCTGATTCAGACAACTAGTACGATTGATCATCTAAATCATTCTAATTACTCTCAAAATCCATCAGTGACACCTAGCAGCATATGGTGGCAATCCATCAGAACTGAAAATAAACCTCTCGGTGCAGTTACCTGTGTGATTAAGTTCTTTTATCTTGAGCTTCGATAGGATTGGGGTTAACGTAATCTCATCAAACCCTAATATCCGTCATATGATTAGTCATTTGATTCAAGTCCAATGTGAAAACCTTAATAGAAATTCTTTTTATTATTTCACTCTACCATGGCCATGGGCTTATTGAAAGAAAATCCTGATTTTCCGATCCAGGTTCGTCCAGATCTGATCAGATCAAGAGATATATTTCAAAAATTTTTCTCTTGATCTCAATTAGATCTTGATATGATTCAGATCTAATTCTTATTATTTTAATAAATAAAATAAAATAAGATAAATTAAATCAAATTTAATTTACCTGATTTGGGTAATCCTATTACCCTATAGATGATCCTGATTGCAGTGGAAGGTTCTGGATCTAGCCACGCAAGCGCCTGGCCTCTACCGGTATCCACTCAGGTTGGATCTAGAGATCCTCTTCTTCTCTATCACACCTCCAAAAATCAGATCTGGATCTGATCTGGAGGATCTTCAAAACTCTTTTGAAGATCTGCAGTCGTCCTTTTGCAGCAGCGCAGCCTTCTTGCTTTTGATCGCCTTTCCTTGATCTGAATCACACCAACCTAAGTCCAAAACTCCTTTTGGACGTGGAGAGCAAGGGGAGAAGAAGCTATGGCGTGGAGGAGGAGGGGAGAGGCAGCCTTGGGGTGTGGGGTTTCTCAATTGAATTGCATTAACATAAGAATCTGAGTTGGGCGCAGGGTCTTATTTATAGACTAAGCGTGATCCAACTCCTCTTCCTCTCAACCAATCACAATCCTTTGTGAAATCAGATCTAAATCTGATTGGTTGGAATAGAGACCCCTGGATTCCTCCTTAGAGGGTGCCTAAGACCAGTCAAACTGGATTCTTAGTAGAACTCTGATTGGAATCCAAAAGGGAGGTGGAGTCCTTGTCCAACAAGAACTCCAAGGCGCCTCCAACTTGGGCGCACGCCTAGGGTGGCGTGCGCCCTCCTCCTTGCCAGGTTTTGGTAGGGGGACAGGCCCCCACCAGTTCTCCAATAGGTGCGTGACACGTGGACAAAAGTCAAAGTGTCTATGGTCAACATTTGACCAGTCAAAGGTCAACTTTTGACCAAAGTCAAAGGACCAAAAATGGCAGGTGACCAAAAATGGCAGGTCATGTCTTATAAAATAAGACAACCTTCTCTAACTTGGACAACCTCCAGTTAGACCATATGAAGGCCTCTGATTGAGCACAAACTCCTTTGGCTCAGTCAGGACAACTTATTTGTGATAGTAAAAGAAGAACGTTAGGTTCAATCGAGTGCTAGCACGATTTCCTTGAACCTAATTGAATCTCATTCAGATCAATTGAACTAGATCAGTTCAATTGATGATCACCAGATTCAAACCCTTGTTTGTGTGACCCAGTTAGGTTCAGTTCTGTATGGTAATGGGATATGTCATGATCTCTATCATAGACATCATCGAAACTCCTTTCGATGGATCAGAACTCTTCTGATTCGAACAGCTAGAATGATCGATCATCTAAATCATTCTAATTGCTCCCAAAATCCACCAGTGACACCTAGCAGTATATGGTGGCAACCCATCAGAGCTGAATGTGAACCTCTTGGTGCAGCTACCTGTGTGATTAAGTTCTTCTATCTTGAGCCCCGATCAGATTAGGGTTAAGGTAAACTCGTCAAACCCTAGTCTCTGTCATATGATATAATCATTCGATTTGAGTCCAATGTGAAAATCTAAATAGAAACTCTTTCTATTATTTCACTCTACCATGGCCATGGGCTTCAGGACTTGATTCTCATGATTATCATAGGGCTGCTCCTCTACCACCGAGGTAGATAGATCCCATCTTGATGCAATCCAGTTCCTACAATGAACATGCTATAGCCAACATACACCTCAGGGTTCCATATGGCTAGGAGACCGAGTAATGGTGTAGTCAAACTGTAACACCCTCAAGGTGAACTGTCGATGCATCTCAGGTCAAAGAACCAGACACACTACTGCAGCATCGAGTCAGTCATTGACGAGAAGGTAGACTTCCTAATGACTACTCGAGGTGGTCACGCTCAGTGCCCTCGTTCTCTAACGAGTACCTGTACTTTCGCTCCGGTGTCTCCGCACCGTAGACTCAAGACTCATCTACTAAAGAGAAGCGATCGTACACCAACCTTCTGGATCAATCACCATCCTCGTGATGATCCTATGGTCGGGAGCTGTTTATGAGTTAATAATGATTATTCATGTCTTAAATTTTCAACTCTTGAAAATATGAATTATCATTACCATTAACTCAAAGGATGTATCACAGACACTAAATACACAGGTGTGATAGAAAATAACCCATTTTATTAATTATAGTCAAAATTACAATTTTGCCCCTAGAAGTGTATTACAAGTGTCAGCCAATTCTGGCTTCTAGGGCACATATATCTAACACTTATGGATTTGATTCTCATGACCATCATAGGACTTCTCCTCATCTACCGTGATAGATAGATCTCCTATCGGTGCAATCTAATTTCTATAATGAATATGCTATAGCCAACATATACCTCAGGGTTTTGAATGACTACGAGATCGAGTTATGGTATAGTCAAACTATAACACCCTCAAGGTGAACTATCGATGCACCTCAAATTAAAGAATCAGACACACAACTGCAGCTTCGAGCCAGTCATCGATGAGAAGGTAGACTTTCTAATGATTGCTTGAGGAGGTCACGCTCAGTGCCCTCGTTCTCTAATGAGTATCTATACTCTCGCTCTGATGTCTCTACATCATAGACTCAAGACTCATCTACTATAAAGAAGCGATTGTATACCAACCTTCCGGATCAATCACCATCCTCATGATGATCCTACGGTCAAGAGCATTTTATGAGTTAATAATAAAAATTCATGTCTTAAATTTTCAACTCTTGAAAATAAGAACTATCATTGTCATTAACTCAAGGGATGTATCACAGACACTAAATACACATTATGATAAAAAATAACCCATTTTATTATTTATAATCAAAATTATAATTTTATTCTTAGATGTGTATAACAAGTGTCAGCTAATTCTGGCTTCTAGGGCACACATATCTAACATATCATCCCTTCCAAACAACAACCACAACCTACTTGCTCGATCATCGAGTCACTCAGCTCTGATAGTGGGTACCCTAAGTAAATTACCCAGCTTTTCTATGGTTAAATTGATTTTCACCGTCTTGACTTCTGATTCAAATGATCTTGGGCTAACTTTAGCATTGCTATAGAACTTCCTCACTAGATTTGGATAGGTTGAAAGATTTATTCCTGAGCAAAGGTATTCTCATCCTTGAAACTTTAATCCCTCTCCAAACTCAAAACCCTCACTTGCTAGGAAGTGAAAATCCGCCCTTCTACCAGTTGTGACAGCCCTAGAGGAGAGTGGAATAGGTATGAAAGAAGGAGATGGAGGGGAAACCAGAGTAGAAGGCTGAGGGGATTGAGTGGATGGTCCTAGTGGAGGTGAGGATGACTGAGTTGACCTAGAAGAATGGTCTTCATGGAACTTTGATCGCCATTCTCCATCGCATGCCCTCCTTCTAAATGGCGGATCCAAATGACCATGCTTAAACCTAGGGGTTATGGTTTGTTTCTTGGGTGGCATGATTCCAAAACCCACTCAAAATCGATGGAAAAAGGTTTTCTATGGGATGGACTTAAGGGTTCTTGGGTTTCTCTTTAGACGGCTAAGAAATGAAAGATAAAAGAATCGTCAGTCTATCCGTTTAAAAAATAGGATGCCCGACAACTTAGCCGACCTAGTTTTTTGTGAAGAAAAACTAAGTCGGCCCAGTACTGGGTTGGCTAAGTTTTTTAGAAGAGAAAAATTGAGACGGCCCAGTTTGGCACAAATTTGAACATTCTGAGTTTCAAGACAAGAAATTTTTCCATTCATTTTTTTCTAAATAAGATAAAAATAAACTAATACAAGAAAATTTATCACATAAAAATTAATCATTTCATCATATGAAAACCAATCATCACAAGATATGCATTTAATAAATTAGATCAAATAAACCTAATTATTTTCTTATTATACAAAATCTTTCTTCATTCAAGGGTTTAGTAAAGATATCAGCAACTTGATTTTCAGTAGGCACATATTTAAGAAGTATATCATTATTTTAAACGTGCTCTCTAATAAAATGATGCCTTACTTCTATATGCTTTATTCTTGAGTGTAATATAGGAATTTTAGTTAAATTTATGGCACTTGTGTTGTCACAATAAATAAAAATGTTATTACAAGTAATACCATAGTCTTCTAGTTATTACTTGATCCATAATAGTTGAGCACAACAACTCTCAGCAGCAATGTATTCAGCTTCCACCGTAGACAAGGCTTCCGAGTTTTATTTCTTGCTAAACCAAGAGATCAAATTTACTCTTAGAAATTGACATGTTCCACTTGTACTTTTCCTATCTAAGTAACAGCCTACAAAATTTGAATCACTATAACTAATTAAATCTAATGAAGATTGTTTAAAGTATCATAAACCAATATCTTGAGTATTTATTAGATACTTAAAGATTCTTTTAACTGCTAATACATGTGATTCCTTAGGATTTGATTGATAACACACACACATGCATACACTAAACATTATGTCCGGCCTACTTGTAGTTAAATATAGTAAAGATCCAATCATACCTCGATATAGCTTAGGATCTACTACTTTTCCTTTTAGGTCTTGATCAAGCTTGCAACTTTTGCTCATAAGGTGCCACTTCCTTTGACATTCTCCATCCTAAATTTTTTTAACATTTTCTTGATGTATTTGCTTTGGTTGATGAAGATCCCTTCATTTAGTTGCTTGATTTGGAGTCTAAGAAAAAAGTTGAGCTCTCCCATCATGCTCATTTTGAACTCGTCCTGCATGATACTAGCAAACTTTTTACACAAAACTTCATTAGTAGCATCGAATACTATATCATCAATATATAATTGGACAATCAATAGATCACTTGATGTTCTTTTAATAAATATTGTTTTATCAATGTTATCTCTTTTAAAATTATTATTTAATAAGAATTTACATAATTTATCATACCAAGTCCTAGGTGCTTGTTTTAATCCATATAGTACTTTCATAAGTTTATATACATGATTAGGTAATTTTTGACTTTCAAAGCTTGGAGGTTGTTCTACGTAAACTTATTCTTTAATTAAATCATTTAAGAATGCACTCTTTACATTCATTTGAAAAACTTTAAAGTTAATAAAACATGCAAATGCTAAGAGCAATCTAACAGCTTCAAGTCTGGCTATGGATGCAAAGAATTCATCAAAATCAATATCCTCATCTTGATTGTATCCTTGTGCAATCAATCTAGCCTTATTTCTAATTACATTATCCTTCTCATCTAGTTTATTTCTAAAGACCATTTTGTACTAATTACAAGAAAATTTTTAGGTCTTTCAACTAATTCCCAAACTTTATTTCTTGCAAATTGGTTTAACACTTCTTGCATTGCTAATATCCAATTTGGATCTTTTTCAGCTTCAATTATATTTTTAGATTCTAGATGGGATATAAATGCAATATGATTCATAGCTTCTCTAAAAGATGATCTAGTTTTAACTCCTTGAGATGGATCATCTATTATTAATTTCTTAGGATGATTATGATTATACCTTCATTCCTTTGATAAGTTGGATGTACCTTGATCATCTTGAGAATGAGGCATTATTTCTTCAACCTCTTGCTCTTTATTTTCTTTTTCTTGAGAGGGAATATCTTCAAGTGATATATCTTTTATTTTATTTTCTAAAATTTTTGCATTCACATCAAGCTCTTCTTCACTTATTTTAAGAGAGTTAGTTTCATCAAAAATTATATGTACGGATTCTTCCACAATCAATGTTCTTTTATTAAATACTATATATGCTCTATTATATGATGAATATCCTAGAAAAATTCCTTCATCTGATTTTGCATCAAACTTTTCAAGCTTATCTTTACCATTTATAAGAATAAAATATCTACATTCAAAGATTTTAAAATAAAAAATATTTGATTTCTTTTCTTTATAGAGTTCATATGGAGTTTTCTTTAAGATTGGTCTAAGTAAAGCTCTATTTAATACATAGCATGTTGTGCTAATAGCTTCCATCCAAAAATATTTTGGAAGGTTGCTTTCAGAAAGCATGGTTCATGTCATTTCAATCAATGTCCTATTCTTTCTTTCTATTACCCCATTTTGTTGGGATATCCTAGGTGCTGAAAAGTTATGATTGATTTTATTTTTAGAATAAAAATTTTAAAATTTTTAATTTTTAAATTCTATACCATGATCACTTCTAATATATAAAATATTATATTTTTTTTATTATTTTGTTAAATAGATCAACAAACATATCAAAAGCATCATCTTTATGTGACAAAAATAAAATCCATGTATATCTTGAAAAATCATCTATTACTACAAAGCCATATCTTTTTTCTTTAAGACTAGTAGTCGAAATAGTTCCAAACAAATTCATATGGAGTAATTCTAGAGGCTTAGTAGTTAAAATAATATTTTTGGATTTAAAGAAAGATTTTATTTGTTTACCAAGTTGGCATGCTTTGCAAATTTTATCCTTCTCAAAATTTATTTAAGATAATCCTTTTACTAAATCAAGTTTAATTAGTCTTGCTAGAGAGTCCATACTTGCATGACCTAATCTATTATGCCAAATCTAACTTGATTCATTTAGTTTAGCATTCATAGTAACCAGACAATCAATATTCTCATTTCTAAGTTCATCAAGATCAACAATGTAAATATTTTCATTTTTTTTCTTATAAATTTAATACTTTCATCTATAGAGCTAGTTACAATACAATGAGATGATTTGAATGAAATATTAAAGCTCTTATCACAAAGTTGACTTATACTAAGTTATGCATTAGTCCTTCAACATATAAGACATCTTCTATACTCGTAGAGGATGTTATCAAGATATTACCAAGATCAATGATTTTTTTCTTTTCCGTTGTCTCCAAATATTACAACACCTCCATCTTTAGCTTCAATAGAGATAAATTATGATTTATCTTCCGTCATGTGCCTTATGTTGGAAAATATATCCTAAAGCCAATCATCTAAGTAGTAGATGATTAAAATTAGTATATAAATTATCTAATAATAATAGTAATTTAGCTATTTCATCATAAAAGTTTTATCTTCCTTAAATGAACTCCTAAATTATGATAAAGTCCTTAGAACCATAATCAATCGATAAAGAAGGATTTATTGGATGGTTCTTAAATTATTCATGATCAAATGATAAGTTATTAACAAGGATGATAACTTATCGAGTGTAGGTCACTGTATGCCATATGCGTTGGTTGTCCTCATAATCAAGTGGTATGGAGATACTAGTATGGCATCCAAATGAGATGTAGGAGTACATCTATATTGAACGTGATCAATGTAGCACTTTACTATCAAGAATAGCTAGCTAAGATAAATGGGTATAAGTGTCCCTCCGACCTGAGCTCACCACAGTGACTTATAAGCAACTCACTGTACTTTGGTATTAGACTGCCTGTATTTCTAATATAGGTGATGAAAGGTTTTTAAGCATAGTCAAGTACTTGTAGAGTCAGTGTATGAGTCAAAATGGAATTGACCACTCCTGATTAACTTCAGAAAGAGAATGTCTCGCTGTATTTTAATTTAGCAAAACCTAGACCTAGATAATCCTCGTGAGGTGTCACAGAATTTGCAAAATTTTGAGACACAATAGAGATGACTTGTATGAGTATTTGACAACATACTCAAAATCATCTTGAGCATTATTGATCATAGAAATAAATTATACGGTAACCATGGGTCAGGATTCTAAGAATATTGCTTTGCATACATTCGACCTATTCGGACGTCGAAAATCATTGCTAGATGGTAACTTCGATTGGTATAGAAATTGGTTTCTGTGCTACTGACTTAGGTTCGAACCTATGGGGTCACATGCTTTAGAGCTTGTAATCTGATTGGATGGTTAATTAATGATTGAGAATCATTTTAAGGTCAAATATTTAAAGTAATTGATGTTTGACCTAATGCAAGTATTGCAGGAGGATCGATTAGCAATTGGATTGCTAATTGGCTCAATTTCATTGAGCAATTGGGCTGAGATTAAGTTTAATTAAATTAGATTCAATTAAAATTAGTTTGAATTTAATTAGATTAAGTCTAATTAATTTATTGAATAAGTTAATTGCAAGAAAAGAATAATTTTTTGTTTGACTAGGACTTGGATGTACCTGATTGACTTAGGATTTAAATCTTGATTTAATCTAATTTAATTAGGCTCCTAGTTGGACTAGGATCGCTCTTAATTAGGTTATATTTAATTTAGTTTAAATAAAATTTAAATTAGATTTAAAATAATTTTGACTTAGTCAAATAAGAGAAAAACCTAGTTGGACTGGGACTCTCTCTCTTTCACTTACTCCCAAGAAAGCCCATGCCATATTTTAATTCTAGATTTTTTTTATGATTTTCATGCCTAAAAAATAATTTCCCACACTCCATTATCTCAGGAATTAGATTTAAATTTGATTTGATCAAAATTAGAAGAAAGTTGAAAATTGTTTCCTACTTGGAAGAGTCTTCTTTGACCCAAACTCCTCCCTCCCTTGTGGGCCAACTCTACCCATGCCCCTCTATCTTATTCAGCCCTTTTTTCCTTAGTTTTGTGCATGAGAATCAATAGTTACATAAAAAAATAAGTGGGAGGGGCATCCAAAAAATAAGTGGGAGGGGCGTCCAAGAGTTGGACGCCCCATAGAAGTCCTCCTTTGACTAGGTTTTGACCTAGTCTTGCAATATAAGGTGGATGCCTCTTATAAGATGGTTTAAGGATGTAAAATATCCTAAAAAAATTATAAAAAAATAGAAAAGAAGGAGGAGAAGGTGTGGAGGATTTGTGGTGCCAAGATTCATGGAGAAGGGCCCTTAATTAAGACATCAAAGGTTGATATCTTGAAGAGACAAGGTAAGAGAAGATTGTCTTCTCTTATATTTCTCTTTTATGTTTCTCTCTTCCTATTTTATTTATAATTTTTATATGATAAATATCTGAGAGATAGAGAGAGAGAGAGGAAGAGGGCATGGAATCTGTGCTCCAAGGTGTTGGGGCATGGTGATCATTTTTTGGACATGATATGATCATGTCCTGATGCGAGAAGAAGAAGAGAAGAAGGTTTTCTCTTAGGATTTTCTTGAGAGCCCTTCTTCTTAATTTTATTTATGAGATTTTTATGAGAAACATTTGAGGGTGTGATATCTAAAAAATTAGAGAAAAATCTAGAGGAGAAGGTCTCCTCTAAACCTAGCATAATAGATATTATCAGGACATCAACCATTGACGTCTTGAAGGAGAAGATTTGTCTTCTCCTAGGGTTTATTTCATATGTCTTTTTTTTTTATTTATAAAAGATCCAAGGATTAGATTCCTCCCTCATTCCTCCTCATGTTCTTCATCTCTTGGATTTTCCAAGAGATCTGAAGAACATGTATTTGATTAACCATCAGAAGGGATCCGCGAGAAGCTAGCACTTCGAGCGGATCTTCATTCGCCGAACCTCCGATCTATGTTGCAGGTTCATGTGGATCACCTATAGAGGTCGAACGCTAGTGCGGATCCAAAGAAAACAATAGATTCAACCATGGAGTTCTCAATCCATGCAAAGGTAAGAGATCTGATCTCTTCATGACCTAGATGCGATCTAGGATTAAATCTAGAATTATTCTAGATCTGGGTATTGATGTGATCAATACCACTCATGATTAATTTAATTTTAGATTTATATTTGCATCATAACATGTTATAGATCCTTGATATAGGGTTTTATAATTTGATTACATGCATTTGTAGATCAAATAGTTTAATCTATGTCTTTCCCTGCTCTTTATTTCAAAAAAGTTTTGAAATCTATGCATAAAACCCTGCATATTTTCTATCAATGGTATTAGAGCATCTAGATTCTATTATAACATATTTATGTATGCTTTAGATTAAATCTAAAAATTAAAGTTAATTAAAGATCGTACATACTGCCATAAGGTTATCCTGTTGTAAGGTTAATCCCTTATAATGAAAAGATTATCCTAGTATGTGCTGATCTAAATCAAAATCATGAATTATTTAGATTAGATCTAAAAAAATTTATGATTTAATTTTTTGATTTAAATTTAAAATTTAATAGATATTAGATCTATTTTAGATTATTTAGATTAGATCTAAATAATATCAGGATTGCACATACTGCCATAACATTATCCTGCTGTAAGGTTTACCCCTTACAGTGGAAAGGTTGTCCTAGTATGTGCTGATCATAGAAACTTAAAACATAAATATATTAGATAAGATCTAAAATAATTTATAATTTATTTTTAGATTTTAAATTTAATTTTAAATAGTTTATGATCTGATCCACATGATGTGTTTTATGTTTAGATCTTGATCCTCTCATTGCATATGTTGATATGTAATTTTTGTTTTGAATTTAGAATGTATATGTATTATATATTTATTTTGTAGAAATTAAATTGCAAACTTACTTTCTATAAAACTCTAGATTTGAAATCCTAGGACATGATCTAAATAATGAAATAAATTAGATCTAAAACTATATATTGAATATAATTTAATATAATTTTAAAATATTTTAAATAATAAAATTAGAAACTTGTTTTGAGATTTCATAAACCTAAACCCATAAGAATTGAACTTAATTAAGAATTAAATGATTGTTTAGGATCTAGATTTGTGATTTGAAGATCCTAAGATAATTTCATAATACATGGGTTAAAGAAAAATAGGTTAGCTTTGATCAGATCCTTAACTGGGTTAGACCTAGGGTTAGATTAAATATGGACATAGTTAAAAAATTGATTAAACCTAATTAATAGTTAATTAGGATTAGGTCATTTTTATAGATCACTTCAATAGTTGTAGTTGATCAAAGTCCATACATCTAACAAATGGATGCTGATCGTGGCTCAGTGGTCGAGCCTGAGTCTTTAGGCAGACCAAATCAAAACTGACAAAGCAATTGATTTCTAAGATAAGTCTGGCATCCCAGATCAATGATTTTTTAATTGGCAGCCTGCTTACCTGACCATTTCTGATGGTGTCTAAGATAAGCCTTGGCAGACCCTTCCATCGATCTCACTTACGTGGCCAATGTGGTTAATCAAGTTTTTGATTAGGTTGCTCATTGATTCATGCTAACCCATGTCACATAGAAAATCAGTGAGACTGATTTAGGTGCCTATGCACTGTAATTGATCCTAATTCTCATCAGTGACTTGCGAAGTCAGTGGAAGGACTTGACTTGGTGAAGCCAATGGGAGCAAATTGGTCCATGTCCTTTCTATCTTTAAATCACAAATAATTTAAATCCTCTAAAATTATTAGGTCCTTAAAATGATAAAGTTATGGGGATGATAACGGAGTCATAGCCTCCCATTAAGATGTTTGATAATGGATCCATTAACTCAATAATCATTGGAGGCCCTAAGGCCTGGTGCTTATTGACTAATGAAATTATCATTCATCATATGATGACTTAGATGTGTCTCTCTAATGGTGGTTGGTTTGGCCAACCAAAGTTGGGCCGATCATTCATTGGTTGGATATGCCAAAGATGGTTATGTTAATGGTTGGACCTAATTGGACCCTTTTCTGAGAAGGCCAAAGCCAACTAATCAGGGCCTGGGGCAAAATTAAAATTACTAGAAATTATTTGGAGAAATAATTGGTCATGAACCTACACTTAGATGTACATGGGTAGGCCAACCAAAGTTGGGCTCGTGTGCAGTCTATGTGGATTCTAGTACCTACTAGAAAATTAAAGTAATTCCTCAAATTGGAGGTAGAGGCTACTAGTTTGAATAAAATAGTGGAAGAACTTTTAGACTAAAGTCCAAGTCTTTAGGCTTAAAATGATTCATATACAATAAGTCATTATTCTCTATTAAGGCTAAATCCTAATTGCTTCTATCACTATTAGACAGTGAAGACTTATGGACCCAACTTCGATAATCAGTATCGAAAGTTGAATATTGATTCAGCAGTATGAATGGGTTTGTATTGGAATTTCTGAGCCCAATCAAAACAATTAGTCCAAGATTAACCTAAATCAGGCATAGTACTTCTAATGTCTGAAATAGGATCATAGGAAGAAGATTTGTCTTGCTGTCCTTAACCACAATAGGCTGAACAAGAGAAAGGAGCAAAAGTTGCTTATTAAAGATGTTATATGATAACACCTTAAAACTTCTCCGTATATAATTCTACTACTTGGGTATTAGATACTAGTGGTCTTATGTAATTCGTTGCAAGGACTTAAGGTAAGTAGAATGCACATACCCTAGTTAGATTATGTCATGAATGTCTATATTTGGCATTACAGGCTTAGTCATATTGACAAGAACAAGATAAATGGGTTAGCTTGAGATGAAAACCTCGATATCAATGATTGTGAATCGTTGATAGCCAGTAAATCTTGTCTTCTTGAGAAGATGACAAAGTTACCTTTTACTAGAAAAGGTGAAGGAGTCGATAATGTTCTAAGTCTCATACATAGTGATGTATGTGGACCTCGAACTTAAGTACCAAAGGAAGACATTAATATTTCATTATAGACGACCTATCTAGGCATTGGTACATCTGGGATGAATCATTTGAAATATTCAAATGATTCAATAATAAAAAAAAATAAACTAGATAAGGTATTAAAACTCTTCGATCAAATCGAGGAGGCAAATACTTATTTAGTGAGTTTGTGACATATCTAGGAGAGAATAGGATTCTCTCTTAGTAGATTTTTTTTTGGAACACAGTGTATCTAAAAGAAAAAATTGAACTTTGTTAAACATGGTTCAATCCATAATATGATATACTTGTCTGCCTATTATAGAATTATGCTCTTGTGACTATTTTTTTTACTCTAAAAATTTATATCGAGTTAATCTGTTGCATTGACTCCATATGGGATATGGATCGGGCGTAGACCTAGACTCTCTCACTTTCAAGTTCGGAGTTGATCAGTCCATGCTTATATTTATACATAAACAAACTTGGATCCTGGTCCAATAAGTGTTTAAGGGTTATTAATTCTACTATGCTAAAGAACATCAGATGTGTATCAGGAGTAGGGCATTCCTTTTGGAAAGAAGTTCCTTAGAGAAAGAAATGATGCCTATCAAGTTGAACTTATAAAAGTTTGACTAGTAGAAAAGAATCGATGTTATCTGATAAACCTACAGAATCTGATTTGATCAAATCAAATTTGGAGCCCATTAAAATGTCACCTATAAGGAGATCCGGTAGAGTACCGCATTAGCCGGATAGATACTTCAGTGTCTAGATCCAAGATGGCGATCATGTTGAGCTCGATGAGAACAACAAGGATCCGATCACCTATAAGGATATAGTGCAATGGCCTGATTCTGAGAAGTGGCTTGGAGCCATATGATCCAAATTGAAGTCTATGAAAATCAATAGTGTATGGACACTAGTTGATCATCTGAAGGGATAAAATCCATTGGGTGTGAATGGATTTTTAATAGGATCAGAGTAGCGTAGATGGGAATGTAAGGACCTATAAAGCCCATCTGAGTATCATCTTAGAGTTCGAATATACGTTCTGAATGTATATCTTAGTTATGAACAAAGACAAACCCTACACTTATTATTGGGCAAAATGTTTTATAGTGTTATTTTTTGTGATGTTTGAGGATGAAATTCTCTTAATCTGGAATAGCATTTCAACATTACAAGAAATAAAGGTTTAGCTATCATCTTATTTATCCATGTATGAGATTAGACATGATATACTCACTAGAGGTAGTGAGCAGATGCCAGTCTGATCCAAGTAAAAGCCACTAAAGGATTGTATAGACAATCCCTAAGTATTTGAAAAATACTAAGGTCTAGTGACTCAAATATGGATGTACTGACTTAAAATATATTGATATTTTAATTTCAGTCATAACAAGATGACAATAAGAGAATGTTGACTCATACCCTAATTGTAGGAGCAATCTGCTGGAAAGATTCCAAGCAGGATACTTTAGCTATTCTATTAGTGATGTAGAGTACATCATGGCATATGATGCTGTCATGTAAGCTGTGTAGTTACTGTGGTTCATTAGCAGGTTGGGAGTGGCACCCACCACCCATGGTCCAGTCCTATCATAACACTAGAGCCATAGCTAATGCTAAAGAACCAAAGAACCAGCATATTCTGCATCATTTTCATCTTAGATATTTGATCTGGGTAACGTCGATCTTTAGAAGATCGATGTAAAAGAAGAACTTGACCAACACATTTGCTATGGCCTCGGAACTAAGGAGTTCTATGAACTCAAGTTTTGATATCATTCTAATTGGCTTTAGTCCAAGTAGAAGTTATTGAAAAATGTATCCTAAAGCCAATCATCTAAGTAGTAGATGATTGAAATTAGTATATGAATTATCTAATAATAATAGTAATTTGGCTATTTCATCATAAAAGTTCTATCTTTCTTAAATGAACTCCTAAATTATGATGAAGTTCTTAGAACCACAATCAATCGATAAATGAGGGTTTATTGGATGGTTTTTAAATTGTTCATGATCAAATGATAAGTTATTAACAAGGATGATAACTTATCGAGTGTAGGCCGCTGTATGCCATATGCGTTGGTTGTCCTCGTAACCAAGTGATGTGGAGATACTGGTATGGCATCAAGATGAGATATAGGAGTACATCTACACTGAACATGATCAATGTAGCACTCTACTGTCAAGAATAGCTAGCTAAGGCCAATGGGTATAAGTGCCCCTCTGACCTGAGATCGCCACGGTGACTTACGAGCAACTTACTCTACTTTAGTGCTGGACTATCTATATTTTTAATATAGATGGTGGAAGATTTTTGGATACAGTTAAGTACTTGTAGAGTTGGTGTGTGAGTCAAGATGGGATTGACCACTCCTGATTAACTTTAGGAAGAGAATGTCTCGCTATATTTCAATTTAGCAAAACCTAGGCCTGGATAATCCTCATGAGGTGTCATGGAATTTGTAAAATTTTGAGACACAATAGAGATGACTTATATGAGTGTTTGATAGCATACTCAAAGTCGTCTTGAGCATTATTGGTCATAGGGATGAATTATACGGTAACCATGGGCTAGGGTTCTAAGAATATTGCTTTGCATACATTCGACCTATCCGGACGTCAGAAACCATTGCTAGATGGTAACTTCGATTGGTTCCTATGCTACCAACTTAGATTCAAACCTATGGGGTCACACATATTAGAGCTTGTAATCTGATCGAATGGTTAATTGATGATTGAGAATCATTTTGAGGTCAAACATTCAATGCGATTGATGTTTGATCTAATGCAAGTGTTGCAGGAGGATCGATTAGCAATTGGATTGCTAATTAGCTTAATTTGATTAAGCAATCAAACTAAGATCAAGTTTAATTGAATTAGATTTAATTAGAATTAGTTTTAATTTAATTAGATTAAGTTTAATTGATTTATTGGATAAGCCAATTGCAAGAAAAGAATAATTCCTTGTTTGACTAGGACTTGGGTGCATCTGATTGACTTAGGTTTTAAATCAGATTTAAATCTTGATTTAATCTAATTTAATTAGACTCCTAGTTGAACTAGGATCATCCTTAATTAGATTATATTTAATCTAATTTAAATATAATTTAAATTAAATTTAAAATAATTTTGACCTAGTCAAATAAGAGGAGTCCCAGTAGGATTGGGACTCTCTCTCTTTCACTTACGCCTAAGAAAGCCCACACCATATTTTAATTTTATATTTTTTTTTATGATTTCCATGCCTAAGAAATAATTTTTGACAGCCCATTATCTCAGAAATTAGATTTAAATTTGATTTGGTCAAAATTAGAAGAAAGTTGAAAATTGTTTTCTACTTGGAAGAGTCTTCTTTGACCCAAACTCCTCCCTCCCTTGTGCGCCAACTCTACCCATGCCCCTCTATCTTACTCAACCATTTTTTCCTTAGTTTTATGCATGAGAATCAGTGGTTATACAAAAAAATAAGTGGAAGGGGGGTCCAAGAGTTGGACGCCTTATTGAAGTCCTCCTTTGACTAGGTTTTGACCTAGTCTTGCAATATAAGGTGGATGCCTCTTATGAGATGGTTTAAGGATGTGAAAAATTCTAGAAAAATCATAAAACATTAGAGGATAAGGAGGAAAAGAATTTAAGGATTTATGGTGCCAAGATTCATGGAGAAGAGCCCTCAATTAAGACATCAAAGGTTGATATCTTGAAGAGATAAGGTAAGAGAAGATTATCTTCTCTTATATTTTTCTTTTATGTTTCTCTCTTTCTATTTTATTTATGATTTTTATATGATAAAGATCTGAGAGAGAGAGAGAGAGTAAGAGGGCATGCAATCTATGCTCCAAGGTGTTGGGGCATGGTGATCATTTTTTGGACATGATCAAATCATGTCCTGATGCGAGAAGAAGAAAAGAAGAAGGTCTTCTCTTAGGGTTTCCTTGAGAGCCCTTCTTCTCAATTTTATTTATGAGATTTTTATGAGAAAAATCTAAGGGTGTGATATCTAAAAAATTAGAAAAAATCTAGAGGAGAAGGTCTCCTCTGAACTTAGCATAATAGATATTATCAGGACATCAACCGTTGACGTCCTGAAGGAGAAGATTTATCTTCTCCTAGGATTTATTTCATGTCTTTTTATTTTTTGATTTATGGGAGATCCAAGGATTGGATTCCTCCCTCATTCCTCCTCATGTTCTTCATCTCTTGGATTGTCCAAGAGATCCGAAGAACATGCATTTGATTAACCATCAGGAGGGATCCGCGAGAAGCTAGCACTTCGAGCGGATCTTCGTTCGAGGAACCTTCAATCTATGTTGCAGGTTTGTGTGGATCACCTGTAGAGATCGAACACTTGTGCGGCTCCAAAGGCAATAATAGATTCAATCGTTTAGTTCTCATCCCACACAAAGATAAGAAATCTGATCTCTTGGTGACCTAGATGCGAACTAGGATTAGATTTAGAATTATTCTAGATCTAGGTATTGATGTGATCAATACCACTCATGATTAATTTAATTTCAGATTTATATTTATGTCATAACATGTTATAGATCCTTGATGTAAGGTTTTATAATTTGATTACATGCATTTATAGATCAAATAGTTTAATCTATGTCTTTCGCTGCTCTTTATTTCGAAAAAGTTTTGAAATTTATGCATGAAACCCTGCATGTTTTCTATCATCTTGAGTATCCGCCATCAAGGTACCATCTTCTTTTAGCTCTTATGGATGCCAAGCACACCTACACAAGTAATCAAGCAACTTAGGTACCCAAGCTAACTTGGATCCTTTGGGGTTAGCATAAATAGTTTCTTTTGGAATCCAAACTTGTTTTACTTTTGATTTGCTTGAATTAAAAGTTTTGCATTGAATAAACTTATGTCTAAATTTATTGCATTTATAACATGTAATATTTTTACCATAATTTTAAGATTTTGGATATGGATTCTTAAAGAATTTTTGGTTTCTTGATGGATTATACCCTATACCAATTTTATCAAAGGCCAATTTTTTATTTTTAATTATAGTTTGCAAATTTTTAGAGCTTAGCATATATCTATCTACTATAGATCATAATCATTTCACTTTGTCTTGTAAGGATGCAATCTTTTCATTTAATTCATTTAGATTACTTTGTATTTTCTTCTATTTAGGCTTTATCTATTTTTAATGATTGATTCTCTTTTCTTAATTCCTTATTCTTGTTAACCCCATGATTGGTTTTGATGATTGCCAAATTTTGAATGTTTGAGTATTTAACCATGTATTTCATGAGTGGATGTAGGTCTTTTCAGGTATTTAAATTGAAGAATCATTTCAAGAAAAGATCTATAAAATATTATCAAATCAAGATCTTTAAAGAAAAGATTTTTCTTAAGCTTTCAAGATCAGAAGAAAGAGAGCTCTTTGACCTATAGTAGAAATCAAATAAAAATCCCTCAAAATAGTCTTGGAGTAGTTTTTGAGATGTCTCGAAATTTTTTTGAGAGCTCTCGAGTGGACCGGCATGTCCAAGCACTGTTCTGGCATGATTTTGAGAGGTCTCAAGAGAATCTTGAGAGCTCTCGATCTCAGACGATAGAAATCTAGTTTTTGAGCCTTGAGAGCGAGAGGTCTCGTAGGATTTCTAAGAGATCTCACGATCCCCACAAGACATCTCGATTCAGAATCGAGAGGTCTCAAAATCTAGTGAGAGTTCTCATGAAAAATTGAGAGATCTTATTTTGCATGGACTACCTTCAACGGATAGTTTTGCAATGGCTATTTTTTGACCTCAATGGCTATTTCGAGCTTTCAATGGCTAGAACTCTCACTCCAACCATCTCTAAAGATATTTAAAGATGGAGAATCAATTGAAAAGTAAGAAAAAAAGAATTTAAATAGAGATTCTTTTATTTTTGATGAGGAACATTGAATATTCGAAAAAAAAGAGAGAGAAAAGTTATGCATAAATTTCAGCGAGCCTTCAAAGTAATCTTCTCCAATATCTTCTACATCCTCCCAAGCATAATTTGAAGAAAGTCAAGCTTCAATCAAGCACATCATCGACTTTCCCTTTAGAATTTAAAAGAGCTTAAATTTTATTTTTTATATTATGCTGAAACTTTACTTATATTTTTTATTTCTTTTCAAGTTTCTTTGGGGGAAAGAACTTGAGGATTAGGTCCATCCAAACCCAAAATTAGATATTATAGGTTTTGATTGGTGAGCCCAAAAAATCAACTGGATTAATAGTAATCCTGGAAAACTATTAGTGTAAGATTTTGGTTGGTGCTCCTATAAAAATCAACTAGATTTATTTGTGAGCCTAAAAAAATAAACACACTGTAATCAAGAGTAGATTATAGTAAAAATCCTAAGAAAAACTTGGAAAGTAGACGTAGGAGTGGGTTGCTCCGAACCACTATAAAATCTTGTGTGTTTGTGTTATATTTTTAATTCTTGCTTTACTTGCTTTATTATTTTCTTAGATTAGCTTTCAAATTTCTTCATAGCATTTGTATATCCTAAAATTGCTGTTGCTTATATTATTTACATTTGAACGACACTACTTAAGTTAAAATTAAAGCACATACCTATTTAGAAAGTAAATTTGGTTAAAATTTTATAAGAATCCAATTCAATCTTCCCTCTTGGGTTGCTACCTCTGGACAATAATTGGTATCAAAGTAGGTACCCTGTTATTGATTTTTGATCTAACCATCAAGAGTAAAAGATCCTAACAATCCTAATAAAATCCTTTTGAATGAAGGCCATTCTATTGATCATCCCCTACTGTTAAATGAATTAAATTACATACATTAGAAAATTAGAATGAAAGTTTTTATACAATCACATGACTATAACCTATGAAAAATTATTGTCAATGGCCCTCACATACAAAATACATCATTTATTGATGAAGAAGCAATGCATCTAAATGCAAAGACTTTAAATATACTTTATTGTTCATTAGATATAAATGAGTTCAATCTAATTTTTTCTTGTATTTCAGTAAAACAAGTTTGGGAGAAATTAAAAACTATTTTTGAGGGAGCAAAATAAGAAGAAACATCAAGCTTCAAACAAGATAAGAAAGCTCACCCCAACCTTTGCCTCACAGCTCATGAGGATGAAAAGAAGAAAAAGAAGAAGAGAAAACAAAAGAAAAAAAATATTAATTAAGGGTGAGCAAAGCGAAGAAAAGAAAAATGAAAAAGAGAAAGAAAGTATAATAAATCTTTGCCTCATGACTAATGAAGATGAGATAAATTCAAAAAATTCTTCCCAGTTTACTCTTGATGAGTTATTTGAAGCCTTTAACAATTTAATGGATGAATACAAAAAATTAAGGCTCAAAAATAAAGAACTTAAAAAGTCTAATCTTTCCTTGGTTGAAGAGAAAAATAAAATTTTGAGTGACAAAGAAGATCTTTTGAAAGATATAAAATATTTGGCCAAAGAAAAGAAAGAATTTTTAGAACTAATTGAAACTATAAGGAAAAGTAGAATATAGTTAAATCTAAAAAATTCTTTGTTGAAGAAAAAGAAATGCTCTTGAAATCTGAAAGATCTCTTTTGGAAGAAAATGTAAAACTAAGAAAAGAGATTGAAAATTTAAAATCCATGCTTGAAAAATTTGCTATTGGATTTCAAAAGCTTCGAGCAATTTTGAGTAATCAAATGATTGTTTTCAATAAAGCTGGAATTGGTTATAATCCTTTAAGAAAATAGAAATTTATCAAAAATATGTTTAGCAAAGCTTCATTTGAAAATAATTCATTTACATATCTTAAATATAACAAAGTAGATCATAAAATTTTTTAATGTAATATTAAGAAAATTGGTCATACTTTAGTTAAACAAATTTGGATTCCAAAATGAACCATGTGCTCTAACATCCATGGATCTAAGATGACTTGAGTACTAAAGATTAGCAAATCATTTTGCAGGTTCACCAAGGATCCAATGAAATGAGAAGAGAAAAATTTATGGATGGATGTCTTGGGAATGAAATTGGATGGGTGATGATATTTGGTAAAATCTAGAATTTTATCACATCATGCATGCCATCATTGTTTGCTAAACATATTTTAATTATTAATTAGCATAATTATTGAGCATGTTAGATTGATTTTGATGATTTTATCATTGCTTAAAATGATCATACTTCTTGAATAGAAAGTTTGATTTATTGAATATATTGACTTTAATGATTTAATAATATGTATGCATATGATAACTCTATTTATGCTTTGATAAGTATGATTGACTTTGATGCTAGCAATAATTTAAATATTTTGATTTTTAAATCAACATGCTCTCTTCTATATATCATGCTATGGATGAAATGATTTTATCTTAAAATTTAGCTTGATATTTTAAATCTTTCCATATCAATTCTATATTTGATGAATTGAAACTAAGAGATGCTTAATTGGTTTAAATATTTTAATTGCTAAATTCACAAGAGAAGCTAAGTTTGACAATGCCCCATAAGATGCTTAAATATTGAAATATCCTAAAAATTGCATGATCTAAGTACCTGAAAATAAAATATTCAATCATAAAAATTAAGTACTTGATGTAGTCATCTGCATTGCATCTTAGGTTTACTCCTAAGAATTTAAAATTCTCTAGTTAAACCAAATCCCATAGAACCATTATCTAGATTCAACTTGATTTGATTATAATTGATTTGTTAGATTATCATACCCCTAATTGATTAATTTTGGGTCCTCCCCTAAATTAATATGAATATCCATCTTGATCATTAATTTGATTTTTTTTCAATCTTAAAAGAGAATTTATTAACGATTATTCATACTTTATTCCAATTGATTGAGTTTAAAAATTAAATTTTTTAAAAAAATGGTCTTCTTGAATCTTTTAAAGTTGATATCTAACAAAATATTTTAAGAAAGATATTATTTATCTTTAAAACTAAATATTTAAAAAAGACTTCAATTTTAAGTAATGGATATCAAATAGCTCACTATCTGCCATGTATTTGATCGATTTATCTTTTAGAAAAAAGAAAAAAATATTTTTATTTTAAATCTAATTTTGTACAGCTATATGTTTAATATGATATCGTTTGAGATAAATTCAAAAATTTATATCTTTTCTTAAACTATAATTGCCTAATTTTTCTTAAGAAAAGAAAGAGATAATAATTTGGAGAATAACTTAAAATCTCTTTATAGTGTATCTTGATTGATTTGCTAATATCAACTCAAATTGATTTATTTGAATCAATTTATCTTTATTAATTCAAAACTAAAATCATTGGTATCAAGCTGACTTTGCAAATTAATCTTTAAATGGTATTGAACAAAGAATATCATGATTTAGTCTTAATTTCAGTTTAATTGGTATCAAGATAATCTTTCAAAGAAATGGCTTTATTTGCTAAAATAAGAGAGAGAAATTATTAAAGAAGAAATGATCAATTATTTGAAAAGAACTTTAAAATTAAAAATATCTTTTAAATTTAGAAAATTTGAATTTACTAGTTAAATTCATTTTTAATATGCTTGATTTGAAAGGAAAAAAGAGAAAAAAATAAAAAGTAAATTTATCCAGCATTAATTATGAAAAATAAGGGGAGTGATATTATCTAGCTTCGATTGAAAATTCTAATTAGCTTATATTAAGGTAAATGAACATTGATTTCATTATACTTTTGAGCCTTAATATGATGATTCCATTTGATCTACGTGCTTTTGATTTGATTGTCAAATAATTTTTTAAAATTATTTGAAGTGAAAAGAAGTTTGAGACATATTCTTACTCCAAATAAATTGATTTTGATACATTCTTATAATTTTGAAGCTCATTGATAAATATAATACTAAACTTTTCATGTGCCAAACTTTAAACTTGATTTGCATGATCATTTTTGGCAAATGATTAGAGTTAAATTGAATTTAAAATTATATTCTTACTTCAAAAAATAAATTTTTAAACTAAATTTTGAAACTCATTTGAAAATTTAAATTTGATCCTAAACTTTTGATGTGCATTGCAAAATCCTTATGAATTATTTATTTTAAAATAATTTTTACTCAAAGTAATGAATTTAAAAATATGACTATCTATTTTTTTGATATTGCTTATTTTATTTTGCTCGATACATTCTCGATATATACCTTTCTCGAACTCAATTGACTAAAATTTTTTAAGAAAATAAAAGATTGAATATTGAATTAAATGCTATGCTTGATTTCAAGTTCAAATCTTTTGAAAAGCTTTATTCTTCTTAAAGTTTAAAAGTGCATATCTAAAAATCTGATTAAAGATCATATTAATTCAAAAAGAGGGAGAGCCTTTTGAAATTAAAATGAGCATTTGAAACTTAGTTTGAATTGAAGGATAAATTTTTGAAAGGAATATGATTCATTTAAATTAATTTTATGAACTTAATACATCTCTCAATTTAATGCTTTGATGTTGATTTTGATGGTTTTTTGTTTCTTTCCATGAGCTTTTTTGATGTTGTCAAAAGGGGGAGAAGATTTGTTGAGTATATGCTGTGTGAGCATATGATATTTAAATGTGCTAAAGCCTATACATTTCATGATATTGCTTGAAACATTCAAATTTAAGTTAAAAGAGTTTTGGTATTAGCTTTCATGAAGAGTGTATTTATAATTGTGTATATCATTACTTCATGATTTATACTAGTCAATTTATTGAAACACATTAAATTTTATTTTTATGTATATACTCAAAGTTTTTGCCATCATCAAAAAGAAGGAGATTGTTGATCCCATGATTGATTTTGATGATTGCCAAACTTTGAGCATTTGAGTATTTAACCATGTATTTCATGAGTGGATGTAGGTCTTTTTAGGTATTTAAATTGAAGAATTATTTCAAGAAAAGATCCACAAAAATTCATCAAGTTAAGATCTTTAAAGAAAAGATTTTTCTTAAGCTTCCAAGATCAGAAGAAAAAGAGTTCTTTGACCAAAATAAGGAAGATATATAGTACAAATCAAATAAAAATCAAATTTTCTTAATTGGTGCAAAATATTCCTCAAAATAACTTTGGAGTAGTTTTCGAGACGTCTCAAAATTTTTCTGAGAGCTCTCGAGTGGACTGGCATGCCCAAGCATTGTTCTAGCATGATTTTGAGAGGTCTCGAGAGAATCTCGAGAGCTCTCGATCTCAGGTGATAGAAACCCAATTTTTGTGCCTTGAGAGAGTGGTCTCACAAGATTTTCGAGAGGTCTCACAATCCCCACGAGACGTCTTAATTCAGAATTGAGAGATCTCAAAATTTGGTGAGAGGTTTCGTTTTGTGCGGACAGCCTTCAACGGATAGTTTTACAATGGCTATTTTTTGATCCCAATGGCTATTTGAGAGCTCCCAACTGCTAGAACTCTCACTCCAACCATCTCTAAAGATATTTAAAGGTGGAGAATCAATTGAAAAGTAAGAAAAAATGGATTTATAGAGAGATTCTTTTATTTTTGATAAGGAACATTAAATATCCAAAGAAAAAAAAAGAGAAGAAAATTATATATAGATTTCAACAAACCTTCAAAGCAATCTTCTCCAACATCTTCTACATCCTCTCAAGCACAATTTGAAGAAAAGCCAAGCTTCAATCGAGCACATCATCGGCTTCCTCTTTAGGATTTAAAAGAGTTTAAATTCTATTTTTTATTTTGTGCTAAAATTTTACTTGTATTTTTTATTTTTTTTCAAGTTTCATTGGGGAAAAGAAACTTGGATTAGGCCGGTCCAAGCCTGGAATTGGATATTGTAGGTTTTGGTTGGTGAGCCTGAAAAATCAACTGCATTAATAGTGATCCCAAAAAACTATTAGTGTAAGGTTTTAGTTGGTGCTCCTATCAAAACTAACTATGTTTGTTTGTGAGCTTGGGAAAACAAACACACTATAATAAAGAGTAGATTATAATAAAAATCCAAAAAAAGGTTTGGAGAGTGGACGTAGGAGTAGGTTGCTTCGAGCCACTATAAAATCTTGTGTGTTTGTGTTGTATTTTTAATTCTTGCTTTACTTGTTTTATTATTTGCTTAGATTAGCTTTCAAATTTTTTCATAGCATTTGTATATCCTAAAATTGCTGCTACATATATTGTTTACATTTGAACCACACTACTTAAGTTAAAATCAAAGCACATACCTATTAATTTGGTTAAAATTTTATAAGAACCCAATTCACCCCACCCCCCCTCCCTCTTGGGTTGCTACCTCTAGGCAACAGTTCTTATGGGATAGCATTTTAAAATTAGAAAGTAAATCATTAAAAGCTTCATGCAATTCCTTAAATGTAAATTCAGAAATTGAATCATCATTTACCTGATCCTCTAATGCCATAAGACAAAGATTGGCTTTTTCTTCTCTTAGACATTCTTCTTCACTTGAAGATGAGTCTTCATCATTGCTCCACGTTGCTTTTAATACTTTCTTTCTCGATTTCTTTAAGCTCTTCTTTAACAATGGACAGTCCATTCATAAATGTCCGGGTTTCTTATATTCATAGCAAGTGATTTGATCTTTCTCTTTTTCTCTTTCTCTTTCTCTTTCTTTGCTACCTTCGCCCTTGCTGAAATTTTTTTCTTGGTTCAAACTTCTTCTTTCTTTTTATGAATTTCTTGAACCTTCTAGTAATTAGTGTCATTTCTTCATCATCCTCTGAGTCTTCTTTAGAGTCGCTTTTCTCTTCATACATGGCAGCAGCTTTGAATGTTATACTCTTCTTTTTCTTCACTTTCTCTTTTTGTCTTTGATTCATGTTCAGCTCATGGGTTATAAGAGAACCAATGAGCTCTTCTAATGCTAACTTTTTTAAGTTCTTTGCTTCTTGAATGGTAGTCACCTTTGGCTCCCAATTTTTTGGCAAGGACCTAAAAATTTTTTGCACAACATCGCTGTTAGCATAATCTCTTCCAAGGCTTTTCAAACCATTCAAATTATCAATGAACCTAGTAAACATTTCAGTGATGGTTTCATGTGGTTCCATTTTAAACAATTCATACTTATGTACCAACATGTTTATCTTAGACTCCTTGACTTGATTAGTACCCTCATGGGTAACTTCAAGTCTATCCCAAATTTTTTTGGTGGATGAACATGTTGATATCCTATTAAACTCATTAGCATCCAAAGCACAATATAAGACATTCATTGCTTTGGCGTTAAGTTGAGCTTTCTTCTTATCATGTTCTATCCAATTCTTTTTAGATTTTGGGATGAATATTCCATCAATAATAATTGTTGGTGTGTGAGGGCCTACCATAATGACATTCCACATGTCATAGTCTTGTGCTTGGATGAATATCCTCAATCATGCTTTTCAATATGTGTAGTTTGTTCCACTAAATAGTGAAGATCTATTGGTTGATTGCCCCTTAACCAATGGAGTCCCAATTGAGGTTGCCATGTGATCTTTAGCTCTTTGATAGCTTGATCAACAACTAATACTAGAGCACCCACTCTGATACCACTTGTTGTTCAAGAATGGCTTCCCAAATGGGAGGGTGAATTAGGTATTTTAAATTTTAAGCTTAAGATGTAAGTAGATTGATCTAATTAAGTATCAAATAAAATAAGCTATGTAATTTGCAGTGAATGAAATCAATAAAATAGTAACACACAATCATAAATATAGTGATTTTATAATGGTTCGGTGCTAAACTCAGCACTTACGTCCACTCTCAAAGTAGACCACTTAGGAATTAACTATAATTACTAGGCTTGATTATAGTCTGATTATTTTACTTAGGCTCACAATCCAACCTAGTTGATTTTGACCTTGGCTCACCAACCACAACCATATAATGATTATTTTTTTGGACTAACAATCAATCCCAATTGATTTTTACTTTGGCTTACCAATCACAATCATACAATGTCCAACTCTAGGCTTGGACCAATCAAAATTTCTCATCCCAAGAAACTTGAAATAAAAATAAATAATATAGTAAATAAAATAAAAGCAAACTCTTGAAGCTTAGGAGAAAAAAATCTGGAAGCTTATCTTGTAGACTTGATTTCTTCTCTTGAATGCTTGAAAGAAGTAGGAGTTGATCTTTAATGATGATGGCCTAACTTTTCTCTGATTGAGGATGTTGGAAGGACAAGGGTCACACTAAAAAGTACTCCTTCCTTTTAACTATTGAGCTCACACACTTAAAGGACTGAAAATCTACTTGGAAGCTCTCTCTTATGGGTTCAAAAGTTGTTTTTCTTGACTCAAGTATTTTTTTAAGTATCCTTGAAGTTTCCTACCACTACAAGTCATTATCATAAAATTCTGGAAGTGATCTAGCCATTAGATGATCCAAAATAGCCATTGAAAGATGTGCGGAGTGAAAAAGCTACAGAACTGAAAACTAGCCATTACAGGCACTGGACTGGCTTAGTTTTAAACTAGGTCGGCTCAGTCCAAACAGGATCAGCTCAGTTTTCAGCTAGATCAGCTCAGTCTTAGAAATCCTGAAATGCTATTTCTATCTTCTTCTGTTGTCGAGACTAGGATGGCTCACTTTCTGACCGGGTCAGCCTAGTTTCACTAGGTCGGCTCAATTTTCAGCTAGGTCATCTCAATCTCCGGAGTCACAAAAATTCAGCTTTCTATCTTTTCTATCTTCTACTTCCATTGAGACTAGGACAGCTCAGTCTCAGACTGGATTGGCCCAGTTTGCATGCCAAGTGTGCCAAAGACTATTTTTTATCTTTTTTTCTTCAAATTACTTTATAGGCTAGACTTGTCCTTTGTCTTAATTTAATCTTCATTTTGATCTTTAGAAAGCTATATCCATTCTAGTACTTCTTTTCTAAAATCTTGAGTGATGAATCTTCATTTGGATGAATTGGAACACTTGATATTTGTGAGCGCTTTGAAATTTACAACTACACATCCTCACAACTAATGTTAGTGATTTAATAATTTATACTCAAATACTTTTGTTATCATCAAAATCAAACTAGGGTCAATAACCAACATCATGGCCCTCAACCTGCCACCCTGGCTCCACCTCTCCCATGGCCCTAACCCTACTAGTGCCTCCTACGCCACAACCCTGAGCTCACCATCCCATCCTTGCCTCTCCTACGGCTGCCCCAACCCCATCGGCACCTCCTACATCCTAGCCTTAGAGCCTGCCGCCCCTACCCCACCAGCCTTCTAGTGGCCTTATCCTTGTCGGCCTAACCATGTAGCCCCTGCCCTGCCACCCCCAGCCCATGGCCCCAATTTTACGACCCCATCTCTACCATTATGAGTATTAGCAACGACATTAGTGTTAGCTAATGTTGTCTCGTATTAGTGATGGCATTAGCGATGGCTAGTACTATCACTAAAGTTTACTTAATTAATTAATTAGATGCATGGGATTTGGGTCTCAGCATGTAGAGTGCTCGGATCGAGAGAAGGTGCTAGGCAATATTGCAAACATAGGGCTGGAACATGTGTTGCATGCCCGGGCCTCGAGTCATCGCTGGCATCGAAGGCATCTAGCCCTCGTGTGCTTGTGCACTTGAGCCGATGGAAAATGTCGGACAACATAATTGGCATGCCCGGGCCTCGGGTGATAGCTGGCATCCAAGGCATCTAGCCCTTGAGTGCCCTATGTGCTCAGGCCAATGGAAAGTACTAGATAGCATTATGTGTTAATTTTAATAAAATTTGCATTGCATGGAATGATAGATCCAATAATTAATTGATGTACATATTCTAATGTATCCATACATTTATTTATTTTTATACGAGTAGAAGAATTATGTACACTGGTCAATTGATTGTCCACTATAGATAGTTTGAAAAATGCAAGTAATTCTATAGATCATTACAATAATCAAACGGTATGCTGAGGGTTCGAAAGAAATTTTAGACAGCATTTCTCTTTTGTTCTTCCTATACATGAGAACTAAAAAAATACTATTAAATTTTTTTTGCTCCTATTGTGTATCATTTGATTACTATAATTGACCAATAGAATTAATGCATCTTTTGAATGGGATAGGATCTATCTTTACCTATTAGTAAAGGATATGATGCATTTACTATGTAAGCCATTTTGAATGATAAAATAGTATTTAGCAATTACCTTATATTTATGTATATATAAAATTCTTAGATAGTCTACCATGGATCGTAGTTGGATGGACCATCGAGTAGTCGATGGGGAGATTTCTGCTGAATATAAGAAAGGTGTAGAGTACTTTTATGATTTTGTTTTTGAAAATGTGGCACTCTTACATTAAGGATAGGCTCATTGTCCTTTTAACAGATGTGGCAATAGAGAAATATTTGATAGGGATACAATTACTGTCCATTTATATAAGTATGAATTTATGTCCAACTATAAGCAATGGTACCTGCATGCAGAGACATGGGAGAAAGTTGTAAGGATTAGAATAAAGTAGGACATGGACATAGATAGAATGGTGGACATAGTTATAGATGCGGCTGGTCCTAAATTTAACTAGGATGTGAAGGATGATCCAGAAGCTAGCATGGTGATTTTTACCATAAACTAAAAGATGCTGATGAACCACTATGGCTGGGATGTAAAATACATATTGTACTATTAGCTATGTCATAGTTGTTGAACTTGAAGGCCGAGTTTAATATGATTGTTGTTGGTGCAAGAAATGGACGATCATCGAAGTTTGCTGGAGATGGAGGGACGATCTCGTTAACGAGACCTGCAAGACAAAGTCTGGTCCAGTGGTGGATGGCTCCGGTATGGATCCTTCGATGGTCAAGTTAGCTTCCTGGCCAATAAGAATGGAGTACACAAGAGGTTAGAATGGAAAGAAAAGCTTAGAAAGAAAAATGTATCTAGAGGATCCCTTTTATAGATGGAGCCTATAATAGAATGATAGTGATATCCATAATAGAATGTCAGAAGACCATTCGGGCTATTCAGAGTTTGTTACGGGAGTGGGCTATCATTTATCATGACTCGTTGGTGGTTGAATTCCATTTGCTAAAGTTCAGATGGAGGATTGGAGACTTTTGAGCTTGATAGTGTGGTGTTCATGTTGAGATTTGGAACTTGAGGTTAGGCTAACTAAGCTTGAAGGTCAGCTTCTAAGTTATGGATGATGGGTTTGTAAATTAGGCTTGGAGTTCGAACCTTAATGGAGCTATCTTGATAGCTTTCAAAAGCTTGGCCACCTTCAAGGTCGATCAAGAGAGGGTATGAATACTCTAGTCTAGAGGACTGGAGGTCAGAAAGGAATGATAGATTCCTCAATTAAGACCATGGCCAAGCTCTCTTAGGAAAATTCAATCAATACATAAGGTCATCTTGAAGTTAGGATGGAGGAGTACTAAGGTTCAATACTTGTAAAGTAGTTATTGCTTATCCCAGGTTGAAGATTGAACTCATATTGGTGGTAAGGTCTTCTCATTGATTCAAGTAAGTCTGGCTGAGGTTCTTGGTGTAGAATTGGCAAGATCTACCATCCACAAGGTGAAGTAGAGGAGTTTGACTGGCTCCCAAGGTCTGCCTTTAGTCAAGATCGAATGGTGCTAGAGTTCCATATTTATAGGGTAGCTGCTGTCTATTCTGGGCTGAAGATCGAAATCAGTCAAATGGCAAACTCCTTTCTCTGTTCAAGTTCGTTTGGCTGAAGCCCACTGTGTAATCATGGCAGGATTTGTAGTTATCAAGGTGAGGTAGGAGAATTGGAGTAAAGGAGCTCAGCTATTACACAAAATCGGATATTGACAAGAGTAGTCATGGTGTTCAGGATGAACTATCCTTGATCGAAGCTCTAAACTTAATCATATTAAGAGGCCGATCTTCAGAAACTATTCTAGACCAGGGGGTCAACTTGAGTGAAGCTCAGATCTAATCATCGCAATCCTAGATGATGTTGTACCAAGGTTGGACTTTCAGTTAGACTTCGGTGGAAGCTATTTTAACCCCAGTATTTGTTCCCCTACTCCTGAGTTCAAAGTTCGGATAGAGAGAGTACCAATATTTATGATCACCAATGTTTTTTCTAGCTTTCCACCTTCAGGAGATGAAATATTTTGGACCATTTGAATTACTGCAGAAGCTTCTTTATTGTCGAATGATCCAAAATGACCTCAGCTTTCAAAATTTCTCCTAGTGCAGAGCTCAATTATACGGTGCCATAATAGTTTTGTCAGACATCTATCATTGCAATTATGAGGATGACATGTGGAGAATAGAGATTTGGCATAGACGATCCATAATCATAACCGCTTTGGGGTTCTTCCGATTATTTAAGCATCTTTCCCTACCTTCCTCCTTACCTTGGTTCTTCTCTCATTCTTCTCGACTCTTCGCCTTCCTCAACCCTGAGAGTCCTATTCCATGCATTCTTTGGTCTCTGACGCCCTATTTTCACTCTTCCTTCATCATTCCAATTGCACCACCGAGTTCTCTATCCGATTTAGGTTAGTATTCTAACTTGTCTTCTACATTTCTTCATCTTTCTTTTATTTTTCGATCCTTAGAAGTTTTTTGGATGGTGGGTTAGCTGTTCTTCCTCCATTCCTTAAGTCTTTTTGCCAATTTATTCTAATTTTTGGTGAGTTTTCTCCAATTTTGCTCAATCCAAAATGGCCTCTGGAATCACTTGGTCTAGCGATTCTAGGAGTCTATTCAGTCCGAGCTCTTCTAACCCCAGCCCTTGTAATGAAATTGAGCTTAGAGAGGTAGCCCATCTGGTCTTTGTTCCTAAGACCATTCCTTATACCCTTTTTGCCGAAGACCTTTCTTTAATTCAAGTTCAATTTAGGGTCCCCTCCGAGTACGAACTGAAACATCCTAGATTGAGCGGCCGAGCATGTGCCCCTCCTTCAGGTCATTTCTATTTGTACATGGAGGCTCTCCATGCTGGGATAAGACTCCCCATCCCTCTCTTCATCACCAAACTATTTCGTTTTCTAAACTTATCTCTTTCTTTAGTCATCCCAAAGTCCTTTTGATTTATCATAAGATTCCTAGTGTTTTATCTCCAGGTCGAGATTCGACCTTCAATTTTCTTATTTCAGATCTTCTTCACTTTTAAGCATCATCCTTCTGCCAAAGATTGGTGGTATATCTTTCTCCAGTTTGGTAAAAAGGGATTGCTTAAAGGTGCTCTTTTCTCCATTCATAACTATTTTTTTTTTTTTTATTTCTTATCCTTCGATATAGTTGGGACTTCCCCCTTGGGGCCAACTAAGAGACTCAGTTTGTAGGGCTCTTAGGTTAGAACAGAAGGACCTCGACTCCATCAATACTCTTAAAAATTACAAAACCCCTTTACTATCCAATTTGGTAGATGATCAAACTTTGTACAACCTTGGCCTAAGCCCATTCAACTCTAAAGGTGTAAACTGATGCTTTCTTTTCTATTCCTATATCCTTTCTCCTAACTATGGCCTGCTCGTTCTTATAGAGATAACTCCCGAGGAACTAAAGCAACTGACCAAGGAACTTCAAACCCAAAAAAAGAAGGGGGTGCTTCGAAGAAGACATCGAAGTAAGCAAATATCGACAACCCAAGCTCGACCATTTCAGCCTAGGTGGCTTTTGCCTCGGAGGCTATAGCACCCTTGTTGATCTTGACCTCGCCCACTGAGATCATTGCTTCCATGCTCCCAAGAAGAAGGAGGAGGTGGAAAAGAGGAGGAAGAAGACTATTGGCAAGAAGGTTCGAAAGAATTCTAGTGATCTAGTAGCAATAGTGCCAGCTCAGATTGAGGTTCCCTCGATGATTGGAAGATCATCCAACCCCTCATGGAGGGCTGCATCATCCCATGCATCATCCCAGACATTATTGAGAAGATTCTCTAGGCAGATGATAAGGAGAGAAAGAAAGACTCTATTGCGGCCTTCATCGAGGTAACTGCTTCTTGTTTTTTATACATGGCTGAATATATGTATGTTTTTCAATAATAACTTGTATCTTGTAGTTTGTAGCTGGGGCACCACCTTTTTGCAAATGTGGAGGTGGTTAACCTCCATAAGGCCGAGGTTTCGAAGGTCAAAGTAGAGCATTTGAAGGAGACTCATTCTGCTAAGATTGGATGCCTCCAAAAAGCACCCTAGAGAGAAGAACAGGCATTGGCAAAGGTGTAGGCCATATTAGCCTTGGAGGAGGAGAAGAAAAAGAAGGTCGAGGCCAAAATCGTTGAAGAAAGGAAGCGGACAACTGAAGCCGAGGAGTGAGCTATTTTGGCCTTCAAATCTTCAAAGGAATTGGAGGGCATCAAAGTAGCATTTGCTCAAGAGGCTTTCGACAAAGGATTCGACCTCTGCCATTGAAAAGTTGTCAAGAAGTTTTTCAGACTAGACTTCGGCTTTCTATTGGGGGACTCCTGATGATAAGATGGAGCCTTCTTCAACTAGAGCCGATCTTCCTCCCACCGAGCTTGCTGCTAACACCTCCATGCATGCCAAGGAGCCGAAGCCTACCGAGGTCACACCGAGTTCTTCTGCTACCCACCCTTAGAGGTCGGAGACCTCTGCTGATTGTATTTTTTCTTCTTTTCTTCTTTTCTTCTTCATTCCATATGCTTAAGCTTTTTAGTTAGTGAAATTAAATTTCTTCTTTTTCATACTTCCATGCATTATGATATGTCAATAATTTAGAACCTAGCATGCAAGTTCTGCCATCAACCACAATCATGGATTGAAGCTGTGCTGCTACCCCAACAGTTTTCTTAAAAGCTCATATTAAAGAATTAAGGAAGGAAGTTTGGCTGGTCAACAAAAAATTGAAGAAAACCAAAGATGAACTTTTAAAATCGAAAAATAACTATGCAATTGCCTCAGCCAAAATCAACCATCTTCACCAAGCTTCCAAGTAGGCCTTCAAAGATTACACGGCTAAAAAATATCATCTATCTGAAGAGCTTGAGCGGGTGTCCAAGTGAGCTAGTCAGAAGTCTTGGACCTTGCCGCCAAAATCTATTCCCTTGAGGTCGAGCTCTGAGAGGCAAAAGATAAAATTCAATAGTTGGAAAGAGGCTCAGCCTGGGCTCAAAGTTAGGAAAAATATGGTTGGAATTGGTTAAAGAAGTTCTCTGATCTCCAAAAGTAGTTGCACGTGGCCGAGGAGGCATATGATACCTATAGAGTTGGCTGGTGTGACCAGATTGCCGAACTCAAGCAAAAACTTCGAGCGGCCAATGATTAAGTAACTCAGCTTCAAAATCAACTAGTGGATAGAGCTCAAGCTGGTCCAAGCATAGATTCAAGTAAAATTGCACCTCTGAAGAATACTCTTGGCAGTCTTTTTGAAGCATACAAGATGAATAAGTCCAAGCTCCTTCAGCTGAGGATCCAAGCAACTTATCAAGAAAATGCCATAAAGGATGCCGAGGCCGAGTCTGCTATTTTGAGGAAAAGGCTAAGAGAAGCTGAGGAGGACTCTTGAAGAGCCCAGAAGTTACTTGGTGAAAGCTTGGCAGCAAGGCAAGAACTTGAAGAGAAGGTGAATGACTTGAAGCATTTTCTTGTAATGGTTGGGGTCAGTAGTCCAAAGTTTGAGTAGGACTTTGATTTCCTTTTTTCTCTCCTTTTTTTTATAATCAGTCTTGAGGACCTATGTAATAAGCTTCAATTTAATGAAACCATCTTCCTTTCAATTGTTCTTTCGTGTTCTGTCTCGGCTTGATACTTGTTGGTCTTTTTGTTTTCTCGTTATGCTCGATGTTGATACTATTTTGAAACAATAATTTTTGTTTGATGTCTTGAAGACCTATCCCCCTTGTTTATAAACAAGAATTTTCTAGGCTAGCTTAGGAATAGATTTATCCTTTCGTTCAAGGACTAGGAATCTTCACATCCCTCTTAAGGGTCTTCATCCACGTCAGGACGAGATCCTCCTCCTATTTCTGACATGGTTAACCTCCTATTTGAAAATTAAAGATATTTATATCCCTCATAAGGGTCTTCATCCATGTCAGGATGAGATCCTCCTTTTATTTTTGATGTAGTTAATCTCCTATTTAAAAATCATAGGTCTTCATCTATATTAGGATGAGGTCCTCTTCCTATTTCTAACATGGTTAACCTTCTGTTTAAAAACTTGAGGCTTTCACCCATATTAGGATGAGTCCTCCTTCTATTCTTAACATGGTTAACCATCTATTTAAGAATTAGAGGCCTTCATATCTCTCGTAAGAATCTTCATCCACATCAGGATGAAGTTTTCCTCCCATCCCTAATATGGTTAACCGTCTATTTAAGAACTGAAGGTCTTCATATCTTTCGTAAGGATCGTCACCCATGTTAGGACGAGGTCCTCCTCCTATTCCTGACATGGCTAACCTATTTAGGAACCAGAGAACTTCAACCATGTTAGGACAAATTCTCCTATTCCTAACATGGTTAGGACAAGTCCTTCTATTTATAACGTGGTTAACCTCCTGTTTAAGAATCAGAGGCCTTTATATTCCTCGTAAGGATCTTCACTCATGTCAAGATGAAGTCTCCTCTTGATCTTAACATGCTTAACCTCCTGTTTAAGAATCGAAGATCTTTATATCTCTCATAAGGATCTTTACCCACGTTAAGATGAGGTTCTCCTCCTATTTCTAATGTGGTTAATCTTTTGTTTAAGAACCAGAGGCCTTCACCCATGTTAGGATGAGTTACTCCTTATATTCCTAATATGGTTAACCTTCTATTTTAGAATTAGAGACCTTTATATATTATGCTTGTCATTACAACAACATATAAAAATTAAATCAATTTTACTATTAGTTAGGACAGTGGTGAGTCAGCTGTTGATTTTCTCAAGGATTGAAAGCTGGGTTGTGTTCAATTTTAATTAAAAAATAAAAAAAAATAAATCGATACTTAAAATAAAAATTTAAATAAGTAAATAAAAGAAAATTAATTAAGATTTTAGCAAATTAAAATAAAAAAGTAAATAATTTATTAATTAGGATTTTAGAATTAATTAAAGATAAGAAGAAAATTTGTCTAGGGTTTTAGTTCCATCTTTCATCATTCTTGTTTATAATTAATTCATGCAATCTTTTCATTATCAATATGCAATCTTATGAGATATATGTTCTCTTAATCTAATTTTAACATAATCTATTCTACTAAACAAGGACCATATCTAACATGATCATGACCCATCTCACAGATATAGACTATTTAAATCATGTAATCAAAGAATATAAATATAAATCTAATTAATTCTTACAATTTATCATAATCTGAGCACAGATCGTATCTATCTACGATCATAATCTATCTTCTTAGATATAAATTATAAGAAATTAAATATTAAAGTAGAAATAAAAGAAGAATGGCAAAAATAAATAAATTTTATTTTTCAATAAAAAGATAAATAGGATTCAAATTATAAACTCTCATACTGAAGATTTCTCTTACTCCTTTGGACATGAGACCTCTAGCAGTACATAATTTTCATCCTTGTAGCTTTCGGCATTTTCAAATCTCCAAATAAAAGAAAAAGAAAAGAAGAAAGAAAAGAAGTAAAAAAAAGAAGAAGAAGAAGAAGAAAGAAGGGAGAGAGAGAGAGAGAGAGAGAGAGGAAGTCTGCGAGGGTTGATTCCGCCCATGGGGAGGGTCTCTGTTCTTCTAGCATGAGAAGGGGCTTAAATAGAGGAAGAAATAAAGATTTTTTAGTTATTTTTGGAGTCCAAATTTGAGTTTGACTCAAATTTAATGGGTTTGGAGTTTTCTAGCTGTCCGTTTGTGATCAAATGGCTTAAAATTATCCAAAATCCACTGCCTGGTGCCTAGATTGATTGTGGACTGTTAGATCTCCTAGTCAAACGATTGTCCGCCACTGAATGGTGTGTGAAATGGCTCTGAAAGTCTTGATCAAAGTTGGCATTTGTCTTGCACTATCTGATCATATCTAGGAGAGATTGGAATCGTCGGTCACTAGAACAGGTGAAGGAAAATCCTGATTTTCCGGTTCAGATTCGTCCAGATCTGATCAGATCAAGAGATATATTTCAAAAATTTTCTCTTGATCTCAATCAGATCTTGATAAGTTTTAGATCTGATTATTATTATTTTAATAAATAAAATAAAATAAGATAAATTAAATCAAATTTAATTTACCTGATTTGGGTAATCCTATTATCCTGTAGATGATCCTGATTGCAGCGGAAGGTTCTGGATCTTAGCCATGCAAGCGTCTGGCCTCTACCGGTATTCACTTGGGTTGGATCTAGAGATCCTCTTCTTCTCTATCACACCTCCAAAAATCAGATCTGGATCTGATCTGGAGGATCTTCAAAACTCCTTTTGAAGATCAGCAGTCGTCCTTTGCAGCAGTGCAGCCTTCTAGCTTTCAATCGCCTTTCTTTGATCTGGATCGCACCAACCAAGGTCCAAAACTCCTTTTGGACGTGGAGAGGAAGGGGAGAAGGTGGGTTTGGCATGGAGGAAGAGGGGAGAGGCAGCCTTGGGGCATGGGGAATTTCTTCAATTCATTCACTTAATTGAGTTGGGCGCAGGGTCTTATTTATAGACTAAGCTGTGATCCAACTCCTCTTCTTCCCAACCAATCACAACTCTTTGTGAAATCAGATCTAAATCTGATTGGTGGGAATAGAGTCCCCTGGATTCCTCCTTAGAGGGTGCCTAAGACCAGTCAAAGTTGGTTCTTAGGAGAACTCTAATTGGAATCCAAAAAGGAGATGGAGTCCCTTGTCCAACAAGGGACTCCTAGGCGCCTCCAACTTGGGCACACGCCAAGGGTGGCGTGCGCCCTCTTCCTTGCCAGGTTCTGGCAGGGGGACAGGCCCCCACCAGCTCTCCAATAGGTGCATGACATGTGGTCAAAAGTCAAAGTGTCAATGGTCAACATTTGACCAGTCAAAGGTAGACTTTTGACCAAAGTCAAAGAACAAGAAATGGCAGGTGACCAAAAATGGCAGGTAATGTCTTACAAAATAAGACAACCTTTTCTGACTTGGACAACCTCCAGTCAGACCATATGAAGGCCTCTGATTGAGCACAAACTCCTTTGGCTCAGTCAGGACAACTTATTTATGATAGCAAAAGAAGAACGTTAGGTTCAATCGAGTGCTAGCACGATTTCCTTGAACCTAATTGAATCTCATTCAGATCAATTGAACTAGATCAGTTCAATTGATGATCACCAGATTCAAACCCTTGTTTGTGTGACCCAGTTAGGTTCAGTTCTGTATGGTAATGGGATATGTCATGATCTCTATCATCGACATCATCGAAACTCCTTTCGATGGATCAGAACTCTTCTGATTCGAACAGCTAGAATGATCGATCATCTAAATCATTCTAATTGCTCCCAAAATCCACCAGTGACACCTAGCAGTATATGGTGGCAACCCATCAGAGCTGAATGCGAACCTCTTGGTGCAGCTACCTGTGTGATTAAGTTCTTCTATCTTGAGCCCCGATCAGATTAGGGTTAAGGTGAACTCGTCAAACCCTAGTTTCTGTCATATGATGTAATCATTCGATTCGAGTCCGATGTGAAAATCTAAATAGAAACTCTTTCTATTATTTCACTCTGCCATGGCCATGGACTTCTGGACTTGATTCTCATGATCATCATAGGGCTGCTCCTCTACCACCGAGGTAGATAGATTCCATCTTGATGCAATCCAGTTCCTACAATGAACATGCTATAGCCAACATACACCTCAGGGTTCCATATGGCTAGGAGACCGAGTAATGGTGTAGTCAAACTATAACACCCTCAAGGTGAACTGCCGATGCATCCTCAGGTCAAAGAACCAGACACACTACTGCAGCATCGAGTCAGTCATTGACGAGAAGGTAGACTCCCTAATGACTACTCGAGGTGGTCACGCTCAGTGCCCTCGTTCTCTAACGAGTACCTGTACTCTCGCTCCGGTGTCTCCACACCGTAGACTCAAGACTCATCTACTAAAGAGAAGCGATTGTACACCAACCTTCCGGATCAATCACCATCCTCGTGATGATCCTATGGTCGGGAGCATTTTATGAGTTAATAATGATTATTCATGTCTTAAATTTTCAACTCTTGAAAATATGAATTATCATTACCATTAACTCAAAGGATGTATCACAGACACTAAATACACATATGTGATAGAAAATAACCCATTTTATTGATTATAGTCAAAATTATAATTTTGCCCCTAGAAGTGTATTACAAGTGTCAGCCAATTCTGGCTTCTAGGGCACATATATCTAACAATCTCCCACTTGTCCTAAAGCCAATTGGCTACAAGTCTAAGTCCCATCTTCTCAAGGTGGGCTTCGATCTTCTGCTGGCCCAACGGCTTTGTAAGTGGGTCTGCCACATTATCTGTGGAGTTGACTCTCTTGACCTCGACGTAACCCTTTCTCGAGGTAATCGCGGATGAGGTGGTATCGCCGCTCATATGCTTGGACCGTTTGCAAGGGCTATGGAACTCTTCATTACAGCACAAACTTCTTGTAGAATGCTGCCCAGATGCTCGACTTTCGATCATCTATATCGGACATGAAATCCGAGTCTGTGTATCCCTGGACTTGGAGTTCTCCATTACCAAAGACCAACATCATATCCTTAGTTCTTCTCAAGTACTTAAGGATACATTTCACAGAAGTCCAGTGTTCTTCACCTGGATTTGACTGATATCTGCTTGTGACACTCACAGCATGGGCTATATCAGGTCGTGTACATAGCATGGCATACATGAGGCTCCCTATTGCAGAAGCATAAGGGATCTTGCTCATGCGTTCTATTTCCTCAGGTGTGCTGGGGCACATCTTCTTGGAAAGATGAATACCATGTCTGAAGGGTATTAATCCCCTCTTAGAGTTTTCCATACTAAACCTCTTTAGTACTTTCTCTATGTACATCTTCTGTGAAAGTCCTAGCATCCTATTCGGTCTATCCCTATAGACCTTAATTCCTAGAATAAAGGATGCTTCGCCTAGGTCTTTCTAGGTCTTTCATGGAGAATTCCTTGGACAACCATAATTTGACTGTTGTCATCATGGGAATATCATTCCCAATAAGGAGGATGTCATCCACGTACAATACGAGGAAGACAACAGCGCTCCCACTGACCTTTTTGAAAACACATGGTTCCTCTTCATTTTTGATGAAACCAAACTTTTTGATCACATCATTGAAATGAGTGTTCCAGCTCCGAGATGCTTGCTTAAGTCCATATATGGACCTTTGCAGCTTGCAAACCTTGTGATCAGTATCACTGGATGTGAAACCTAGCGGCTGTTCCATATAGATATCTTCCTCAAGATATCCATTTAAGAATGCCGTTTTCACGTCCATTTGCCATATTTCATAATCGAAATAGGCTGCAACGGCAAGCAATGTGCGGATGGATTTTAGCATAGCCACTGGGGAAAAGGTATCCTGATAGTCAATGCCTTCGCGTTGACTATAACCTTTTGCCACTAGTCTAGCCTTGAATGTCTCCACATTCCCATCTGCACCAATCTTTCTCTTGAAGATCCATTTACACCCAATAGGTACTATACCTTCTGGTGGATCTACCAAGGTCCAGACTTGGTTTGAGTGCATCGAGTCAATTTCTGACTGCATTGCCTCTAGCCATTTCTCGGAGTCGATATCTGATATCGCCTCGTTGTAGGTTTTGGGATCATCACCATGAGCACCATTGCCTATGAGGAACGTTTCCTCTACTTCCTCTGAAATAATACCTAAGTATCTCTTCAGGGGGATGGAAAACTCTTTCCGATCTACGAGGTGGAGGAGGTAGTGTTCTTATTGGCTCAACCTGATTTGGTTCCAATTGGTCCTTAGCTCGTTGTACTTGTGAGACTTTCTCATCAAGCTTGATCTGCTTTCCAATGCCGCTATCTTGAATAAACTATTTTTCAAGAAAGATGGCATGTCGACTCACAATCACATTGTGGTCTTCTGGAATGTAGAAATAGTATCCTAATGACTCTTTAGGATATCCTATGAATCGAGCTCTGAAAGGACCTAAACTCTAACTTGTCCGCTTGTTGTCTTTTGACATGAGCCGGACAACCCCAAATTCTGAGATGACTCAGACTTGGTTTCTTACCGTGCCATATCTCATACGGTGTGGTAGGAACGGTTTTAGAGGGAACCCTATTCAGTAGATAAATTGAAGTTAACAATGAGTGTCCCCAAAGAAAATCAGGGAGGTCTGTGAAGCTCATCATGGATCGAACCATATCCAATAGAGTCCGATTTCTCCATTCTGAAACCCCGTTGAGTTGAGGTGTTCCTGGTGGAGTCCATTGAGAGACTATGCCATTTTTCCTTAAGATAGTCTAGGAATTCCCGGCTAAGGTATTCACCTCCTCGATCTGATCGAAGAACCTTAATGGGTTTTCCAGTTTGTTTTTCTACTTCATGTCTGAATTCTTTGAACTTTTCAAAAGCTTCAGACTTGTGTCTCATAAGATACACATACCCATACCTAGACAGATCATCGGTAAAGGTAATGAAGTAGACAAAATTGCCTCTAGCCGGCACATCAAATGGGCCGCACACATCAGTATGTACTAGGGCAAGGAGATCTGTGGCCCTCTCCCCATGTCCAACAAAAGGGAGTTTAGTCATTTTGCCTTGAAGACAAGATTCACAAGTTGGATATGACTCGAAAGTCAATGGACTCAATAGCCCATTTTTCTCCAATTTGTTGATCCTATCTTCTGCTATATGACCTAATCTCAGGTGCCATAGATATCTGTCATTTGGACTATCCCTAGGTCGTTTGGCATTCACGTTTTGCTCGATAGTTAGAATAGGTACATCAATATGTAGCTGATAAAGACCATTAATAAGGAAACCATTTGCAATTTTATTTCTTTCATAAAGAATGTTACAATGGTCCTTAAAGAAGGTAATCACATAGCCTTCTTGTGCTAAGCATGAAACAGAAATCAAATTCCTGCTAGCTGCAGGCACATAATAACAGTCTTTCAAAACTAAGTCTAAACCAGATGGTAATCGAAGAGGGTATGTTCCCACGGCTACTGCAGCAACTCTTGCTCCATTACCGATGCGTAGGATCATGTCTCCATCCCTCAGCCTCCTGCTATCCTCAAGACCCTGCATGGAAGTGCACAGATGAGCACTAGAACCAGAGTCAAGCACCCAACTGGATGCAGAAGAAACCGTAAGGTTAGACTCAATAACGAGCATACCTCCAGAAGGACCTTCCTTCTTGTTCTTCAGGGTGGCCAGGTAAGTAGGGCAGTTCCGCTTCCAATGGCCGTCGCTGTTGCAATGGAAACACTTTCCTTTGACATCGGCCTTTTTCTTCGGTTCTGCCTTCTTCTTCTTTGATCCTTCCACCTTCTTGCTTTTTCACAGACTTCTTTTTCTTTCCATAAGACTTTCTTTTGGAAGAAGTCTGCCTCGGAGGCTATAGCACCTTGTTGATCTTGACCTCGCCCACTAGATCATTGCTTCCACCCAAAGAAGAGGAGGAGGTGAAAAGAGGGAAGAAGGACTTCATTGGCAGAAAGGTTCGAATAGAATTCTAGTGATCTAGTACATAGTGCCAGCTCAGGATTGAGGTTCCCTCGATTGATTGGAAGATCATCCAATCCCCTCATGGAGGGCTGCATCAAATCCATGCATCATCCCAACATTATGAGAAGATTCCTAGCAGATGTAAGTAGAGAAAGAAAGACTTATTGCGGCCCTCATCGAGTAACTTGCTTCTTGTTTTTAATACATGGCTGATATATATGTATGTTTTTTCAATAATAACTTGTTATCTTGTAAGTTTGTAGCTGGGGCAACCACTTTTTGCAAATGTGGAGGTGGTTAACCCCATAAGGCCGAGGTTTCGAAGGTCAAAAGTGAGGCATTTGAAGGAGATCTCATTCTCTGAGATTGGATGCCTGCCAAAGCACCTAGAGAGAAAGAACAGGCATTGCCAAAAGGTGTGGCCATATTAGCCTTGGAGGAGGTAGAAGAAAGAAGGTCGAGGCCAAAATCGTGTGAAGAAAGGAAGCGGACAAACTGAAGCGGAGGAGTGAGCTATTTTGGCCTTCACATCTTCAAGGAAATTGGAGGGGCATCAAAGTAGCATTTGCTCAAGAGGCTTTCGACAAAGGATTCGACCTCTGCCATTGAAAAGTTGTCAAAGTTTTTAGACGTAGACTTCGGCTTCTATTGGGGGAACTCCTGATGATAAGATGGAGCCTTCTTCAACTAGAGCCGATCTTCCTCCAACCGAGCTTGCTGGCTAACACTCCATGCTGCAAGGGCCCGAAGCCTACCGAGGTCACACCGAGTTCTTCTGCTACCCCACTTAGGGTCGGAGACCTTGGTTTGCTGATTGTATTTTTTACCCTCTTTCTTCTTTTCTTCTTTCATTCCATAATCTTAAGCTTTTTAGTTTTTTAAGTGAAATAATTTCTTCTTTTTCATTACTTCCATGCATTAGTGATATGTCAATAATTTAGAACCTAGCTGCAAAGTTCTGCCACAACCACCAATCATGGATTGAAGCTGTTCTTGCTACCCCCAGTTTTTCTTAAAAGCTCATATTAAAGAATTAAGCGGAAGGAAGTTTGGCTGGTCACAAAAAGATTGTGAAGAAAACCAAAAGTGAACTTTTTAAAATCGAAATAACTATTGAATTGCTCAGCCAAAATCACCATCTTCACCAAGCTTCAAGTAGGTCATTCAAAAGATTAACATACGGCTATAAAAATATATCTATCTGAAGAGCCTTGAGCGGTGTCCAAGTGAGCTGTCGAAGTCTTGGACCTTGCCGCCAAAATCTATCCCTTGAGGATCGAGTCTGAGAGGCAAAAGATAAAATTCAATAGTTGGAAGAGGCTCACCTGGGCTCAAAGTTAGGAAAAATATGGTTTGAAAATTGGTTAAGAAGTTCTCTGATCTCCAAAAAGTAGTTGCACCGTGGCCGATGGAGCATATTGATCGCCTATAGTAGTTTGGCTGGTGTGCCAGATTGCCGAGACTCAAAAGCAAAACTTCGAGCGGCCAATGATTTAGTAACTCAGTTCAAAAAATCAAAAACTTAAGTGGATAGCAGCTCAACTGGTCAGCATAGATTCAAGTAAATTGCACCTCTAGAATACTCTTGGCAAGTCTTTTTGAGCATACAGATGAAATAGTCAGCTCCTTAGCTGAGTGATCCAAGCAGACTGTACAAGAAATGCCATAAAGGATGCCGAGGCCGATCTGCTATTTTGAACGAAAAGGCTGAGAAGCTGAGGAGGACTATCTTGAAGAGCCCCAGAAGTACTTGGTGAAAGTTGGCAGCAAGCAAGAACTGAAGAGAAGGTGGATGACTTGAAGCTATTTTCTTGGAATGGTTGGGTCCAGTAGGTCCACTAGTTTGAGTAGGATTTGATTCTCCCTTCTTTCTCTCCTTTTTTTTAATAAATCAGTCTTGGAGGACCTATGTACTAAGCTTCATTTCAAAATGAAACCATCTTCCTTTCAGTTGTTCTTATTCGTGTTCTGTCTCGGCTTGAATACTTGTTGTTCTTCTTTTGTTTTCCCTCGTTATGCCTCGATGTTGAACTATTTTGAAACAATATTTTTGTTTGTATGTCTTGAAGAAGATATCCCTTGTTATAACAAGAATTTTTAGGCTAGCCTTAGGAATAGATTTTCCTTTCGTTCAAAGGACTAGGAATGCCTTCCAGTCCCTCTTAAGGGTTCTTCCATCCACGTAAGGACCGAATCTCCTCTAATTTCTGAACTGGTTAACCTCCATTTGATAAAATTAAAGATATTTAATATCCCTCATAAGGGTCTTCATCCATGTCAGGCATGAGTCCTCCTTTTTATTTTTGATGTAGTTTAATCTTCCTATTTAAAAATCATAAGGTCTTTCATCTTATTAGGAATGGAGGTTCCTCTTCCGTATTCTAACATGGTTTAACTTCTTTTAAAAAACCTTGAGGCCTTTCACTCCATATTAGGATGAGTCCTCCTTCTATTTCTTACATGGTTAACCATCTATTAAGAATTAAGAGGCCTTCATATCTCTCTAAGAAATCTTCATCCACCATCAGGCATGAAGTTTTTCCTCCATCCCTAATATGGTTAACCGTCTATTTAGAACTGAAGGTCTTCATATCTTTCGTAGGATCGTACCATGTTATGGACGAGGTCCTCCTTCCTATTCCTGACATGGCTTGAACAGCTATTTAGAACCAGAGAACTTCAACAATGTTAGGACAGATTCTCCTATTCCTAACTGGTTAGGACAATCCTTCTATTTATAAAGTGTTAACCTCTGTTTAAGAAATCAGAGGCCTTTATATTACCTCGTAAGGATCTTCACATCATGTAAGATTGAGTTCCTCTTGATTCTTAAGCATGCTCAACCTCCTGTTTAAGATAAGAAGATCTTTATATCTCTCATCAAGGATTTTACCCACGTTAAATGAGGTTCTACCTCCTATTTCTAATGTGGGTTAATCTTTTGTTTAGACCAGAGGCTTTCACCCATGTTAGGATGAGTTACCCTTATTTCTAATATGGTTAACCTTCTATTTTTAAGAATTAGATGACCTTATATACTTATCTTGTCATTTCATACAAACATAATAAAAATTAAATGCAAATTTACTATTAGTTAGGAGTGTGAGTCCCGCTGTTGATCTTTCTCAAGATGAAAGCTGGGTTGTTTCAAGTTTTTAATTTAAAAAATAAAAAAAAAATAAATCGATACTTAAAATAAAAATTAATAAGTAAATAAAAGAATTAATTAAGATTTTAGCAAATTGAAAATAAAAAGTAAATAATTTATATAATAGGATTTTAGAATTATTAAAGATAAGATAGAAAAAATTGGTCTAGGGTTTTAGGTTCCATCTTTCATCATTCTGTTCTATAAATTAATTCCACTGCATCTTTTCATTATCAATATGGCAATCTTTGATGAGCATATATGTTTTCTTAATCTAATTTAACAATATCCTATTCTTAACTAAACAAGTGACCAATCTAACATGACAGGACCCATCTCACAGATATAGACTATTTAAATCATGGTAATCAAGAATATAAAATATAATATAATTAATTCTTAACAATTATCATAATCTGACACAGATCGTATCTTCTCGATCATAATATCTTCTTTAGATATAAATTATAAGAAATTAAATATTAAAGTAGAAATAAAAGAAGAATGGCAAAAATAAATAAATTTTTATTTTTTTCAATTAAAAAGATTAAATAGGATTCAAATTATATAACTCTCATGACTGAGATTCTTCTCTTTAGCTCCTTTGGACGAGACCTCTAGCATACATAATTTTCATCCTTGTAGCTTCGGCATTTTCAAATCTCCAGAATAATAGAGAAAGAAGAAAAGAAGAAGAAAGAAGTAAAAAAAAGAAGAAGAAGAAGAAGAAAAGGGAAGAGCGAGAGAGAGAGAGAGAGGAAGTCTGCGAGGGTTGAATTCGCCCAATGGGGAGGGTCTCTGTTTTTCTAGCATGAACCAGAAAGGGGCTTAATAGAGGAAAGAAATAGAAGATTTTTTTGTTATTTTTTGGACCTCCAATTTGAGTTTGAATCAATTTAATGGTTTGGAAGTTTTCTAGCTGTCCGTTGTGGATCAAAATGGCTTAAATTATCCAAAATCACTGCATGGTGCCTGATTGATTGTGACTTTAGATCTGCCTAGTCAAACGATTGTCCCACTGTGGTGGTGTGAAATGGCTCTGAAAGTCTTGATAAAAGTTGGCATTTGTTCTTGCACTATCTGATCATATCAGGAAGAGATTGGAACGCGGTCACTAGAACAGGTGAATTGGAAATCCTGATTTTCCGGTTCAGATTCGTCCAGATCCTGATCAGATCAAGAGATATATTACCAATTTTCTCTTGATCTCAATCAGATCTTGAAAGTTTAGATCTGATTATGTATTATTTTAATAAATAAAATGAAATAAGAATAAAATTAATCAAATTTAATTTACCTGATTTGGGTAATCTATTATCTGTGATGACTGAATTGCAGGCGGAAAGTTCTGGATCTTAGCCATGCATGCGTCTGGCCTCTACCGGTATTCACTTGGGTTTGGATCTAGAGATCCTCTTCTTCTCTTTATCACACCTCCAAAAATCAGATTGGATTCTGATCAGGAGGATCTTCAAAACTGCTTTTGAAGATCTCAGTTGTCTCTTTTGCAGCAGCGCAACTTCTTGCTTTGATCGCCTTTCCCTTGCTCTTGAATCGCACCAACAAGTCCAAACAACCTTTGGACGTGGAGAGCAAGGGGAGAGAGAAGCAGGCGTGAAGCAGGATGGGGAGAGGCAGCTTTGCGGGCATGGGGTTCTCATTGCATCACTTGGAATTAGGGTGGGCGCAGGGTCTTATTTATAGACCTCCTTGTGATCCAACTCCCTTCTCTCAACATCACAACCTTGTGAAATCAGATCCTAAATCTGATTGTTGAATAGAGACCGCCTGGTTCCTCCTTAGAGGGGTTTATAGACAGTCAAAAACTGGATTTTAGTAAAGAACTCTGATTGGATCCAAAAGGGAGGTGGAGTCCTTGTCCAACAAAGGACTCCTAGGCGCATCAACTATTGGGCTCAAGCCACCTTAGCGTGCGCCCTTGCCCTTGCCAGGTTCTAGCAGGGGAACGGCCCCACAACTCTCCAATAGGTATTGATATGTGGCAAAATTCAAAGGGAATGGTCAACGTTGACAAGTCAAAGGTAGACTTGGTGACCCAAGTATAGACAAGAAATGGCAGGTGACACAAAATGGCAGGTAATGTCTTACAATAAGACAACCTATTCTGACTTGGACAACCTCTCAGTCAGACCATAATGAAGGCCCTCGATTGAGCACAAACTCCTTTGGCTCAGTCAGGAGCAACTTCATTTATGAATAGCAAAAAGAAGAACGTTAGGTTCAATCGATGCTACTAAGCAGATTTCCTGAACCTAATTGAATCTCAATTCAAGATCAAATTGAAACTAGATCAGTTCATTGACGAATTCCACTCAAATTCAATACCTTGTTGTGGTGCCCAGTTAGGTTCAATTCTGTAAGGTAATTGGAATATGTCAATTGATCTCTATCATAGAACATCAATCGAAACTCCTTTGATGGATCAGAATCTTCTGATTCGAACAGCTAGAATGATCGATGTCATTAAACATTCTAATGCTCCCAAATCCAACTCAGTGACACTATGCAGTATATTGTGCAACCATCAGAAGCTGAATTGAACCTCTTGGTGCAGCTACCTCTGTGATTCAAGTTCTTCTATCTTGAGCCCCGATCAGATTAGGGTTAAGGTGGAACTCATCAAACCTAGTTCGTCATAATGATGTAATCATTTCGATTCGAGTCCAATGTGAAAATCCTAACATAGAAACCTTCTATTATTTCACTCCTACCATGGCCATGGATTTCTGACTTGATTCTCATGAATCCAATACAAGGGCTAACTCCTCTAACCACCGATGGTAGATAGATTCCATCTAATGGCAATCCAGTTCCTACAATGACACATGCTATAGCAAACATACCCTCAGGGTTCCATATTGGCTAGGAACAAGTATGGTGTAGTCAAACTATAACACCCCAAGGGAACTGCCGATGCATTCAGGTCAAAGACAGACACACAAGCGCATGTGACTCATCCGAGGTCGTCAATTGAGAGGAAGGTAAGACTCCCTAATGACTACTTCGAGGTGTCACGCAGTGCCTCGTACTCTAAGCGAGTACCTGTAGTCTCGCTCCGGTGGTCTAGTCTCCACACCGTGACTCAAGACGTCATCTACTAAAGAAAAGCGATGATATAACCAACCTTCCGGATCAATCAGCCATCCTCGTGATGATCCTATGGTCGGTGAGCTTATTTTGAGTTTATAATGATTATTCAGTCTTAAATTTTTAACTCTTTGAAAATAATGAATTAATCATTTACAGTTAACTCAAAGGAATGTACTCCAGACACTAATAACAGGTGTGAAGAAAGTAACCCATTTCATTAATTATATGTAGTCAAAAGAATTATAATTTTGCCCTAGAAATAAGTGTAATTACAAGTGGTCAGCCCATCTGCGCTTCTAGGCAATATATCTACAATCCACTTATCCTAAAGCCAATTGGCTATAAAAGTCTAAGTCCCATCTTCGTCAAGGTGGGTTCGATCTTCTGTGTCCCGGCTTTGTGAAGTGGGTCTGCCATAAAAAAAAAAAGAAAACAAAAATAAAAAGAAAAAAAACTTAATCTGCGAGTTGACTTTCTCTTGGACCTCAACGTAACTTTCCTCAGGTAAATCCCGGGATGAGATGAATATCGCTGTTTTTGCTAGGGAATCTTGCCAGCATCAAACAGTCCTGGCCAGAATGTCGACTTTTCGATCATCTAATATCAGTACCTGAATATCCCGAGTTTGGGTGTATCCTTGAATACTTGGAGTTCTCCATCTACCAAAGCCAACATCATATCCTATTAAGTTCTTCTCAAGTTACTTAAAGGATTACGTTTCACAGAGTCCAGTGTTCTTCAACCTGGATTTGACTGATATCTGTTGTGACACTCACGCAATGGGCTTATATCAGGTCGTGGTAATAGAAAATGGCAAAATAAGTGAGGCCTCCCTATTGCAGAATCATAAGGGATTTGGCCATGCTTCTATTTTCCTCAGGTGTGCCATTGGGGCCATCTTCTTGAAAGATGATAACATGTTTCTGAAGGGTATTAATTCCCTCTAGAGTTTTTCCATACTAAACTCTTTTAGTACTTTCCTCTATGTTAACTCTTCTGTGAAAGTCCTACATCTATCGGTCTTATTCCTATAGACCTTAATTCCCTAGAAATAAAGGATGCTTCCACTATAATAAGGTTAGGCTAACTAAGCTTGAAGGTCAGCTTCTAAGTTATGGATGATGGGTTTGTAAATTAGGCTTGGAGTTCGAACCTTAATGGAGCTATCTTGATAGCTTTCAAAAGCTTGGCCACCTTCAAGGTCGATCAAGAGAGGGTATGAATACTCTAGTCTAGAGGACTGGAGGTCAGAAAGGAATGATAGATTCCTCAATTAAGACCATGGCCAAGCTCTCTTAGGAAAATTCAATCAATACATAAGGTCATCTTGAAGTTAGGATGGAGGAGTACTAAGGTTCAATACTTGTAAAGTAGTTATTGCTTATCCCAGGTTGAAGATTGAACTCATATTGGTGGTAAGGTCTTCTCATTGATTCAAGTAAGTCTGGCTGAGGTTCTTGGTGTAGAATTGGCAAGATCTACCATCCACAAGGTGAAGTAGAGGAGTTTGACTGGCTCCCAAGGTCTGCCTTTAGTCAAGATCGAATGGTGCTAGAGTTCCATATTTATAGGGTAGCTGCTGTCTATTCTGGGCTGAAGATCGAAATCAGTCAAATGGCAAACTCCTTTCTCTGTTCAAGTTCGTTTGGCTGAAGCCCACTGTGTAATCATGGCAGGATTTGTAGTTATCAAGGTGAGGTAGGAGAATTGGAGTAAAGGAGCTCAGCTATTACACAAAATCGGATATTGACAAGAGTAGTCATGGTGTTCAGGATGAACTATCCTTGATCGAAGCTCTAAACTTAATCATATTAAGAGGCCGATCTTCAGAAACTATTCTAGACCAGGGGGTCAACTTGAGTGAAGCTCAGATCTAATCATCGCAATCCTAGATGATGTTGTACCAAGGTTGGACTTTCAGTTAGACTTCGGTGGAAGCTATTTTAACCCCAGTATTTGTTCCCCTACTCCTGAGTTCAAAGTTCGGATAGAGAGAGTACCAATATTTATGATCACCAATGTTTTTTCTAGCTTTCCACCTTCAGGAGATGAAATATTTTGGACCATTTGAATTACTGCAGAAGCTTCTTTATTGTCGAATGATCCAAAATGACCTCAGCTTTCAAAATTTCTCCTAGTGCAGAGCTCAATTATACGGTGCCATAATAGTTTTGTCAGACATCTATCATTGCAATTATGAGGATGACATGTGGAGAATAGAGATTTGGCATAGACGATCCATAATCATAACCGCTTTGGGGTTCTTCCGATTATTTAAGCATCTTTCCCTACCTTCCTCCTTACCTTGGTTCTTCTCTCATTCTTCTCGACTCTTCGCCTTCCTCAACCCTGAGAGTCCTATTCCATGCATTCTTTGGTCTCTGACGCCCTATTTTCACTCTTCCTTCATCATTCCAATTGCACCACCGAGTTCTCTATCCGATTTAGGTTAGTATTCTAACTTGTCTTCTACATTTCTTCATCTTTCTTTTATTTTTCGATCCTTAGAAGTTTTTTGGATGGTGGGTTAGCTGTTCTTCCTCCATTCCTTAAGTCTTTTTGCCAATTTATTCTAATTTTTGGTGAGTTTTCTCCAATTTTGCTCAATCCAAAATGGCCTCTGGAATCACTTGGTCTAGCGATTCTAGGAGTCTATTCAGTCCGAGCTCTTCTAACCCCAGCCCTTGTAATGAAATTGAGCTTAGAGAGGTAGCCCATCTGGTCTTTGTTCCTAAGACCATTCCTTATACCCTTTTTGCCGAAGACCTTTCTTTAATTCAAGTTCAATTTAGGGTCCCCTCCGAGTACGAACTGAAACATCCTAGATTGAGCGGCCGAGCATGTGCCCCTCCTTCAGGTCATTTCTATTTGTACATGGAGGCTCTCCATGCTGGGATAAGACTCCCCATCCCTCTCTTCATCACCAAACTATTTCGTTTTCTAAACTTATCTCTTTCTTTAGTCATCCCAAAGTCCTTTTGATTTATCATAAGATTCCTAGTGTTTTATCTCCAGGTCGAGATTCGACCTTCAATTTTCTTATTTCAGATCTTCTTCACTTTTAAGCATCATCCTTCTGCCAAAGATTGGTGGTATATCTTTCTCCAGTTTGGTAAAAAGGGATTGCTTAAAGGTGCTCTTTTCTCCATTCATAACTATTTTTTTTTTTTTTATTTCTTATCCTTCGATATAGTTGGGACTTCCCCCTTGGGGCCAACTAAGAGACTCAGTTTGTAGGGCTCTTAGGTTAGAACAGAAGGACCTCGACTCCATCAATACTCTTAAAAATTACAAAACCCCTTTACTATCCAATTTGGTAGATGATCAAACTTTGTACAACCTTGGCCTAAGCCCATTCAACTCTAAAGGTGTAAACTGATGCTTTCTTTTCTATTCCTATATCCTTTCTCCTAACTATGGCCTGCTCGTTCTTATAGAGATAACTCCCGAGGAACTAAAGCAACTGACCAAGGAACTTCAAACCCAAAAAAAGAAGGGGGTGCTTCGAAGAAGACATCGAAGTAAGCAAATATCGACAACCCAAGCTCGACCATTTCAGCCTAGGTGGCTTTTGCCTCGGAGGCTATAGCACCCTTGTTGATCTTGACCTCGCCCACTGAGATCATTGCTTCCATGCTCCCAAGAAGAAGGAGGAGGTGGAAAAGAGGAGGAAGAAGACTATTGGCAAGAAGGTTCGAAAGAATTCTAGTGATCTAGTAGCAATAGTGCCAGCTCAGATTGAGGTTCCCTCGATGATTGGAAGATCATCCAACCCCTCATGGAGGGCTGCATCATCCCATGCATCATCCCAGACATTATTGAGAAGATTCTCTAGGCAGATGATAAGGAGAGAAAGAAAGACTCTATTGCGGCCTTCATCGAGGTAACTGCTTCTTGTTTTTTATACATGGCTGAATATATGTATGTTTTTCAATAATAACTTGTATCTTGTAGTTTGTAGCTGGGGCACCACCTTTTTGCAAATGTGGAGGTGGTTAACCTCCATAAGGCCGAGGTTTCGAAGGTCAAAGTAGAGCATTTGAAGGAGACTCATTCTGCTAAGATTGGATGCCTCCAAAAAGCACCCTAGAGAGAAGAACAGGCATTGGCAAAGGTGTAGGCCATATTAGCCTTGGAGGAGGAGAAGAAAAAGAAGGTCGAGGCCAAAATCGTTGAAGAAAGGAAGCGGACAACTGAAGCCGAGGAGTGAGCTATTTTGGCCTTCAAATCTTCAAAGGAATTGGAGGGCATCAAAGTAGCATTTGCTCAAGAGGCTTTCGACAAAGGATTCGACCTCTGCCATTGAAAAGTTGTCAAGAAGTTTTTCAGACTAGACTTCGGCTTTCTATTGGGGGACTCCTGATGATAAGATGGAGCCTTCTTCAACTAGAGCCGATCTTCCTCCCACCGAGCTTGCTGCTAACACCTCCATGCATGCCAAGGAGCCGAAGCCTACCGAGGTCACACCGAGTTCTTCTGCTACCCACCCTTAGAGGTCGGAGACCTCTGCTGATTGTATTTTTTCTTCTTTTCTTCTTTTCTTCTTCATTCCATATGCTTAAGCTTTTTAGTTAGTGAAATTAAATTTCTTCTTTTTCATACTTCCATGCATTATGATATGTCAATAATTTAGAACCTAGCATGCAAGTTCTGCCATCAACCACAATCATGGATTGAAGCTGTGCTGCTACCCCAACAGTTTTCTTAAAAGCTCATATTAAAGAATTAAGGAAGGAAGTTTGGCTGGTCAACAAAAAATTGAAGAAAACCAAAGATGAACTTTTAAAATCGAAAAATAACTATGCAATTGCCTCAGCCAAAATCAACCATCTTCACCAAGCTTCCAAGTAGGCCTTCAAAGATTACACGGCTAAAAAATATCATCTATCTGAAGAGCTTGAGCGGGTGTCCAAGTGAGCTAGTCAGAAGTCTTGGACCTTGCCGCCAAAATCTATTCCCTTGAGGTCGAGCTCTGAGAGGCAAAAGATAAAATTCAATAGTTGGAAAGAGGCTCAGCCTGGGCTCAAAGTTAGGAAAAATATGGTTGGAATTGGTTAAAGAAGTTCTCTGATCTCCAAAAGTAGTTGCACGTGGCCGAGGAGGCATATGATACCTATAGAGTTGGCTGGTGTGACCAGATTGCCGAACTCAAGCAAAAACTTCGAGCGGCCAATGATTAAGTAACTCAGCTTCAAAATCAACTAGTGGATAGAGCTCAAGCTGGTCCAAGCATAGATTCAAGTAAAATTGCACCTCTGAAGAATACTCTTGGCAGTCTTTTTGAAGCATACAAGATGAATAAGTCCAAGCTCCTTCAGCTGAGGATCCAAGCAACTTATCAAGAAAATGCCATAAAGGATGCCGAGGCCGAGTCTGCTATTTTGAGGAAAAGGCTAAGAGAAGCTGAGGAGGACTCTTGAAGAGCCCAGAAGTTACTTGGTGAAAGCTTGGCAGCAAGGCAAGAACTTGAAGAGAAGGTGAATGACTTGAAGCATTTTCTTGTAATGGTTGGGGTCAGTAGTCCAAAGTTTGAGTAGGACTTTGATTTCCTTTTTTCTCTCCTTTTTTTTATAATCAGTCTTGAGGACCTATGTAATAAGCTTCAATTTAATGAAACCATCTTCCTTTCAATTGTTCTTTCGTGTTCTGTCTCGGCTTGATACTTGTTGGTCTTTTTGTTTTCTCGTTATGCTCGATGTTGATACTATTTTGAAACAATAATTTTTGTTTGATGTCTTGAAGACCTATCCCCCTTGTTTATAAACAAGAATTTTCTAGGCTAGCTTAGGAATAGATTTATCCTTTCGTTCAAGGACTAGGAATCTTCACATCCCTCTTAAGGGTCTTCATCCACGTCAGGACGAGATCCTCCTCCTATTTCTGACATGGTTAACCTCCTATTTGAAAATTAAAGATATTTATATCCCTCATAAGGGTCTTCATCCATGTCAGGATGAGATCCTCCTTTTATTTTTGATGTAGTTAATCTCCTATTTAAAAATCATAGGTCTTCATCTATATTAGGATGAGGTCCTCTTCCTATTTCTAACATGGTTAACCTTCTGTTTAAAAACTTGAGGCTTTCACCCATATTAGGATGAGTCCTCCTTCTATTCTTAACATGGTTAACCATCTATTTAAGAATTAGAGGCCTTCATATCTCTCGTAAGAATCTTCATCCACATCAGGATGAAGTTTTCCTCCCATCCCTAATATGGTTAACCGTCTATTTAAGAACTGAAGGTCTTCATATCTTTCGTAAGGATCGTCACCCATGTTAGGACGAGGTCCTCCTCCTATTCCTGACATGGCTAACCTATTTAGGAACCAGAGAACTTCAACCATGTTAGGACAAATTCTCCTATTCCTAACATGGTTAGGACAAGTCCTTCTATTTATAACGTGGTTAACCTCCTGTTTAAGAATCAGAGGCCTTTATATTCCTCGTAAGGATCTTCACTCATGTCAAGATGAAGTCTCCTCTTGATCTTAACATGCTTAACCTCCTGTTTAAGAATCGAAGATCTTTATATCTCTCATAAGGATCTTTACCCACGTTAAGATGAGGTTCTCCTCCTATTTCTAATGTGGTTAATCTTTTGTTTAAGAACCAGAGGCCTTCACCCATGTTAGGATGAGTTACTCCTTATATTCCTAATATGGTTAACCTTCTATTTTAGAATTAGAGACCTTTATATATTATGCTTGTCATTACAACAACATATAAAAATTAAATCAATTTTACTATTAGTTAGGACAGTGGTGAGTCAGCTGTTGATTTTCTCAAGGATTGAAAGCTGGGTTGTGTTCAATTTTAATTAAAAAATAAAAAAAAATAAATCGATACTTAAAATAAAAATTTAAATAAGTAAATAAAAGAAAATTAATTAAGATTTTAGCAAATTAAAATAAAAAAGTAAATAATTTATTAATTAGGATTTTAGAATTAATTAAAGATAAGAAGAAAATTTGTCTAGGGTTTTAGTTCCATCTTTCATCATTCTTGTTTATAATTAATTCATGCAATCTTTTCATTATCAATATGCAATCTTATGAGATATATGTTCTCTTAATCTAATTTTAACATAATCTATTCTACTAAACAAGGACCATATCTAACATGATCATGACCCATCTCACAGATATAGACTATTTAAATCATGTAATCAAAGAATATAAATATAAATCTAATTAATTCTTACAATTTATCATAATCTGAGCACAGATCGTATCTATCTACGATCATAATCTATCTTCTTAGATATAAATTATAAGAAATTAAATATTAAAGTAGAAATAAAAGAAGAATGGCAAAAATAAATAAATTTTATTTTTCAATAAAAAGATAAATAGGATTCAAATTATAAACTCTCATACTGAAGATTTCTCTTACTCCTTTGGACATGAGACCTCTAGCAGTACATAATTTTCATCCTTGTAGCTTTCGGCATTTTCAAATCTCCAAATAAAAGAAAAAGAAAAGAAGAAAGAAAAGAAGTAAAAAAAAGAAGAAGAAGAAGAAGAAAGAAGGGAGAGAGAGAGAGAGAGAGAGAGAGGAAGTCTGCGAGGGTTGATTCCGCCCATGGGGAGGGTCTCTGTTCTTCTAGCATGAGAAGGGGCTTAAATAGAGGAAGAAATAAAGATTTTTTAGTTAGGGTCAATAGTTTATCAATACTTTGGTTTTTGTGTCTTTTGATCTGAAAAATAAAATATCTCAAATCATAGTCAATTTATGTACCCTTATTTAGTCACTGGAAGACTGAAGGAAAATCCTGATTTCCCGGTCCAGGTTCGTCCAGATCTGATTCAGATCAAGAGATATATTTCAAAAATTTTCTCTTGATCTCAATCAGATCTTGATATGTTTCAGATCTGATTCTTATTATTTTAATAAATAAAATAAAATAAGATAAATTAAATCAAATTTAATTTACCTGATTTGGGTAATCCTATTACCCTGTAGATGATCCTGATTGCAGCGGAAGGTTCTGGATCTTAGCCACGCAAGCGCCTGGCCTCTACCGGTATCCACTCGGGTTGGATCTGGAGATCCTCTTCTTCTCTATCACACCTCCAAAAATCAGATCTGGATCTGATCTGGAGGATCTTCAAAACTCTTTTGAAGATCTGCAGTCGTCCTTTTGCAGCAGCGCAGCCTTCTTGCTTTTGATCGCCTTTCCTTGATCTGAATCGCACCAACCTAAGTCCAAAACACCTTTTGGACGTGGAGAGCAAGGGGAGAAGAGACTATGGCATGGAGAAGGAGGGGAGAGGCAGCCTTGGGGCGTGGGGTTTCTCAATTGAATTCACTTAGAATTAGGGTTGGGCGCAGGGTCTTATTTATAGACCTCTTGTGATCCAACTCCTCTTCCTCTCAACCAATCACAACCCTTTGTGAAATCAGATCTAAATCTGATTGGTTGGAATAGAGACCCCTGGATTCCTCCTTAGAGGGCGCCTAAGACCAGTCAAACTGGATTCTTAGTAGAACTCTGATTGGAATCCAAAAGGGAGGTGGAGTCCTTGTCCAACAAGGACTCCTAGGCGCCTCCTACTTGGGCTCACGCCACCCTTGGCGTGCGCCCTTCTCCTTGCCAGGTTCTGGCAGGGGGACAGGCCCCCACCAGCTCTCCAATAGGTGCATGACATGTGGTCAAAAGTCAAAGGGTCAATGGTCAACGTTTGACCAGTCAAAGGTAGACTTTTGACCAAAGTCAAAGAACAAGAAATGGCAGGTGACCAAAAATGGCAGGTAATGTCTTACAAATAAGACAACCTATTCTGACTTGGACAACCTCCAGTCAGACCATATGAAGGCCTCTGATTGAGCACAAACTCCTTTGGCTCAGTCAGGACAACTTATTTATGATAGTAAAAGAAGAACGTTAGGTTCAATCGAGTGCTAGCACGATTTCCTTGAACCTAATTGAATCTCATTCAGATCAATTGAACTAGATCAGTTCAATTGATGATCACCAGATTCAAACCCTTGTTTGTGTGACCCAGTTAGGTTCAGTTCTGTATGGTAATGGGATATGTCATGATCTCTATCATAGACATCATCGAAACTCCTTTCGATGGATCAGAACTCTTCTGATTCGAACAGCTAGAATGATCGATCATCTAAATCATTCTAATTGCTCCCAAAATCCACCAGTGACACCTAGCAGTATATGGTGGCAACCCATCAGAGCTGAATGCGAACCTCTTGGTGCAGCTACCTGTGTGATTAAGTTCTTCTATCTTGAGCCCCGATCAGATTAGGGTTAAGGTGAACTCGTCAAACCCTAGTCTCTGTCATATGATGTAATCATTCGATTCGAGTCCAATGTGAAAATCTAAATAGAAACTCTTTCTATTATTTCACTCTACCATGGCCATGGATTTCTGGACTTGATTCTCATGATCATCATAGGGCTACTCCTCTACCACCGAGGTAGATAGATTCCATCTTGATGCAATCCAGTTCCTACAATGAACATGCTATAGCCAACATACACCTCAGGGTTCCATATGGCTAGGAGACCGAGTAATGGTGTAGTCAAACTATAACACCCTCAAGGTGAACTGCCGATGCATCTCAGGTCAAAGAACCAGACACACTACTGCAGCATCGAGTCAGTCATTGACGAGAAGGTAGACTTCCCTAATGACTACTCGAGGTGGTCACGCTCAGTGCCCTCGTTCTCTAACGAGTACCTGTACTCTCGCTCCGGTGTCTCCACACCGTAGACTCAAGACTCATCTACTAAAGAGAAGCGATCGTACACCAACCTTCCGGATCAATCACCATCCTCGTGATGATCCTATGGTCGGGAGCTGTTTATGAGTTAATAATGATTATTCATGTCTTAAATTTTCAACTCTTGAAAATATGAATTATCATTACCATTAACTCAAAGGATGTATCACAGACACTAAATACACATATGTGATAGAAAATAACCCATTTATTAATTATAGTCAAAATTATAATTTTGCCCCTAGAAGTGTATTACAAGTGTCAGCCAATTCTGGCTTCTAGGGCACATATATCTAACAATCTCCCACTTGTCCTAAAGCCAATTGGCTACAAGTCTAAGTCCCATCTTCTCAAGGTGGGCTTCGATCTTCTGCTGGCCCAACGGCTTTGTAAGTGGGTCTGCCACATTATCTGCGGAGTTGACTCTCTTGACCTCAACGTAACCTTTCTCAAGGTAATCGCGGATGAGATGGTATCACCGTTTGCTTAGGAACTCTTCCAGCACAAACAGTCTGCCAGATGTCGACTTTCGATCATCTATATCGGACATGAAGTCCGAGTCTGTGTATCCCTGGAACTTGGAGTTCTCCGTTACCAAAGACCAACATCATATCCTTAGTTCTTCTCAAGTACTTAAGGATACATTTCACAGAAGTCCAGTGTTCTTCACCTGGATTTGACTGATATCTGCTTGTGACACTCACAGCATGGGCTATATCAGGTCGTGTACATAGCATGGCATACATGAGGCTCCCTATTGCAGAAGCATAAGGGATCTTGCTCATGCGTTCTATTTCCTCAGGTGTGCTGGGGCACATCTTCTTGGAAAGATGAATACCATGTCTGAAGGGTATTAATCCCCTCTTAGAGTTTTCCATACTAAACCTCTTTAGTACTTCCTCTATGTACATCTTCTGTGAAAGTCCTAGCATCCTATTCGGTCTATCCCTATAGACCTTAATTCCTAGAATAAAGGATGCTTCACCTAGGTCTTTCATGGAGAATTCCTTGGACAACCACATCTTGACTGATGTCAACATGGGAATATCATTCCCAATAAGGAGGATGTCATCCACGTACAATACGAGGAAGACAACAGCGCTCCCACTGACCCTTTTGAAAACACATGGTTCCTCTTCATTTTTGATGAAACCAAACTTTTTGATCACATCATTGAAACGAGTGTTCCAGCTCCGAGATGCTTGCTTAAGTCCATATATGGACCTTTGCAGCTTGCAAACCTTGTGATCAGTATCACTGGATGTGAAACCTAGCGGCTGTTCCATATAGATATCTTCCTCAAGATATCCATTTAGGAATGCCGTTTTCACGTCCATTTGCCATATTTCATAATCGAAATAGGCTGCAACAGCAAGCAATGTGCGGATGGATTTTAGCATAGCTACCGGGGAAAAGGTATCCTGATAGTCAATGCCTTCACGTTGACTATAACCTTTTGCCACCAGTCTAGCCTTGAATGTCTCCACATTCCCATCTGCACCAATCTTTCTCTTGAAGATCCATTTACACCCAATAGGTACTATACCTTCTGGTGGATCTACCAAGGTCCAGACTTGGTTTGAGTGCATCGAGTCGATTCTCTGACTTCATTGCCTCAAGCCATTTCTCGGAGTCGATATCTGATATCGCCTCGTTGTAGGTTTTGGGATCATCACCATGAGCACCATTACCTATGAGGAACATTTCCTCTACATCCTCTGAAATAATACCTAAGTATCTTTCAGGGGGACGGGAAACTCTTTCCGATCTACGAGGTGGAGGAGGTAGTGTTCTTATTGGCTCAACCTGATTTGGTTCCACTTGGTCCTTAGCTCGTTCTGCTTGTGAGACTTTCTCATCAAGCTTAATCTGCTTTCCAATGCCACTATCTTGAATAAACTATTTTTCAAGAAATATGGCATGTCGACTCACAATCACATTGTGGTCTTCTGGAATGTAGAAATAGTATCCTAATGACTCTTTAGGATATCCTATGAATCGAGCTCTAAAGGACCTAAACTCTAACTTGTCCGCTTGTTGTCTTTTGACATGAGCCGGACAACCCCAAATTCTGAGATGACTCAGACTTGGTTTCTTACCGTGCCATATCTCATACGGTGTGGTAGGAACGGTTTTAGAGGGAACCCTATTCAGTAAGATAGATTGAAGTTAATAATGAATGTCCCCAAAGAAAATCAGGGAGGTCTGTGAAGCTCATCATGGATCGAACCATATCCAATAGAGTCCGATTTCTCCGTTCTGAAACCCCGTTGAGTTGAGGTGTTCCTGGTGGAGTCCATTGAGAGACTATGCCATTTTCCTTAAGATAGTCTAGGAATTCCCGGCTAAGGTATTCACCTCCTCGATCTGATCGAAGAACCTTAATGGGTTTTCCAGTTTGTTTTTCTACTTCATGTCTGAATTCTTTGAACTTTTCAAAAGGCTTCAGACTTGTGTCTCATAAGATACACATACCCATACCTAGACAGATCATCGGTAAAGGTAATGAAGTAGACAAAATTGCCTCTAGCCGGCACATCAAATGGGCCGCACACATCAGTATGTACTAGGGCAAGGAGATCTGTGGCCCTCTCCCCATGTCCAACAAAAGGGAGTTTAGTCATTTTGCCTTGAAGACAAGATTCACAAGTTGGATATGACTCAAAAGTCAATGGACTCAATAGCCCATTTTTCTCCAATTTGTTAATCCTATCTTCTGCTATATGACCTAATCTCAGGTGCCATAGATATCTGTCGTTTGGACTATCCCTAGGTCGTTTGGCATTCACGTTTTGCTCGATAGTTAAAATAGGTACATCAATATGTAACTGATAAAGACCATTAATAAGGAAACCATTTGCAATTTTATTTCTTTCATAAAGAATGTTACAATGGTCCTTAAAGAAGGTGATCACATAACCTTCTTGTGCTAAGCATGAAACAGAAATCAAATTCCTGCTAGCTGCAGGCACATAATAACAGTCTTTTAAAACTAAGTCTAAACCAGATGGTAATCGAAGAGGGTATGTTCCCACGGCTACTGCAGCAACTCTTGCTCCATTACCGATGCGTAGGATCATGTCTCCATCCCTCAGCCTCCTGCTATCCTCAAGACCCTGCATAGAAGTGCACAGATGAGCACTAGAACCAGAGTCAAGCACCCAACTGGATGCAGAAGAAACCGTAAGGTTAGACTCAATAACGAGCATACCTCCAGAAGGACCTTCCTTCTTGTTCTTCAGGGTGGCCAGGTAAGTAGGGCAGTTCCGCTTCCAATGGCCGTCGCTGTTGCAATGGAAACACTTTCCTTTGCCATCGGACCTTTCTTCTTCGGTTCTGCCTTCTTCTTCTTTGATCCTTCCACCTTTTGCTTTTTCACAGACTTCTTTTTCTTTCCATAAGACTTTCTTTTGGAAGAAGTCCGTTCCATAGCAAGAACTGAGCCTTTAGAACCTTTCATAGAAAGCTCAGCGGTAACCAGCATATTCATTCAACTCGGCCAAGGAATTTTGAAGTTTATGCATGTGGTAATTCATGATGAATTGCCCATATGCATCAGTCAAGGATTGCAGAATAATATCGTTCTGCAGATCCAAGTCCAACTTCACACCGAGCTTCTCAAGCTCTTCCATGTCCTTGATCATTGTCAGACAGTGATCTTGGACTGACTGCCCATCACGCATCTTAGCCTTAAAAAGTCATTTCGTGACTTGATATTTGGCTGCGCGACTCTGTTCACCAAACATCTCCTGCAGGTGAGCCAACATTTGGCGAGCAGTCCCGATATCTTCATGTTGGCGCTGGAGCTCATCAGACATCGAGCCCAACATGTAGTATCTGGCCTTATTGTCTTCGTCAATCCATTTTTCCAGAGACGCTCTCTGTTCAGTGGATGGACGAGCTGGTAAGGTGGGAGGGTCCTGGTCCAAAACATGTGTTAACTTCTCTGAACCCAAAACAATTTTGTAGTTCCTGAGCCAATCTTTATAATTGGGTCCAGTCAGTCTATGTGTGTCTAGGATACGTGCCAGTGGGTTGGACGCAGACATTTTCCTGTAGAGAGTCAAAGATTCTAGTTAGATACTGTAATTTTGACTTGACCAATTTGTTTAGGGATTTTATTTTTAAACAAATTAGCTCCCACTATTTTCTCGGATCCCTACACTCCCTCTGTAGAGATGCGAAAATCTCCGCGATTGATGATTTCTAGTGGGTGGTGCGGTCTCACCAACTGACTCATCACCTCACCTAACAGTTATTGGTGATGGGTTAGCCAATGAGTGAACAACTCTTGTTCAATGATTCTCTAATCATGGTGCACCCAAACTTGGTCTCTAATTCATGAATCTCACCGTATCCGGAATATTGATCCACTCCTTAGTTAAGTCAGACCCACCATTTGCATAGACTGGGTTCCTAATTGGGTCTCTCACCGTATCCGGAATATTGAGCCCAACTCATCCTCCAGCCCATAGCATCCAATGCCTAATAGACATGGTTGCGTCTTCCCGGTGCAACTGAGCCACTGTATCCAGCCGAGAACAATCAACCCCGGGAAGGGCCCGCACGTCTACAATGGTGGAAGACCTCGGACTTAATCTTTTCTTAGGGAGAATTGATTCAGGTCTCATTAAACTAGACTTGGCTTAGTCATAACAATTATGACTAACCTAGTGGCATGGGTTCAGCTCGGATTATTGACCACCTCAGATCAGAACTGTGTCAACAGATATGGCCAGGTAAGTGAGACCGGTGGAAGGAATATGCCGTTAACTCGCACAAGAACGCATTCAGGTCGAGTAGCTTCCAATTAAAAACCAGTCGGTCGTCTGTGCCAAACTTACCTTAGACACCAAATTGTTGAGTCAGAACCAATTGGGTTAGCCTACAATCCAGACTCTAACCTCTGAGCCTAATTAGGTCTTGCTTGATCGTGACTCGATCTTGACCCAGACTTAATCCTATTAGGCTGGTCAATTTAAGCATTGTTGATCCCATCTAACCAACTCTTGATTCGGTTTGATCAACCGCTTAGACCTAATTGAGCTACCCAAGCCCGAACCCAGTATTATGAATATGTCTTAGATCTGAAATTCTCAATTTTAGACCTAATTAATATTCCATAAACTTAATTCTTAATTAAGTTGGGTTCATAAACAAAATATGCACAATAAATCCTAGGGTTTCAGGATCTAGGGTTTTGCAGAAAGTAAGTTTTGGGTTTCTGATTAAGGACGAACACGCAGCACCCCTACACGTCATAAGAACACCCCATCGAATGGGAAGAGAGGGCCTTTAAACCCTTCTTCGTTCTTATGACCGGACGGCCAAGAGGAACGCCTTAATCAGGAACATGTAAATCTACAAAACAGTTATAGATCTATATCATATATCTCATATACAAATTTAGATCTAATCAAGGCATATTTTGCATACATCTCATGTATCAAATCATGCATGTTTTCAGATCTAAATTATCTCATAATAATCTAAAAAATTAGATTTAAATTGATCTAATCAAAATAAATTCTAATCTAGACAATTATGTAGAACTATTCTACAACTAGTCTAGACATGCATCTATCATATCTCATATGATATTTAAAATTAAATAATTTTTATTTGCTGTTTATCAGATGTTATTATAACACTTATAATATCAGAAAATAGTAAATAAGAAGATCTAAAATATGATTTAATCAGATTAAATCAAAGACATGCAAAACTATTCTATAGAACTATTCTATTCTAGAACTAGTCATGCATATCTTCATGTTCTTAGATCCAAATCATTTAATTTTAATTTTTCTGATTTCAGATCTGATCACATCTCATGTGACATCTGAAATCACTTTATTTTCTAATTAAAATAAAATTAAAATCAGATCTAAACAATTTTAGAACCATGGCTCTGATACCAGTTGAAGGGAAATCCTGATTTCCCGGTCCAGGTTCGTCCAGATCTGATTAGATCAAGAGATATATTTCAAAAAAAATTTTCTCTTGATCTCAATCAGATCTTGATATGTTTTAGATCTGATTCTTATTATTTTAATAAATAAAATAAAATAAGATAAATTAAATCAAATTTAATTTACCTGATTTGGGTAATCCTATTACCCTGTAGATGATCCTGATTGCAGCGGAAGGTTCTGGATCTTAGCCACGCAAGCGCCTGGCCTCTACCGGTATCCACTCGGGTTGGATCTGGAGATCCTCTTCTTCTCTATCACACCTCCAAAAATCAGATCTGGATCTGATCTGGAGGATCTTCAAAACTCTTTTGAAGATCTGCAGTCGTCCTTTTGCAGCAGCGCAGCCTTCTTGCTTTTGATCGCCTTTCCTTGATCTGAATCGCACCAACCTAAGTCCAAAACACCTTTTGGACGTGGAGAGCAAGGGGAGAAGAAGCTATGGCATGGAGAAGGAGGGGAGAGGCAGCCTTGGGGCATGGGGTTTCTCAATTGCATTCACTTAGAATTAGGGTTGGGCGCAGGGTCTTATTTATAGACCTCTTGTGATCCAACTCCTCTTCCTCTCAACCAATCACAACCCTTTGTGAAATCAGATCTAAATCTGATTGGTTGGAATAGAGACCCCTGGATTCCTCCTTAGAGGGCGCCTAAGACCAGTCAAACTGGATTCTTAGTAGAACTCTGATTGGAATCCAAAAGGGAGGTGGAGTCCTTGTCCAACAAGGACTCCTAGGCGCCTCCTACTTGGGCTCACGCCACCCTTGGCGTGCGCCCTTCTCCTTGCCAGGTTCTGGCAGGGGGACAGGCCCCCACCAGCTCTCCAATAGGTGCATGACATGTGGTCAAAAGTCAAAGGGTCAATGGTCAACGTTTGACCAGTCAAAGGTAGACTTTTGACCAAAGTCAAAGAACAAGAAATGGCAGGTGACCAAAAATGGCAGGTAATGTCTTACAAATAAGACAACCTATTCTGACTTGGACAACCTCCAGTCAGACCATATGAAGGCCTCTGATTGAGCACAAACTCCTTTGGCTCAGTCAGGACAACTTATTTATGATAGTAAAAGAAGAACGTTAGGTTCAATCGAGTGCTAGCACGATTTCCTTGAACCTAATTGAATCTCATTCAGATCAATTGAACTAGATCAGTTCAATTGATGATCACCAGATTCAAACCCTTGTTTGTGTGACCCAGTTAGGTTCAGTTCTGTATGGTAATGGGATATGTCATGATCTCTATCATAGACATCATCGAAACTCCTTTCGATGGATCAGAACTCTTCTGATTCGAACAGCTAGAATGATCGATCATCTAAATCATTCTAATTGCTCCCAAAATCCACCAGTGACACCTAGCAGTATATGGTGGCAACCCATCAGAGCTGAATGCGAACCTCTTGGTGCAGCTACCTGTGTGATTCAGTTCTTCTATCTTGAGCCCCGATCAGATTAGGGTTAAGGTGAACTCGTCAAACCCTAGTCTCTGTCATATGATGTAATCATTCGATTCGAGTCCAATGTGAAAATCTAAATAGAAACTCTTTCTATTATTTCACTCTACCATGGCCATGGATTTCTGGACTTGATTCTCATGATCATCATAGGGCTACTCCTCTACCACCGAGGTAGATAGATTCCATCTTGATGCAATCCAGTTCCTACAATGAACATGCTATAGCCAACATACACCTCAGGGTTCCATATGGCTAGGAGACCGAGTAATGGTGTAGTCAAACTATAACACCCTCAAGGTGAACTGCCGATGCATCTCAGGTCAAAGAACCAGACACACTACTGCAGCATCGAGTCAGTCATTGACGAGAAGGTAGACTCCCTAATGACTACTCGAGGTGGTCACGCTCAGTGCCCTCGTTCTCTAACGAGTACCTGTACTCTCGCTCCGGTGTCTCCACACCGTAGACTCAAGACTCATCTACTAAAGAGAAGCGATCGTACACCAACCTTCCGGATCAATCACCATCCTCGTGATGATCCTATGGTCGGGAGCTGTTTATGAGTTAATAATGATTATTCATGTCTTAAATTTTCAACTCTTGAAAATATGAATTATCATTACCATTAACTCAAAGGATGTATCACAGACACTAAATACACAGGTGTGATAGAAAATAACCCATTTCATTAATTATAGTCAAAATTATAATTTTGCCCCTAGAAGTGTATTACAAGTGTCAGCCAATTCTGGCTTCTAGGGCACATATATCTAACAACAGGGACTCTAGGCCGTTCGATGGTGCAATGAAGCTAGGAGAATCCTAAATTAATCTAGAAACTATCTCCATCGTCGGATTTCAACCGGCTGTGATGAGAGCCAAATGATTGTGCATCACTATTCTTGTAGACCACCATAGACCATGTGCCATGAAGACCGCATCAAATCGAAGCATGCCGCAGTGCAAGAAGCTAGCACTCCAGTGAAGCTAATCAGGATCAGGAGCTCCATGTGGATCATTCGTAGAGGTTGGATAAGTGTGCGGCTGCAGTGCAACATCATAGCTTCTTTTGGTAGATTCAGATCATGGAAATTAGCTACCCATGCATAGATATCAAGTTCTGAACTCGAATCGATCAACAAATGCGATTTGCTGATCGATCGCATTTAAATTTTAAATTACATATTAGCATTTCTAGATCCTGAGTAGGATAATTGATATGATCAATGTATGCTGTAGAATTAATGTTTGATTAATTTTAGCTTCCACTGCTATAAATCTTTGAAAAAGTTTTGAATTGCATGCTACATGCTCTACTTGATTTCCATCAGGTTGATCCATGGCATGGGCTTATTAAAATCAAACATAGATCAAAAGCTTATGTCAAGGTGCCATTTGTACTAGCTACACAAGCTATTCAAGTATATTATACTTTTTCTTCATCAAGAAAAGGAGAAAGAAAAAATTGGTGGTCTGTATGCAAAACTAAGTCTTAGCCATTCATTATGTACTCGAAGAAGAAGAAGAGTCCTAATTATCAGAATGCTTTCAAGAGAATGAGACAATAGAAGTTCATCAATCCTTTGATGATGTAAAATTGGATGCTTCAGAAATTCTCCTACGAGATGGCCGACATGAGGAGGTAGATCTGACTGAGATTGTTTTAAAGGATAATCCTCCTCAAGAAGAGGAAGAAGAAGAGGAAGAGGTGGAAGAAGAAAAAGAATCAAAAGAAAATTTTGAAGGATACCAAACATTTGAAAAGATTGATGAGTAGTGCTAAATATATAATTCTTGGATTATTTTAATTACTTATCTTACATCATTTTAAATCTTACATTGTTATTCATAATTATATAATTAATTTGGTGAATCTATTTATTTTTATTTTTAGAAAATATACATCATATCTTCCAAAGGCTAGGGTCATGCCAACCGAAGACAAAGCTCTTGAGGAGAGAACAATCATGCGACCAACTCTAATGGTTCTGCACCTCTCACAACTGGCGGTAAGCTCTAACACTTTACATATATTCTCATTTATATTATTTTATCATTTGATAACTAATATAATATTCTTTGTATTAGATTTTTTGTGCTCTAATTCGGAGGATAGGGGGTCATCAATGACCCCATAGTCGCATGCAGTAATGACCATCAGCTCTCAGACATAGCGCCATGGTTGAGGACCCACCTTGTTCGCAGCACTTTCAACTCAGTCAGAGGATAGATAGATCATTCATATCTAAAGATACTCATAAGTACTACATGCTTAGTTAATATATTTAGAATTTAGTAAGTTTAGAGTTAATATTTATTCTTTGAAATTAATTTTATAGCACATTTAAAGAGCCTTCAACATCTCGTATCATTACCGAAATCATATACCAATTGATGTCAAGACCAATGAACGATTTCTCGAGTTGGCCATGGGGAGTGCGTGATGTAGCCTGGAAGATATTTTTAGAAAATCAAAACTAGTTTAATTTTTAAATTCTTAATATATTATTATTTTAATTACATATTAATACATGCTTACTTTTATCTTGCAAGAGTACTACGAAGGAAAAATCCTATTTTTCTTGCACAAGATCGTTCAGATCTAATTGGATCTGAAAAAATATTTTTAAAAATTTTTTCTATGATCCTAATCAAATCTCAGACATCTTGAACCTAATTCTAAAGATTTGATATTAAAAATCAAAAATAAAATTAAATATAATTTAATTTTATACCTTTGCTTTGGATAATTAAATTACCCTACGATGATCCTGATCTATCCTAAGGTTCTGGAAGGAGCCATGCATGCACCTGGCCTCTACTGATGTCCACTCAGGCAAGATTTGGACATCTTTCCCTCACAAATCTTTTCTCCAAAGATTAGATCTAGATCTAATCTAAAGAACCTTCAAAATAACTTCTGAAGGCAACTTGTCCGTCTCACAAATACCGTCGCGTAGATATTGAACTCTTCATAAATTAGATTGGATCTTCTTCTCTGATTTGTGCCCAACCTTTGGCATGTGGAAGAAGGGGAGAGAGAGGATCTGAGGGGGTATAGAAGATGGAAGGGGTGGCAGCATATGGACGTGGCAATCAGAATTCTACCAAGGGCCTTATGCGCAGGTGTTTATATACAAGTTCCTTACGCCATCTAGATTTCTAAGTGATCAAGCAACTCATTTGCTTGATCAACTAGGAATCCAATTTGATAACCCATGTTGCCCACTTGATTTTCATCAGGTTTTGTCACCCAAAACTCCTCCCAAGTTGGCATGAAGAAAGGATAAGGAGGAGTCCATGGCACATGGGACTCCTCTCTTCGAGAGTTTGATCCAAATCAAACTCTATCAGAAACCCAATCTAGGCACCACAAAAAATCATTAAATTGGGCTCACCCAAAGTATGACTTGAGCCCAATCATATATCAAAAAATTAGATCAAGATAATTTTTAGAAAATTTTCTAGAAGTATCTGATCAGGTGACCCTTAATTCTCTCAAATAGGTTAACTTTTGACCCTAGTCCATTTGCATTATGAATGGATTTAATTTCTACAATTAATCTGACCTGGATAGGTTCCAGTCAAATAAAAATAAACTTATTCAAGATACAAGAATTTGTCAAATCAAATTTGACTCAGTTGCGATGAATCAAAAAAATTGCGTAAGAAGAAAGTCAGGCTCAATCGTGTGCTAGTATGATTATCTTGAACCTGATTGGATCTAATCCAAATCAATCAAACTGGGTTAGCTTAATTAATGACATCCAGATCTAAACCCTTATTTGTATGACCCAGTTAGGTTTAGTTTTGTATGGTAATGAGACATGTCATGATCTCTATCATCGACATCATCAAAACACCTTTTGATGGATCAGAACTTTTCTGATTCATATAATTAGAATAATTGATCATCAAAATTATTCTAATTGCTTCCAAAATCTATCAGTGATACCTAGCAGTATATGGTGGCAACCCATCAAAATTAAAAATAAACCTCTCGATGTAGTTACCTATATGATTGGGTTCTTCTATCTTAAGCTCCAACTGGATTAGTGTTAAGGTGAACTCGTCAAACTTAATATCTATCATATGAATTAATCATTCGATTCGAGTCCAATATGAAATTCTAATAGAAACTCTTTCTATTATCTTCACTCTATTATGGTCATGGGCATAAGAACTCAATCTCATGATTATCATAGGGCTGCTCCTCATCTACCAAGATAGATAGATCTCCTATTGGTGCAATCCAATTCCTACAATGAACATTTTATAGCCAACATACACCTCAGAATTTCAAATAGCTAGGAGATCGAGTTAGAGTGTAGTCAAACTATAATACCCTCAAGGTGAACTATCGATGCACCTCAAATCAAAGAACCATACACACCACTGCAGCATCGAGTCAGTCATTGATGAGAAGGTAGACTTTCTTATGACTACTCGAGGTGGTCACGCTCAGTGCCCTCGTTCTCTAACGAGTACCTATACTCTCGCTTCGATGTCTTCACACCGTAAACTCAAGATACATCTATCCTAAGAAAGTGATCGTACACCAACCTTTTAGATTGATCACTATCCTCATAATGATCCTACGGTCAGGAGTTGTTTATGAGTTAATTATGAAAATTCATGCCTCAAATTTTCAACTCTTGAAAATATGAATTATCATTATCATTAACTCAAAGGATGCATCACAGATACATTAAATACACACTGTGATATAAAATAATCTTTTATTAATTTATATTCAAAATTATAAAATTATCCTTAAAAGTGTATTACAAGTGTTTAGCCAATCTGGCTTCTAGGGCACACATCTAACATACTCCCACTTGACCTAAATCCAATTGGCTACAAATCTAAGTCCCATCTTATCAAGATGGGCTTCAATCTTTTACCGACTCAATGGCTTTGTCAATGGGTCAACCGTATTATCTGTAGTGTTGACTCTCTTAACCTCGATGTATCCCTTCTTGAGGTAATTATGGATGAGGTGATATTGCCGCTCAATGTGCTTGGATTTCTAGTGGGACCTCGACTCCTTAGCTAAGACTATGATGCCATTGTTGTTGCAGAATAGAGGAACGACATCTGATGGCATCACTTTAAGCTCTGTGGTGAACTTCTTACACTAGAATGCCTCCTTTACAACCTCCAACACAGCGATGTATTCTGCTTTCATGGTGAAGTCTGCTATCATTGTCTGCTTAAAACTCTTCCAATTGACAACTCCACCATTATAAATAAACAGACTTTCAGATGCCGACTTTTGATCATCTATGTCGAACATAAAATTCAAGTCTGTATACTCTTGGACTTGGAGTTCTCCATTATCAAAAATTAGAAACATATCCTTAGTCCTTCTCAAGTACTTAGGGATACATTTCATAGAAGTCCGGTGCTCTTCGCCTGGATTCGACTGATACTTGCTCGTGAGATTCACAGCATAGGCAATATCAGATCGTGTACCTAGCATGGCATACATGAGGTTCCCTATTACTAAAGCATAAGGGATCTTGCTCATGCATTCAATCTCCTTAGGTGTGCTAGGATGCATCTTCTTGGAGAGATGAATGCCATGTCTAAAGGATACTAAACCCCTCTTAGAGTTTTCTATGCTAAGCCTCTTTAGCACCTCCTCTATGTACGTCTTTTGTGAGAGACCTAGCATCCTATTTGGTCTATCTCTATAGACCTTAATTTCTAGAATAAAGGATGCCTTTCCAAGGTTTTTCATGGAGAATTCTTTAGACAACCACATTTTGACCGTAGTCAACATAAAAATATCATTCCTAATTAGGAGGATGTCATCCACGTATAGTATAAAGAAGACAATAGCACTTCCACTAATCTTTTTGAATACACATGGTTTCTCCTCATTCTTGATGAATCTAAATAATTTGATTACATCATTGAAATGAAAATTCTAGCTCCGAGATGCATGCTTAAGTTCATATATGGACCTTTGCAGCTTGCATACCTTGTGATCATCATTACTGGATGTGGAAACTAGCGGCTATTCCATATAGATATCTTCCTCAAGAAATCTATTTAAGAACATTATTTTTACATCCATCTGCCATATTTCATAATCAAAATAGACTACAACAGCAAGCAATATGCGGATAGATTTGAGCATGGCTACTGGCGAAAAAATATCATGATAGTCAATACCCTCGCACTGACTATACCCTTTCACTACGAGCCTTACTTTGAATGTCTCTACATTTCCATCAGCACCTATCTTTCTCTTGAAGATCTATTTACACCCAATAGGTACTATACCTTTAGGTGGATCTACCAAGATCCAGACTTGGTTCAAATGTATTGAGTTAATTTTTGACCTCATTATCTCTAACCATTTCTCGGAGTCGATATCTGATATCATCTCATCATAAATTTTGGGATCATCACCATAAACCCCATTTTTCATGAGGAATATTTTCTCTACGTCTTCTGATATAGTACCTAAGTACCTTTCAGGAGGATGAGAAATTCTACTTAATCTATGAGGTGGAGGAGGTAGTGTCTAGGTTGGCTCAATCTGATTGGGTTCCATAGGTTCATTAGCTCATTTCTCATTAAAGACTTTTCCTCAAGTCTAATCTATCTTTCAATGCCATCATCTTGAATAAATTATTTTTTAAGAAAGATGGCATATCGACTCATAATCATATTATGATCTTTTGAGAGATAGAAATAATATCCTGATGACTCTTTAGGATATTCAATAAATCAAGCTCTAAAGGATCTAGACTCTAATTTGTTCGTCTGTTATCTCTTGACATGAGCTGGACAATCCTAAATTCTGACATGACTTAGACTTGATTTCTTACTATACCATATCTCATATGGTATGGTAGGAACGGTTTTAGATAAAATCCTATTCAGTAAATATATAATAGTCATCAGACTATATCCCCAAAGAACTCAAGGAGGTCCACAAAACTCATCATAAATCAGACCATATCTAATAGGATCTGATTTTTTCATTCTGAAATTTTGTTGAGTTGAGGTATTCTACGTGAAGTTCATTGAGAGACTATGCCATTATCCTTAAGATAGTCTAGGAATTTTTGACTTAGGTATTTGCCTCCTCGATCTGATTGAAGAATCTTAATGAATTTTCTTGTTTGCTTTTCTACTTCGAGTCTGAATTTTTTAAACTTTTCAAAAGCTTCAGACTTATGTCGCATCAAATACACATACCCATACCGAGATAAATGATCGATAAAGGTAATAAAGTAGACATAATTATCCCTGACTGGCACATCAAATGGGCTGCATACATCAGTATATACTAGGACAAGCAGGTCTATAGCCCTTTCCTCATGTCCTATAAAAGGAAGCTTGGTCATTTTGCCATGAAGGCATGATTCATAAATCGGATATGACTCAAAAGTCAATGAACTCAATAGTCTGAATTTCTTTAATTTGTTAATCCTATCTTCAGCTATATGACCTAGCCTAAGGTGTCAAAGATACCTATCATTTAGACTATTCCTAGATCATCTTAATCCTATGGCATTCATATTTTGCTTGATATTAAAAATAGAAACATCAATATATAACTGATAGAGACCATTTATAAAAAAACTACTTGCAATTTTATTTCTTTCATAAAGAATATTACAATGATCCTTAAGAAAACTAATTACATAGCCTTCTTGTACTAAACATAAAATAAAAATCAAATTTCTACTTGTTGTAGGCACATAAAAATAGTCTCTAAGAACTAAATCTAATCTTGATGGTAATCATAGAGGGTAGATTTTTATGGCTATAGCAGCAACTCTTGCTCCGTTCTCGATACGTAGGACATCTCACCATCCCTCAGCCTCCTGCTATCCTTAAGATCTTGCATAAAAGTGCACAAATGAGTACTAGAACCTGAGTCAAGCATCCAACTAGATACAGAAGAAATCATAAGATTAAATTCTATAATGAGCATACCACCAGAAGGACCTGTCTCCTTCTTGTTCTTTAGGCTGGCCAAGTACAAACGACAGTTCCACTTCCAATGGCCATCAGTGTTGCAATGAAAATATTTTTTCTTATCGGCCTTCTACTTTGGCTCTGCCTTCTTCCTCTTACCACCATCCACCTTCTGTTTCTTCACTGACTTCTTCTTCTTTCCAAAAATTTTTTTCTTAAAAGAAGTCTGCTCCATAGCAAGTACTGAGCCTTTAAAACCTTTCATAGAAAGCTCAGTAGTAACCAACATGTTCATAAGTTCAGCCAAGGTATTTTGAAGTTTATGCATATGGTAGTTCATGATGAACTATCCGTATGCATCAGTCAAGAACTGCAGAATTATATCAATCTGCAAATTCTGATCTAACTTCACACCAAACTTCTCAAGCTCTTCTATGTCCTTAATCATCATCAGATAATGATCTTGGACAAACTATCCATCACGCATCTGAGCCTTAAATAGTCTCTTAGTGACTTGATATTTAGCTGCACAACTCTGTTCACCAAACAACTCTTATAGGTGAGCCAATATTTGATGGCTAATCTTAATGTCTTCATGTTGGTGCTAGAGCTCATCAAACATCGAGCCCAACATGTAATATCTGGCTTTGTTATTTTCATCCATCCACTTCTTGAGAGATGCTCTCTAATCAATGGATGGATGGGCTAGTAAGTTGGGAGGATTTTGCTCCAACACATGAGTCAACTTCTCGGAACCCAAAATAATTTTAAAGTTCTAGAGCCAATCCTTGTAGTTGAATCTGATCAATTTATGGGTGTCGAGGATACGGGCTAGTAAATTGGACACAGATATTTTTCTATAGAGAATCAAAATTTTTAGTTAGATTTTATAATTAGACTTAACTAATTTATTTAAAAATTTTATTTTTAAATAAATTAGGCTTTCACTATTTTCTTAGATCCCTACACTTTCTTAGTAGAGATGCAAAAATCTTCATAATTATTAATTTCTAGTGAGTGGTGCAGTCCCACCGACTAGCTCATCACCTCACCTAACAGTTATTAATGATGGATCAACTGATGAGTGAACAACTCTTATCTAATGATTCTCTAATTATGGTGCATCCAAACCTGATCTCTAATTCATGAATCTTACCATATCTGAAATATTGATCCACTCCTTAATTAAGTCAAATTCATCATTTGCATGAATTGAATTTTTGATTAGGTTCCTCATCGTATCCAAAATATTGAGTCCAACCCATCCTCCAACCCGTAGCATCCAATGCCTAATAGACATGATTACATCTTTCTAGTGCAACTGAACTACTGTATCCAGTCAAGAATAATCAACTCCAGAAAGGGCCCGCACATCTACAATGATGGAAGATCTTAGACTTAATATTTTCTTAGAAAGATTTAATTTAGGTCACTTTAAACTTGACTTGACTTAGCCATAACAATTATGACTAACCTAATGGCATGGGTTAGCTTGAATTGTTAGCCACCTCAAATCAAAATTAAATCGACACAAATGGCTAGGTAAGTGAGACCAATGGAAGAAATATGCCATTAACTCAATAAGAATGCATTCAGGTCGAGTAACTCCTAATTAAAAATTAGTCGATCGTATCTGCCAGACTTATCTTAGATACTAAATTATCGAATCAGAACTAATTGGGTTAGCCTACAATCTGGGCTCGAACCATGAAGCTAAATTAGGTCTTGATCTGATCGAGTCACATCTCAATATGATTCGATCTTCATCTAGATTTAATCCTATTAGGCTAGTCAAATCTAAACTTTCTTTGATCCCACCTAACCAACTCTTGATTCTATTTGATCAACTACGAGACCTAAGTGAGCTATCCAAGCCTGAACCCAATTTTATGAATATATCTTAGATCTAAAAATTTATAATTTTTAGATCTAATTAATTTTATAATCTTAATTCTTAATTAAGTTTTGGATTCATGAACATAATATATAATAAAATCTTAGAATTTCAGTATCTAGGGTTTTGCAGAAAAATAAGTTTTGATTTTTGATTAAGAATGAATGCACAGCACCCCTACACATCATAAGAACACCCCATCGAATGGGAGGAGAGGATCTTTAAATCCTACTTTATTCTTATGACCGGACGTCCAAGAAGAATGTCTTAATCAAAAATATAATTTTTACTATAAAACTAGTTAGATCTAAATCATATATCGCATATATAATTAATGATCTAACTTATATATGTTTTACATACATCCCATGTATCATAACTAAATTAAACATGTATGCTTTCAGATCTGAAATATCATATATAAAATTTAAAAAATAAAATTTAAATTTGATCACATTAAACAAAACTATTCTAGATATTTTATAGAATTATTCTATAACTAGTCTAAGCATGCATCTTTCATATCTCATATGAATAAATCAAAAATTAAAAATTTTATTTTCTATTTTTAGATATGATTACAATAATTATGATATCAAAAAAAATTAAATAGATCTAAAATTATATTTAATTAAATTAAATACATGATCATACTAGACTACACATAAAACTATTCTATACCTAGTCTAGTCATGCATCTCACACATTTTTTGTTAAAATAATTTAATTTTTAATTTTTTAATTTTAGATCTAATCATATCTGATGTGATATCTAAAATTTTTTAATATCAAATCATAAATAAAAATTAAATTAGATCTAAAATAGATCTGATGAATTGCCAACGTAGCTCTGATACCAGTTGAAGAAAAAATCATATTTTTCTTGCATAGGATCGTTCAAATCTAATTGGATCTGAAGAAATATTTAAAAAAAATTATGATTCTAATTAGATTTGAGACATTTCAAATTTGATCCTAAATATTTGATATTAAAAATCAAAAAAAATAAATATAATTTAATTTCATACCTTTGCTTTGGATAATTAAATTATCCTACGATGATCCTGATCTGTCCTGAGATTCTGAAAGGAGCCATGCACGCACCTAGCCTCTACCGCAGTCCACTCAGGCAAGATCTGGATGTCTTCTCCTCATAAATCTTTTCTTCAAAGATCAGATCTGGATCTGATCTAAAGAACCTTCAAAATAACTTCTGAAGGCAGCTTGTCCATCTTATGATACCATCGCGTAGATGCTGAACTCTTCACAAATTAGATTGGATCTTCTTCTTTGATTTGTGCCCAACCTTTGGCACATAGAAGAAGGGGAGAGAGAGGATCTGAGGGGGCATGGAAGATGGAAGGGGTGGCAGCATATGGACGTGGCAATCAAAATTCTACCAAGGGCCTTATGCACAAGTGTTTATATACAAGTTCCTTGCGCCATCTAGATTCCTAAATGATCAAGCAACTCATTTGCTTCATCATCTAGGATTCCAATCTGATAACCCATGTCACCCACCTGATCGTCATCAGGTTTTGTTGCCCAAAACTCCTCCCAAGTTGGCATGAAGAAAGGATAAGGAGGAGTCCATGGCACATAGGACTCCTCTCTTTTGCCATGGACTCCTCTTTTGCCATGGACTCCTCTCTTCAAGAGTTTGATTCAAATCAAACACTATCAAAAACTCAATCTAGGCACCACAAAAAATCATGAAATTGGTCTCACCCAAAGTATGACTTAAGCCCAATCACATATCCAAAAATCAAATCAAAATGATTTCTAGATAATTTTCTAGAAGCATCTGAACATGTGATCCTTAATTCTCTCAAACAGGTCAACTTTTGACCCTAGTCCATTTGCATTATGAATGGATTTAATTTCTATAATTAAACTAATTTGGATAGGTTCTAGTCAAATAAAAATAAATTCATTCAAGATACAAGAATAAGTCAAATTAAATTTAACTCAATTGCAACAAATCAGAAAGATTGCATAAGGAGAAAGTAAGGCTCAATCGTATGCTAACACGATTACCCTGAACCTGATTGGATCTAATCCAAATCAATCGAACTGGATTAGCTCAATTGATGATATCCAAATCTAAACTCTTATTTGTGTGATCTAGTTAGGTTTAGCTCCGTATGGTAATGAGACATGTCACAATCTCTATCAACAACATCATCGAAATACCTTTCGATGAACCAGAACTTTTCTGCTTGATACAATTAGAATGATCGATCATCAAAATTATTCTAATTACTCTCAAAATCCATCAGTGATACCTAGCAGTATATAGTGGCAACCCATCAGAATTGAAAGCAAACCTCTTGGTGCAGTTACTTGCATGATTGTGTTCTTCTATCTTGAGCCCCCACTGGATTAGGATTAAGGTGTACTTGTCAAACTCAATATCTATCATATGAATTAATCATTCAATTTGAGTCCAATGTAAAATCATAATAGAAACTTTTTTTATCATCTTCACTCTGCTATGGACATGGGCTTAAGGACTCAATCTCATGATTATCATAGGGTTGCTCCTCATCTACCGAGGTAGATCCCCTATTGGTGCAATCCAATTTCTACAATGAACATGCTACAGCCAACATAAACCTTAGAATTTTGAATGGCTAGGAGATCGAGTTATAGTGTAGTCAAACTATAACACCCTCAAGGTGAACTGTCGATGCACCTCAGATCAAAGAACCATACACACCACTATAGCATCGAGTCAGTTATCGATCAGAAGGTAGACTTTCTTATGACTACTCGAGGTGATCATGCTCAGTGCCCTCATTCTCTAACGAGTACCTATACTCTTGCTCTGATATCTCCACACCATAGTTTCAAGACACGCCTATCCTAAAAAAGCGATCGTACACCAACCTTATAGATCGATCACCATCCTCATGATGATCCTATGGTCGGGAGCTATTTATGAGTTAATTATGAAAATTCACATCTCAAATTTTTAACTCTTGAAAATATGAATTATCATTACCATTAACTCAAAGAATGTATCACAGATACTTTAAATATATACTATGATAGAAAATAATCTTTTTATTAATTTATAGTCAAAATTATAATATTGCACTTAGAAGTGTATTACAAGTGTTTAGCCAATCTGGCTTCTAGGGCACACATCTAACATACTATTGATTCGAGACTCCCTAGGATGAGCAAGCTGGCTATAAGACCTTCAAGAAGGTGGCCACAAAAAGGCTCTGAGATGGCCTCTACAGTCTCAAGCAGTCCACCATCCAGCACTTTGGTTCCTAGTCACCATTGGACTGGAGGTCCTTCATGGATTATTGGATGTAAGTTGACATATAGCATGCCCTCTATGACTTGTGGAGCAGTGAGGAGTACTCTGGTAGATGGTAAACGGCCTAACAAAATCGGGTTGCCTAGCAAGATCTGATCAGGCACATGGGTGGCTCAGTCGGCACACATATTATGATCCATAAACTAATAAGAAATAAATACCAAAACCCTTCACTATAATTATAAAAATTTATATATATCTTTAAATTAATTTAATTTTATTATTTACTTATTATAGATATAGTAGCTAGGTTGTCCGCCAGACCAGCTATAGTTGTGGCAGGCCACACACCAGTCTAGAAGGATTGGTGACTATTTAGATTCTACATCTTGACAAATGGAGTTAAGAACTTTAAATTTTATTTACTAATTAAGTTATTATAGGATCTAATTTTTATATTAGAACTAATATATTTCTGAACTCTGCAGATGGGTTATGCAGCATATGTTGCTCAGAGGTATGGCGATGACCCATCTTTTCAACTCCCCTAACCTTGAGGAATGGCTCAATGCCATCGAGGGTATGAGTAGGAGTCGAGTCATAGAATTCAGCCATAGCTTCAACCCTCTACCATCTTGATACCCATTAGCATCGTCACAAACCTCAACATCCTAGACCTAGAGCAATGCGCATATGGAGGAGGCCGTGCAAAGACTTCTAAGCCAGTGACCTCAAAGCCTCCTGGATGCCATCCATGATACAGTCATGAAGCTTCTTCAGGATGTGCAGCTATGCGACCAACTAGGCTCATCATCCTAGCAATCACGTTAGATAATTATATTACTAAACCCTTTAACTTATTTTAAGTTTTCATATTTAGAAGCATCATATATTTAAGTTTGAGTTTAGGAAGGAGATCTAGGAGTTAAAAATTCAATCCAACCATCCAATCGATGGATCGAGATGTCTATAGCTCCACATCATTGAATGAAATATGTAGGAATAATCTATTCAAAAATTAAAAGAGTGTATCAAAAGATATACCTCTATATCATAATTTACTAATATTATTTTATTTTTTTCATTATAGGATGCTAGGACTTTTGGCTCTCATCCACCAGCTGCTAGAGAGGAGTAGGAGGAGGAAGAGGTGGATGATGATGAGGATCAAACTTATTTTTTTTATATATTATATTTTTTTAAAACTACTTATAAAAAAATTATATAATTTATATTTTAATATAATATAATTAGTTTTTAATTTTTTATTGTCATAGATTTTAATTATAACATGTATTAGGAGCCATAATTCATTATGATTAATTAAAATAAATTTTTAAAAATATTATTATTAATTTTTTAGAAAAATAAAATTAACTATTAATATCAGTATTAGAGATGGCAATCATCGTTGCTAATAATTATTAGCGATGGCATTAGCCACTGCTTGCCATTGCTAATATTTTTTAAAATATTTTTTTATTTTATTTAAAAATTAAAAAATAGAGACGATATTAGCGATGGTATTTTTGGTCATTAATAATTCTTAGGGATGGCATTAGCCATGAAAATACCATCGCTAATATTTTTTAAATTTTTTAAAAAATTTAATTTAAAAAATAATTAGTGATGGAATTATTCCATCTCTAAAATTGTCATTAACAGTCTTATTAGTAATGGCTAAGTTTTTCATTGCTAATAATAGTATTTAGTAACAAAGATTTTTCAAATTGATTTTTGTGACAGGATTAGCAAGGATGGGGCTATTAGCGATGGCAAAAGGACTATTAGCGACAATATTTAGCTATCACTAACAGTTTGAATTCTTGTAGTGATGCAAGATTTTGGAACACATAAAATTATAATTCAAAATTTTTAATTAATGAACTGATCTAGAATTCTTTTGTCCTTGTTATTTAGGTCCTTAATAAATCTAGAATTACATAGAGGATTGATTTTAGAGGCTTCCATGATTATTATGGAAGGATTTTGATAGATATTAAAGATCTTGATGGAAATGACTTTAGAAGAGATGATTGAGTTTGTTCGATTTATATATTTTGATTTAAGTCCTAACTTGGCGAAGCATTAGAAGATTTTTCTTATTGATTTAATTTATAGGATTTTGATTTAAATGTCTAAGGAATTAATAAGAGAATTAAGATTTAATTCAATATATAGTAAACCCGTATGATGGTTTTGAATGTATTATTGGACTCAAGGGCTAATCAAGATGGTTGTACTCTAGATAAAATTACGAATGTGAATCAAAAGTTCATCTTCAACTTTAAATGAAATTTAAAGCTTTAGATCTTTTCAGTCTATATATATAGTATAGAGTAATATTTTGATCAAAATTATTTCATGAATCTAAAAATTTTTAATTGTTTAAATCAGAGTGTGCAATAGAAATATGGTGATCTAGATTGTTTTGAGCTAGTTGGCAATATTGATTCTTTGAGTTAAAAATTTATTATCGATGATATGATTTTATATTCCTTAGTAGACAAAATTCATTGATAATGAAAAGGATGATATTTTTAATTTTGGATTATTTTGGATATCACTATGTGATTTTTACAAGTCTCCTATCTATCATGCTAAGAAAATTTTTAGCATCCGATGTCTTAAGTTAGTGGATCATCCATTTTTTATCTTGGAGTTGAAATACATATAGGTGGATTTCTTTTCTTCTAAGTTGAAGCTTATGCTTCACTATCTATTAAAAGAAATGTGAGATTATTTATTGATTTTAAATTTTATATTCAAATGTTCATCTACTGAGGGTATATTAAAATTTGTTTATGATCTTGTGAAAGATCAATTAAGTCAAGAGAAGTTGATATTTTTGATAAGAAACTTGATATTCTTATCTAGAATTAAAATACTAATTTTGATTATAAAAAATAAATGATTCTAATTTAAATAAACCATTGTAGTATTGACTTTTCTCTTATGAAATAATTTAATGATGAAATTATATCAAGAATTAGAATATCGAAAAGATCAAGGATGAGATTAATATCATGAATCTTAATTTTTTGAAAGAACATGTAAGAAAAATCTTAAGGATAAAATTTCTTTTTAGGGAGGGGGAATGTAATACCCTAACCCAACCACCAAAAAAAAAAAAGCTTGCATGATTTTTAAAGCATAAAAATAAAATAAAATAAAATAGCGATGAAGAAGACTCAAACACTCCTTCCACTCCAATTTAACGACCCCATGACCTTCCCTTCCATCCTATTGAAAAACTATGCAGTGTTTTATGCATGTCTTTCGAAACTTTTTCAAAATTGAACGCAGCAAAAGATATAGATTAATCTAATTAACCTATTAATGCATATGATCAAATCACCAAATCTTACATCTAGGATCTATGACATATCAAAATGCAAACATAAATCTAAAATAACATCTAAAGAAAATAGGTATTGATCACTTCAATACCGATCTAAAACAATTCTAGCAACCTTAGATCACATTTAGGTAAAGATGAGATCGAATCTCTTTACCTTTGCATGGGTCAAGAACACCACAGCTAAAATCCATGGTTATCTTCATTGCTCGGAGCCGCACAGGTTGTTCACCCTCTACAGATTGTCCACATGAGGTTGCCATGCTGATCGGAGGATTGTTAAATGAAGATCCACATGAAGTGCTAGCTTCTTGCAGATCCCTCCTGATGGTCCATCTAATTTTCAATCTTCAAATCTCTTAGACACCTTAAGAGAGAAAGATCTGGAGGAGGATTGAGGAAGAAGACCAACTCTTTGATCTCCCAAAAAGAAGAAGAAGAGGCATAAGGAAAAATCCCTAAGAGAAGATCCATCTTCTCTTCCTTTTCTCTCAACAGGACAAACCCTAGATTTGTCCTAAAGAAGCCTCATGCCTCCTCACAAGATGAGACTCTCTCCTCTTGTCCTCCCATGCCCTCTCTATCCATCTCTCTAATTTTTCCCATGGAATACTCTCTCAAAAATGAAGATGAAAAAGGGACAAGAGCAAACTCTAAGAGAAGACCATCTTCTCTTTCTTCTCTCTCTCAACAGGACATGAAGGAAGGATGTCCAAAAGATGCTCTCCCCTCCTCTCATGCCCTTCTTCCTTTCTCTCTCTAAATTTTGCATGAAGTTTTTTGGGTTTCTCATGCCAACAAACCCCTTAAAAGGGGGTGCACAAAAGAGTCCATGACTAGGTCAAAGACCTAGTTATGTAAGGAAACTTTGGAAGAGTTTTAGGGGCGTCCAACTCTTAGATGCCTCTCTTAAAAATATGGCATGGAGAAACAAAAGGTGCCAAAAATTCATGAGAAAAGTGGGTGACAAAAAATAGGTGGGCATGGGAAAAATTCCAAAATAGAGAGGAGCTGTTCTGGAATCTTAAAACTCTATCAAATAGAGTCCAATGCAAAACCACTTGTCAAATTTGACCAATGCAAATTTTATTCCAAAACCAAAGAGGAGAGGGTGCAAGGAGGCTTCTTAGGCATGGGAAGAAACCCATGCCAACTTTTGAAAAAAAATATGGGGCATGGGAATCTAGGCATAAGGGTAGAGGGAGAGTTCTAGTCCAATTGGGACTTCTCCAATTTGACTAGGTCAAACCTATTTTAAACCTATTTGAATCAAGATTAGTACAATCTAATTAAGGATGATCTTAGTCTAACTAGAAGCCCAATTAAATCAGATTAAATGATATTTAAATTTGATTTAAATTTTAGTCCTAATTAGGACTCAAGTTCTAATCAAATAAAAAATTATTCTTCTTTATAATTGGCTTATCTCATAAATCAGTTAGACTTCACTCAATCAAGTCCAAATCAATTCTAATTGAATCTAATTCAATTAGACTCGATCTCAACATAATTGCTTAATCAAATTAAGCCAATTAGTAATCCAATTACTAATTGATCTTTCTGCAATACTTGTATTTGATCGATCATCAATCACATTGATGATTCAATCCTAGAATGATTCTTAATCATTGATCAACCATCCAATTAGGTAAAAACCTCTTATGTATGTGACCCCATAGGTTCAAACCTAAGCTGATAGCATAGAAATAAATTTTTATATCAATTAAAATAATCATCTAGTAATGGTACCCAAGTCCGGATAGGTTGAATGTATATAAAGTAACATTTTTAGAACCTTGGCATAAGTTTACCATATAATTCATCCCTTTGAACCTTAATGCTCTAGATGACTATGAGTTAGTTGTCAACAATTAAATAGTTCATTCATATTATATTTCAAAATTTATAAATTTCATGACTCCTTATGAGGATTACCTAGGACTAGATTTTGCTAAATTGAAACACAATGAGACATTCGCTCCTGAAATAAATCAGGAGTATTCAATTTCATCTTAACTCAAAAATCGACTCTACAAGTACTTGACTGCACCTAGAAATCTTCCATCACTTTATTAGAAATATAGGTAGGCCGGCATCAAAGTACAGTGAGTTGCTGGCAAATCACCATGATGATCTCAGATCAGAAGAACACTTATACCCATAAGCCTTTATTAGCTACTCTTGACAGTAGAGTGCTACATTGATCGCATTCAGTGCAGATGTACCCCTACATCTCACCTGCATGTCATATCATTATCTCCACATCACTTAGTTATAAGGACAATCAATGCATATAATACACAGTGATCTATACTCGATAAGTTATCGTCCTAGTTAATAACTTATCATTTGGTCATGAATAACTTTAAGAGTGATTCGATAAATCTTTCTTTATTAGTTGATTGTGGTTCTAAAGACTTCATCATAATATAAGAGTTCATTTAAGAAAGATAAAACTTTGATGATGAATAAGCTAAATAACTATTATTAATTGATAATTTATATAAATTACAATCATTTATAACTTAGATGATTGGCTTTAAGACATATTTCCTAACAACTCCTACTTGGACTAAAGCCAATCAGAATAATATCAAATATCTATCACTACTACAAAAAGAGCCTATGGCAGTGCATACTATGGCAGTAGTTTTTAAAACCACTGTAATAGAGTATACGACAGTGGTTCCTTGGAACAGCTGCTATATGTCCGACCTATAGCAACGGTTACAATAAATCGCTGCCATAGTCCGACCTATGATAGTGGTTCCTTATAACCACTGCCATAGGTCCGACCTATGGTAGCGATTTCTTATAATCACTACCATATATCGGACCTATAGCAGCGGTTTCTTATAACCACTGCTATACGTTGATCTATGGTAGTGATTATTTATAACCGCTGTAATATATTTTTTTCTTATTTTTTTCTTTAAATAATGAATAATTTTAAAATTTAATATCCATCTTCATCATTCATTATCTAAATAATTATCATTAGAGTATTATCACAAAAGATCACCTCAATCTGATGGTCCTAGCTTCATCGATCAAAAAAATTTGATTTCGACGATCACGAACGATGATGCAATAATCTAATAGTTGGAGACCTCTGATAGATTCAAGAACTTACAACGATGATCTCAGTTATATTTCTAGTGTACTATCAAAGTTTTACTTTAATCAAATATCGTTATCTTGGTCAATTTAGTATAGATTAATTTCAGCTGTTAAATGATAAATGAGTGATCAAAGGACCAGACGGTGTCCGATTATGAGATAATTTTTTTTATAAATGATCTTGGCTACTACTTTAATCATTTTTTATAGTGGTGATTATAAAATTTAACTCGTGAGACTAAGAATAATCTAAAACTATATATTGTCTGATAACCATTCTTAAACTTCATTGGTTGTTATATATATATGCTTATGCTTTTGCAATATCTACTTAACGTGAATAGTTCATACGAAAATAATTTAAATTTTACTATCATCATCGTATAAAATGATAAAAATTATAGCAAAGATTATTTAACTAAAAAATTATCTCATAATCGAATGTCGTTTAGCTCTTTGATCACTTGTATCTAATTTAACGATCGAAATTATTTCATACTAAATTGACCATGATAATGATATCCGATTGAAGTAAAACTTTGATAGTATACTACAAATATCATCGAGATCATCATTATAGATTTTTGGACCAATCGAAAGTCTCCATCTATCAATCATCGTATCATCATTCATGATCATCAAAATCAAATTTTTTTGATCGATGAAGCTAGGGCCATCGGATCGAGGTGATCTTTTATGATGATACTCTAATAGTAATTATCTAGATAATGAGCAGTGAAGATGAGCATTAAATTTTAAAATTATATAATATTTAAAAAAAATAAAAAAAAATTTATTTTCAACCTACGATAGTGATTACTAAAAATCGCTGCTATAGATCTATAGCAACGGTTATAAATCGATGTCATTGATCTATTGTAGTGGTTTACCATAATTGCTGTCATAGATCTATGATAGCGGTTTGAAAATTACTGTCATAGGTTAGGTTAAAAATTTTTAATTTTTCTTTCCTTCAGTGCGCATGCTCTCTCTCTCTCCCCTCCTCTCCATCGTAGATGAGACTCCATCCATCCCAGGCTGCGGCCGCCTGCCTCCACCCTCCCCATCCTCGACCATCCACACCTTGCCCTCTTCGGCTGCCCACCCTCCCACTACTATAGAATCGAGTTATGGCAGCAGTTTATAACCACTGCCATAGCCTAAAAAATAATTGCTATAGGATATGGCAGCGGTTAGCTAACCACTACCACTGTAGTCATCATCGTAGATCTATGATAGTGATTATTGTAGTGGTTATGGAAACTGCTATCATAGATGCCTATTGTGGTAGTTTCCAAATCGCTGCCATAGGCTTGTCTATGGCAGCGGTTATAGAACCGCTATGATAGATCGATCTATGACAGCGGTTATGAAACTACTGTCATAGACTTGTCTATGGAAGTGGTTATGTAACTACTGTCATAAGTCTAATGCAGCGATTGATACATTGCCCACGACAGTGGTTGGCACGTCTATGGTAGCAGTTGTAAAACTGCTGTCATAGCTTCTGAATATTAAAAAATATAAAATTTTTAATTTTTTATATATTTTATCTAATAAATGCAGAGATATATAACATAAAAAAATATTATAAACATAAAAATATTTCTAAAATACTAAAATTTTATTATCAAATAAAATTTATTATAATATTTTTTAAAAAAAATATATCAAAAGTCTCCTAAATCTACATCATCATCATCCTCGGGAGATGGAGCACGAGTTGGAGCTAGAGTTGGAGGAGCTGGAGCTGGAATGCATGCCAACATATCCTCAAAGCCCGTGAAGGCAACTCCAAAACATGCATTGAGCTTCAACACCATGTCTCTTACGATGCCCTTCAAATGAGATGTGCGCTCCTCAACCCGATCTGCCCACGTCGTAGCATGATCTGCTCGTGCAAATGCCGCCTCAAGCTCCTCCCGACTGATGACACCAGAAGCTTGTGAAGAGATGCTCGCCTCTGACCAATAGCTAGTCGGCATATGTCCGAGCCTGCATCAGATCCTACTAGAGTGCTCAGGCCCTAAGACCTGAGATAGATGGTCATAGGGGCTAGAGGTATCCGGGCCCTTGCTCGCAAGCACATCTAACTGATCCTGTAATTATAAATGCAAATAAAATTTTATAAGAAATACTATAATACTAATCATATATACTAATATATTTAATACTTACAAAAATTCTTTCGATCGCGACATTCATCGGCCTACCCTTCTTGTCCGTATGGTTGGATCAGAAGAACTTGCTATGGTTGAGCATCACTCCATCTCTCATCAGCTATAACAATGGATCAATTTATCAGAAATATGAAAAAAAATATCAATTTAATTTATCTAGTAAGATTTAGAATTCATTACCTCTCTATGCACACGATTAGCCATAGACTTACGACCGAGAGTGTGTGTATACTCCTGGGCTATCCAATTCTCCTGATTCTGATGGAAGGTAGTCTAACAAGTATTTAAATAAATAATAAATATTTAAAAAATATTTAAATATAATTTTAAGTATATTAAAAAATTTAAAAGTTGATAATTTTACCTCGAACTCTTGGCTCCTCCAATGTGTAACCATCATCTTCCACTAACTTGAAGGACAATTCTGTATATAGGGAACAAGCTCCTCTAAAGTATCTCATTGGTGCTCGAGCCATCCTCTGTGGAGCTTGACTTTGTAGCCCCGAACAACTCTTCGATCTTCTTCAATCGAGCATCTCGAGTCCTCTCATGATCAGGAAAGTCGTACCTCCTCTGCACAAAGTTATTAAAAGTCAATTGCAAAATTATTCTAATCAAATATAGTATAAACATGTAAAATGCATAAATATAATTAAGATGCACTTACCTATATCTCCTCCCATATCCGGTTCCTGACAGTATCATCCATGAATTGCCAGTCTTTGGGCTCTATGAAAATAATATCTGACTGCCTCATAAACACTCCAAAAAAGAAATGCATCTTCCGTGCGATCTCCCCTACTGGCCTCTTCTTCGGATCATACTGTACCATCATCTGATGCTGATGGTTCCATACATGGGCCATACATGTGGGATCACGAAATATCCTACTAGATAATGCACCTATAATAAAAATATGTTATGCAAATATATAAGTATACAAATACTATATAAAAAGTAAAAAAATAATATAATAAAAATGTACACTCAGATGCCAGTAAAGTAACATGTCTCGGAGATATGGGTGATGATAAAGGCTCAGATGCCGTTGGAGTACTAGATGCTATCGATGGAGTAGATGCCAACGGTGGAGGTCCCTGAGTAGTCAATGCGGAGGTACATGGAGTATGCTCTGACTATTCCTCAGATGCTGAACTCCATGTAACCCATCGAGAGGTAGGGGTGAAAGCTAGATAGCATTTCAGTGCCATCATGACCTGCAACGTTAATGAATATTAACTAAAATAATATGTTGAACAATAATCAAAGATATGCCTAAGTACCATCCATATAATTACATATAAATATACGTATGCCAATGATTATGTACACTAATCAATTAACAGGTCTATCGTTGTGCAATGCAATAAACAAAAGCAACAAGATGGAGGTTCTCTTAGCGACCGGGGGTTCTCTTTGAAATCAGCATGAACCATGACATGGCCTACCAGCACGACACAGCCTAAGCCATAAACTACCAACACAGCATGGCATGGCACGGCCTACCAACATGGCACAACACGGCACAGCACAGCTTACCGATACGGCATGGCCCAAGGCATGGCACGACATGACATGGCCCAAGGCATGGCACGATCTACTGGCATGGCACGGCCCACGGCATGGCACGGCATCGCTCAAATACAGAGCTCCACGTAGTCATTCGAGGGGTGGGGATTGCAACCTTTGGACAACAAATTTAATATTTTGAACAATAATATTAGCAACACATCAATAAATAGACCTAATAATTTATACCAAAATGTTGAAGTCATCATCAAGTGGCATCTACAATATGGACATCACCATCGCTTCTGACAAATGTGTTTGGAATCTCGATAGTACCAAATAAGTTTTGTCCTAGAGGAGCATTTTGCATGCATGGTCCAACATCGTCATCAACTTCGGTATCATTAAAAATATGCCTAGGCACCATCTTCATAACAACACCCCATTAAGGCTCCAAGGGATCACTAACGTAGAAGACTTGACTAGCTTGGGAGGCAAGTATATATGGTTCTTCAGTGCGGAGATGATGTTGCATATTAATAAGAGTAAAACTACACTCATCAGTCTTCATCCCAGACTATGATAAGTTGTCAAACTAATCATACTTCATCAATGCAATCCTCTCTTTAGAATAATAGTCCAAGATGACTATCTTCTCCAACACACCATAATAGTTCAAATCCTCCATACGAGGCTGTGAATCCCTCGAGCTAGCATAACACCTAGTGGTGGTGCTCAACATGATGCCACTATTTTGTATTATCATATTTATGGACCTGCTATGAATATTAAACCTGTAGCCATTAATGACGAGCTGTTTAAACTCATGCATGATACGATTAGGACCCATTGAAAGAGCACGCACTTTAGGGCTCACATCACTGAGTGGCAATCTTCACGCCTAATTAAAGAGATGACACCTAATTAGTAAACATATTCAAATAAGTTGTAGAAAGCAAGAATATATAATCACTTACATGATCTTTGAACCATTCAAGAAATTCTTTGTTGTGCATTTTTTCTTTCTTCCGCATACTTAGAGCACCATATTTTACTCTTATGACCTCCTTGTGTTTGCTGCATGTATAAAGAATAAATTTAGGTATAATTAAATATTTTTTTCTAATTATTATGAAATAAATAAGGCTGAGTGACTCACCTTATGTACGACTCAATGACATCATAGTTGAAGAGCACGTAGCGGTGTGCCTTGTCCCTTTCCTAAATGCTTAAATTAGTGAGGTCGTATGAAGTGAGAAGTCCATCTGACTATGGAATGAACTCAAATGCAGGCTCAATTGGCTCATACTGATCATCCTAATTCCTCATTGGCTGATTACAATGTGTCTAGAGCTTGTTTAAGTATATGGTATAAAAATCCATACACTCTTGACCCAAATAACCTTCTGCTATGAATCCCTCTGGATAATTCATATTTCTTATATAAGATTTCAAAGTTTGAATATTTCTCTCAGTAGGATATATTTATCGATAGAACACTAGGCCTCCAAGTATAACTTCTCCCGCAAGGTGCACGATAAGATACATCATAATCGTGAAACATGATGATGAAAATATCTTCTCCAGATCACATAATATAGTTACCATCCTTGCCTTCATTTTCTTCACATCTTTCTTAAGCAATCTCTTTGCACAAATATCTCTATAAAAGTTGCAAAGATAAATAATAGCCATTCTGACATTTTTTGGCAATACGCGGTGAATAGCTATTGGGATCAATTTTTGCATCAGTACATGATAATCATGAGTCTTCAATCCTCAAAGTTTGACATCCTTACTATTCACATGCTTTGATATATTGCTTGAGTATCCATCAGGGATCTTTATTTTCTCCAACACACGAAGAAATATGGATCATTCAGAGGCATTCATAACATAGCATGCATGAGGGAGCCTCCACTGTTCTTCCCCTTTCGGCTCTGGATAGAGTGATCTTCTAATACCCTATTTTTTCAAGTCAAATTGAGAATTCAAGTCATCTTTAATCTTATGTTTGATATTTAAGGTTGTTGCCAATAGGAGCTCTTACACATACTTTTCAATATGCATTACATCTAAGCAATGGCGTAATAAGTTTGTCTCTCAATATGGCAAGTCAAAGAAGATGTTCTTTTTCCTTCAATTAAAGTGTGTCATCTTTCTTTAATCAACGCTTCTTCTTTTTACCACTAATCAGATCATCTTTTTCAAATTCAATACTGAGACCATCCAACTCTCTAAGTACATCACTTTCAGACATCTGAGTAGGTGCCTTATCTTCTTCAACAGTGTCATCGAAGGAGCGTGCATCCCTTCTGTATGGATGATTTCAACAGAGGAAACGTCGATGCCCCAAGCTAAAGCTCATCCGATGTGTCAACATTTTAGACTGGGTGTTTTTCTCATAAATCAAGCATGCTAGCTCACCTTTGATTTTCCAACCCGACATTAAGGCATATAGGTTGAAAAGTCATTTATTGTCCACAAAAGTGCTACGTGCATGAAGAATGACTCATTCAGCAAAGCATCAAAAGTTGGAATACCTTGAATGCTCCGTAACTATTCTAGCTTGACAATAAGAGGCTGCAAATAAACATCAATATTATTACCTACCTCCATCGATCCAAGGATGAGCACTGTCATGAAAGTAAAGAATTTTTTCATACACATCCATGGTGAAAGATTGTAAACATGAATAAATATTGGCCATATACTATGGATGATATTCATATGCTTGAACGGGTTGAAATCGCTGCATGATAAGCCCAACCTTACATTACGTATCTCATGTGCGAAGTTAGGATGTAATTCATTAAACTTTTGCCATGCTTCTCCATCGGCTGGATGCCTCAATGCATCATCTTTTGTTCAGTCCTCTTCATGCCATCTCATGTCCTTCGATGTTCTTGCTGACATAAATAATTTTTATAGTCTCAAAATCAAAGAAAAGTGCCACATCAACTTTTAAGGTACATGAGTCGATGTACCATCTTTATTCTATTTTCATCTTGATACATCGCACCTTATGCACTCATTTTGGTTGACATCCCCCTCCCAATAGAGCATGCAATCATTGGGACATGCATGTATCTTGGTGTAAGCAAAGTCCAGCTGTTCAATAATCTTTGATGTCTCATAATTATTTTTTGAAATTTATGCATCGTCCGAAAGAATGTCTCCCAAAAGCTCTAATATGCAGTTCATTCCATTATTACTGAACCCATTGGAATATTTTGCATGATACAACCAGATTAAGAACTCCAACTTTGCCATCTTTTTACATCCAGAATACAATGGAATATTAGCATTCTTCATCAACTTGCAGACCTTCTCTACATCCTCACTGTTTGTAATTCTACCAACCATAGGATCAGACATGGACGTAGATGCAACATCATTATGGCCAACAAATGAATAAATATCACGAACCATTTATTCCACTCCTCCATCATGTTGATCACCGCCTTGTGGTCTGCCCTCACCATGTTGGTCTCAATAAATTTCATAACTAGCTTTAAAGTCATAAATAGTGAGGTGATCATTTACATCTTGATAAGGTAGTCACGGTCCACCCATACACTTTTTACAAGAATATTGGATCAGTCCATGGTCCCTAAATTTTTTTATAGCAAAATTAAAAAATTTTTGAAGTCTAACCTCATATTCTAACAAGAGCCTACTAAACTTCATCCACTCCTTATCCATTTTAAAAATGATGATATTATAATTAAATCATTTATGGAACTTAAATTATATACTAATGTATTATAAATAAATATGCAATAAATGCATCTTATCATCAACTAATAGGTAAAGATAGGTCCTATCCCATTCAGAAATTGCATTAATTCTATAGGTTCAATACAATAATCAAATGATATGCAACAGAAATCGAATAAAATTTTAGCAGCATTTTCTCTTAATTCTCTCATGTAGGAAGAATAAAAGAGAAATACTGTCCAATATTTTATTTGAAATCCTTAGCATATCGTTTGATTACTGCAACTACCTATAGAATTATCTATAATTTTTAAACCATCCAAATTGGATAATCAATTGATCATTATATATAATTCTCTCATCCATATAATTACATATAATTATACAGATGCTGGAGATTATGTACACTAATCAATTGATGGGTCTATCATTATGCAATGCAATAAACAAAAGCAACAAGATATAAACATTCAGAAAATGTTATCCAATAAATTCTACAACATGAATTATATTAATAAATAATTAAGGATGAGCAACAGTTGTAGATCCGATCTCTTGCACAAATCTGAATGTTAATCCAAAAATTTGAAAGAAGAACGAAGCAGATGATGGCGGCACCTTAGGGATTAAAGTTAGAACTTAGAGAGACATATCATATTCTATTCGCACCTATCGAGCTAGCTCACTCAAAAGCTGAGCTAGCTCCATGCCTGAGATAGTCGGCTCCGTGCCTAAGACATTTGGCTCGGGTCCTCCCCCAACCGACTCATTCTCGATCCAAGCCAGTTTGACTGTATGCCATCCCCTATTCTTAACTATCTCTACCCTCCCCTCATCTTTCCGACTGCCCATCTTCCACTCAATCTCCATTGCTGGCGAGGCCAGACCCTCTCCCTAATCCCTCTCTCCCTCTCTCAATCTTCCTCTCTCGATCTCCCTCTCTCTCTCTATCGATCTCATCCCTCGTCGATAAGGTCGGATCCCCTCCCTCCCTCTCTCCCTCTCTTGATCTCCCTCATCGACGATGATGGTGAGATTGAACCCCTCCCTCCCTCTCTCACTCTCTCGATCTCTCTCACCGATGAGACCGGACCCCCTCCCTTCCTCTCTCTCTTTCTCTCGATCTCCCTTGACAACAATGATGGTGGGGCCACCCACCCCCCACCCTCCCCATCCTCGATCGCCCGTCGCCCGCCGCCCCTACCCTCCCCATCCCCTACGCTCACCCTGCCCTCTCCTCCGACTGCCTATCCCCTGCCCTCCCTCCCCTGGCCTCTCCATCACGGCACCCCTCCAAGCCCCTCTCCCTCTCTCTCTTTTCTCTTCTTTCTCTCTCTTCTCTCTCTATCTCACTATCTTGCTATTGTTTCATAGGTTATCTCTAGCACCATTGTCTTCCTCCAGCACCATCATCGGTGATCCTCGAAGCTTTCGATGCTACTCCCTCTCTATAGTCATAGGTATATTTTTTATTTTAATTTTATAGTATTATTTATTAATCACTAGACTAGACCTATGAATGGATTGAGTTTGGATTGGAACCTGGATATTCAGATCTAGACCCGATTTTAATTACTGCTATCGAATTTGAATCCGAATACCCAATGGATCCGTACTTAAAGTACCAAACCCAAACCCTAATGGATCTCGAGTATCTAGACTCAATTTTGGGACTTGAAACTAAAAAAGAGAGAGGGATAGAGCGTTCGGCCTCACCATCATCGTCGATGAGGGAGAGAGGGAGGGAGGGGGTTCGACCTCACTGTCGTCATCGACGAGGGAGATCGAGAGAGAGGGAGAGAGGGAGGGAGGAGGTCTAGTCTCACCAATGAGGGAGATCGAGAGAGTGAGATAGGGAGGAAGGGTTCACCCTCGCCGCCATCGCCAACGAGGGAGATCGAGAGAGGGTGAGAGGAAGGGAGGGGGTCCGACCTCACCGACGAGGGATGAGATCGAGAGAAGGAGAGAGGGAGAGAGGAAGATCGAGAGAGGGAGAGGAGGATCAGGGAGGGGGTCCAGCCTCATCAGCAATGGAGATTGAGTGGGAGATGGGTAGTTGGAAAGATGAGGGGAGGGCGGAGACAACCAGAGCAGGGGATGGCACATAACCGAGCCAAGCCAAGAATAGTACCTTAGGTCATGCCGTGCTATGCCGTGCCATGTCGTGCCATGCCATACCATATCGATAGTTCATTCCTTATGCCATGTTGTACCGATAGGCCATGCCGTGGGCCGTACTGACTGCTAAGAGAACCCTCGGCCGCTAAGAGAACCCCCATCTTGTTGCTTTTATTTATTGCATTGCATAGCGATAGACCCATCAATTAATTAGTGTACATAATCTTTGGCATACATATATTTATATGTAATTGTACGAAAGGTACCTAGGCATATCTTTGATTATTGTTCAACATGTTATATTAGTTAATGTTCATTAACGTTGTAGATCATGATGGTACCGAAATACCATCTAGCTTTCATCCCTACCTCTCGATAGGTTATGCAGAGTTCAGCATTTGAGAAGCAGTCAGAGCATACTTCATCCACCTGCACATCAGCTACTCAAGGACCTCCACCGCTGGCATCTACTCCACCGACAGCATCTACTACTCTACTGATATCTGAGCCTCTACCGTCATCCACATCTTCAACACATGCTATTCCACCAACATCTGAGTGTATATTTTTATTATATTATTTTTTTATTTTTTATACAGTATTTGTACACTTATATATTTGTATAACGTATTTTTATTATAGGTGCATCATCCAGTAGGATATTTTATGATCCCACATATATGGCGCATGTGTGGAACCACCAACATCAGATGATGGTACGGTATGATTCGAAGGGAAGGCTAGTAGGGAAGACCGTATGGGAGATGCATTCCTCTTTTGGAGTGCTTGTGAGGCGGTCAGACATTATTCCCGTAGAGCCTAGAGACTGACGATTGATGGATGATACTATCAGGAACTGGGTGTGGAAGGAGATATGGGTAAGTGCATCTTAATTATATTTATGCATTTTACATGTTTACACTTGTTTGATTAGAATAATTTTGTAACTAACTTTTGATAATTTTGTGCAAAGAAGGTATGACATTTTTGATAATGAGAGGGCTCGAGATATCCGACTGAAGAAGATCGAAAAGTTGTACTGGGGCTATAAGGTCAAGTTCCATAGAGGATGGCTCAAGCACTGACGAGACACTCCAGAGGAGCTTATTCCTTGGATACAAGACTGTCCTCCGAGTCAGTGGGAGAGGATGGTTACACATTGGAAGAGCCAGAAACTTGAGATAAAATTACTAACTTTTAAACTTTTTAATACGTTTAAAGTTATATTTAAATATTTTTTAAATATTTATTATTTATTTGAATACTTGTTAAGCTACCTTCCATCAGAACTGGAAGAGCTAGATAGTCCAGGAGTATACGCACACTCTCGGCCATGAGTCTATGGCCAGTTATGTGCATAGAGAGGTAATGAATTCTAAATCTTACTAGATAAATTAAATTGATATTTTTTTTTATATTTCTGATAAACTGATCCATTGTTATAACTAATAAAAGATGGAGTGATGCCCAGCCATAGCGAGATTTTTTGATCCAGTCGTATGGACAAGAAGGGCAGGCCGATGAATGCCGTGATCGAGAGAATTTTTGTAAGTATTAAATATATTAATATATGCGATTAGTATTATAGCATTTCTTATAAAATTTTATTTATATTTATAATTATAAGATCAGTTAGATGCACTTGCGAGCGAGGGCCCGGATACCTCTAGCCCCCATGACCATCTATCTTAGGTCTTAGGGTCTGAGCACTTTAAGAGAATCCAATGTAGGTCCAAACATATGCCGACCAGCTATTGGTCAGAGGCGAGAGTCTCTTCACAAGCTTCTGATGTCGTCGGTCAGGAGGAGCTTGAGACGGCATTGGCATGGGCAGATTATGCTGCAACACGAGTAGATCGGGATGAGGAGTGCACATCTCATCTGAAGGGCATTGTGAGAGATATGGTATCGACACTCAGTATGCATTTTGGAGGTGCCTTCATGAACTTTGAGGATATATTAGCATGCATTCCAGCTCTAGCTCCTCCAACTCTGGCTCTGGCTCTGGCTCTGGCTCCAGCTTCAGCTCGTGCTTCATCTCTTAGGGACGATGATGATATAGATTTAGGAGACTTTTAATATATTTTTTAAAAAAATATTATAATAAATTTTATTCGATAATAAAATTTTAGCATTTTAGAAATATTTTTATGTTTATAATATTTTTTATGTTATATATCTCTATATTTATCAGGTAAAATATATAAAAAATTAAAAATTTTATATTTTTTAATTATTTTGAAGCTACGATAGTGATTTTATAATCGTTACCATAGGCAATGTGTCAATCGCTGCATTAGTGGTTATGCAACCGCTTCCATAGATAAGTCTATAACAACGATTTCATAACCGTTGTCATAGATCGGTCTATCGCAGTAATTCTATAACCGCTGTCATAGATAAGCCTATGGCAGCAGTTTGAAAACCACTACAATAGGTATCTATGACAATGATTTTTATAATCGCTACAACAACCACTGCCATAGACCTACGGCAATAGCTGCAGTGGTAGGGGTTAGCTAACCGTTATCATATCCTATCGTAGCAATTTTTTGGGCTACTGCAGTGGTTACAAACTGCTGCAATAGCTCGATTCTATAGTAGTGTATCTTCCACTTGAGTTCGGCAAGCTCTTTCATTTCGAGGCTTTCGCAAATGGGTTGGCCAAGTTCTTTTTTCTGTCAATCTTCTGAAGATCGACGTCATCCTAATCTAGAATCTCTCGAATAAGATGATAGCAATACAGAATATACTGGTCCAATGGTATGCCTTTGGTTCTTTAGCATAAGCTATGGCTTCAGTGCTATAGTAGAACTGGATCATCGATAGAAGGTGCCACTTCTACCTTACTAATAAACTTTTGCAACCACACAACCTTCATGGTAGCATCAGATGCCGCGATGTATACTACCTTGCAAACACAATTGGCTACAGTGTTCTACTTGGATCGTTTTTAGTAGATTGCTTTCTGAATTTAGGGTAAATTCATAAGCTACCACGCTCTTATTGTCATCTTGATCTGACTAAAATTAGAATCAATATATCTCATAAGTTTTAAGTTAGTTTCTCCATTAATCACTGATCCTTAGTATTTCTCAAATACTTAAGAATTTCTTTACTATCTTCCAAGGATTCTCATCCTAATCAGATTGATATCTGCTCACTACCCCTAGTGAATATGCCACATCTGATCTTGTACATATTATGGTGTATATGATAGATCCCACTGCCTAGACATATGAGATTTTACTCATACGCTCTCTTTGTCAGACAATCTTTCTTTAAAAAAAAAATTTCCAAGGCTTATGTTGGAATTCTCCATACTAAACTTTTTTAGCATGGTGTTAATGTACGTGGATTGGGATAATCCAAGCATCTTTTTAGATCGATTTTTATAGATCTTCATTCCTAGAATGCAGGATGCTTCTCCCAAATTCTATATGGAGAAGTAAGATGATAGTGAAACTTTATTTTTTGTAATACTGGAATGTTATTTTTGATTAAGAGAATGTCATCCTCATACAATACAAAGAATACAACTATAGAACCATTTGCTCCTTTATAGATACAAGATTCTTCTCCATTTATACCGAAGATATACGTTCAAAACACATGTTCCAACTTCGAGATGACAACCAAACTAATTTTATAGGTCTGTACCTTTCCATCTGCACCACTCTTATCCTTTTAAAAATTTATTTGTACCTAATAGATTTTATCCCTTCAGGTGGATTAACTAGTATCCACATATTATTAATCTTTATGGACTCCAAGTTAGATTTCATGACTCCAAGCCACTTCTCAGAGTCAAACCTCTACATTACATCCATATAGGTGATTGGATCCTTATTGTTCTCATTGAGCTCAACCAGAACACTATCCTGGACTAAGAAACTATAGTATCTATCTAGCTAACACGATACTCTACCAGATCTTCTTAAGTTGTCTCTTTATAGTATCTTTTTCTCTCTTATTTTTCTCTAATTTCTCCCTAAGTTCTCTCTCTATAATTTTCTTTCTCTAGATTGTTTCTCTCTTAAGATTATTTGGATCCTTGAGAAAACTATTATTGAGTTAGAATGACCCTAGTAAAGGGGTCTTGACTCGTTGTTGCCGGACAGCATGCTAACATCTACCTTGACCAGATCATGCACCATATTAGATTCAATCATCCATGATTTTTATTAAACCATTTATATACTAATTCAATCATGATTTGATTAAATCACCTTCATTAGATCGATGGATTATTGGATAGTGTCGTCTGATTAGTCCTATTCTATCTTGTTAATTTCTCTCTCCTTTGACATTCTCTTTTATTTCGTCTATGAACCTAATGAATGATTCCAAGCCCTGTTGCTTTGAATCTGAGTTGATTTTGGTAGGAGATTTTGAATCACTCTATTAGCCAAACAACATATCCCACCATCTGAGTTTTTATTGAGCATCATAAGATCTAATCATTGTTGATCTCTATTAAATTATTATATTTTAAGTGATCTGATTAGATCAAGCTACTTGATCAAATTAACTCCTAACTATCAATCAATGTACCAACCTCTACTTTGAGTCTTGTCGAACACTAATAGATATGATCATCCTTGATTTCTGTTGAACCACCTGTGTCCCTGATCTAATCATGATCAGATAAAATTATCTTAATTGGATCAATTAGATTGTCAGATGCTACCGCTTTGCAAACCTTATAAGGATATCAGAACTTAGAATTTTTAATCTTAAAATATTAATGGTTAAATTTTGATTAAAATATATTTTGAATAATAGATTCTGATGGATCCTCTCAACATTGATTGAATCTATTTGTTTGTTGTTTCTATAGAGAAAGTAATGAACCATCTTTTTGAGATATTTTATAATTTATTTTGTAAATAACTAATGAGTCTTTAATTTATGTGGGATTTATAAAATTATATTTTGAATAAAAATAATTTAAAATTTTGAGATTTTTAGAATATTATGATTTATTAATTTATTATAGAATATGAATATGTTGAATGACATTATCATATATATGTTGTTCAGCAAAAGTGCCTTGATATGCATCAAATTTGAGCACTCAACCTAATTATATTATCTAGACCTTGCAATTGGGATTTAAACATTGGTTCTCTATGGATCCTGCCAAGGAGGGTTGTACATTAGTTTTATGATATATATATTATGTAGAAAAAATGCTTTAACACATTAGATTTGAGCACTCAACCTAACTATGTTTTCTAGATCTTACCAATAGAGGTTATGCATTGGTTATCTAGACCCTACTAATGAGAGTTGTGCATTGATTTTCTAAACTCTACTAATGGGAGTATGCATTGATTCTCTAGACCCTACCAATGAGAGTTATGCATTAGCACTTCGATTGAGCTCACTATTTCTGTTCTGATCCTGCCACAAGGTATAAGTATGATCATACTTAAAGTTGTTGAGTTATATATTATTTGATTTGAATTAGATTTATGATTATATATGCATATAAATTTAATATTTGATTTACTTAAATTAGTATAAAATATATTCTTATGTTTATTTATGGCATTTATTTTTGAACATCATATCTTATGATAATTCTGAAATGTCTAATTGGGATATTCATTACTTATTAGACTTTTGAGCTCGATATCTCTCCCTTTTTTTTAGATTCAGATTTTTAAGTATGGATATAGATATTGCTTGAGAATGAGTTTTGAGGCAATAGTTGATAGTATCAATCGAGTTTAGATATAGATTTATTATTATATTTTATAGAATTATTATTTGAGGTTTAATTGATGTAAAATCTTTTGAATATTATTAGAATTTTGTGAGAGATTAAACTTGATTTTAATTAGTTAAATTTTGAACTTAATTTATTATTTATTCCACTATAGTGCATTAATATCGTGTTTGGAGTGCTTGACATACTTATGTAGAGAATTCTTCATGAATATGCGATAGTTGCCATGATCTCTAAACTCACGATCGGAGGTATGACTGTATTACTTTGTCCCACCACATCTTATTAAAAATCATCACATTAAGTTAATAGAAACATTAATACAAGCATTTTCATATTTTAAAAGATGTTTTGTTGATTGTTTTGGTTCTGCTAGAATAGCATTGACTAATTATAACTAAGATTATCAGAAAGACCAGCCATAAGCTTCCTTAGAGAGAGAAGTTTCAAAGAAATCCTACTCATCATTGTTCATACCAACCAACTCCTGCTCATCCCTCCTACCGACCGGTCACCAGCATGCACCCTTTTTGTCATTGTCCATGCTATCCCTCCAAGTGCAGCCCTCCCACACCAGAGATAGCGTCACCCTATCCTAAAACCACTTGCTTTCTTAAACCCCCCCCCCCGGCAACAGTTATTGGGCTCGAGTATGGTCCAAGAAATACAAAGACAACCAACTGACGAGGATGCAAGCCCCTCCATGATGGAGCTCCATAGCTACAGGAGCCAATGCTTTTCCATTGAGAGGGAAACCTAACTCATAGACTATCTTTGACCACGGATCAAGACACCATCTGACAACAGGGTGCAAACTCTCCAACGCAACGGGACTCCTGGGCCCACCACATTCCACTCCGTGCTCAGGGACTTGGCAATCATATCTTTCATCAGTTTTTCCCACTTTCTCGAGCCTGGAGAGTTGCTGCTCACGATGCCACCTAGTTTCTTGCCCCATTCCTTATAGGTGGCAAATAGGATACGTGAAAATCATGTGAAGCAAACTGGTTCCTCTAGGGTAGGCCAAGCCTTACGAGGAATAGTTGGCAGCGATGCCGACGACCGCGAGTGTCTACAGTGGTGCTACACAAATCTCCTATCAACGGCATAGACGGTTACAATGTTCCTCTACCTGAACACTTGGGGAACCTAAATGCCTAGCTGCACGGCAAAAGCAGCACATGTAACCCAAATAGTCCTTTACTAAGCTATCTAGGGAACCCCACCTACTGATCATACACTGAAATCTTGTGCCATGGATCAACACGTGCTTAGTCTAACCTAGCCGAACCTTCTACGCCATCCTAAGTCATTCCCTAAAGGAAGGTGTTTCAGGTGCAGCGACAAAGTCCACACAAGAGAACATTGCTGCAACCCTATAAAATGCTTCCTCTACAGGAAGTTTGGCCACAAAGCCATTTTGTATAAGTTTGTACCCACTGCGAAGGAATGGTAGGGGAGATCCACTGGGAAATAAGAATAGATGTAGTCTAGACTTGTTCATTTGAAGGGGTGCAGGAAGCATCCAGGAAATTAGTGCCCAATCCTAATATTTCCTGTCCTTCTGCATCAATGGCTAGATTTACAATGCATAAAGTATTTGTCACTGTTACTCAAGAAATGAAAGAAACAAAAATGTACTCGGAGCAAGCAGCGTGTGTGGAAGCATATGGGAGACAAGTTAAAGAGGATGATGTACAAAATGCCCCAAGTGACAAAGCAAACACTATCGGATTTTGGACAACTAGAAAACTAGCTGAACCAAACACTTGCTTCATTTCCTACCCATCAAGGGAAGTGGTCCATCGACTAATGATAGGGGGATGAATCAAAGGTAATGGCTTTTCTCTTCAAGTAAATCACTGGAATATGTTTAAGGGAAGGCTGCCTCATCAACTCAAGCTTAAGATAAATGCAAGCCTACTTAACCTTCCCTTAATTTGTCGGAACTCACATGCTGTGGTGGCTATTATATCCTCCTTTGGAATTCTCCATAGAGCATGTAAAAGCTATCTTAAATGAGAGGATCTTACATCTTTTGACCTGGAATTCTTTTGTGATGATGTAGAAGATATTCCAGAATCAGTTAATGTTATTATGGGTCCTTTTACTTATAATGTTCAAATACCTATTAACTTCATCACTGAGAAAACCCCAACAGGTTTATCTTCCTCAGGGGGGGACTCTGATGATGAAGGTGATGACTAGGATTTTTGGTTTGGCTCCGGGGGCAACTCACCACCATTTGAATCCAGGACAAGGTCGGCAACCCAGCTTGGTAGTTCTTCTAATTAAGGGCAAACACCTAGATCTCGGATGGAAAGCAGCAGTCCAGTACTGAAGATGGACTGCAACTAGATAACATTATGTCCCATGAAGGCACGAGCTGAAGCTGGGTCTTGGTTTAGCCGTTGGTTTGCATTATTATTTCAAACTTACTTTTTGAGGCCAGACCCATGGGCTAAACTAGCTACTATGATAACTCTAAGACTCAAATGTGGGGTAATGGATTTGAAATGTTCAAATTCGAATTCAAAAGTAGAACTTCTTGCCAACCATCATGCTGATATGACATCGACACTGCTTCAAAAAGAGTCTGAAACCCCAATTACTAGATACCTACTGACCTCAGGGCCGTTGGCTTTGAGACCCATGACCAAGCAAGCCAGGTCATCAATAGCTGGTCCCTTATAGAGCAAGTCTTCTTGAGAATACTTAATGCTTGCAATAGGCCTCAACAACAGCAAGGCATCTCACCAAGCCCCTTCAAAGCAGTACACTACTCCGAAACGGTACTCCACTCCTCCCAACTTCTAAGCAAGCCGACTCTTGATAGAGCATCTTCAAATAAACTATCATGCAGGTGCAGTGCCCGAATCAGAATGAAGAATATTAAATCGCTTGGATTGGTGGAAGATTTTCTAGCGGTAGTAGATATACTCTTCATCAACTCCCTTACAGCAGCACATATTTCTAAAATAGGGAAGAAATGTGGATTGTTATTTGATTCCTGCAATCAGCTCAATCCATTTGAAAAATTGAAGGAGATGGAAGTACAGAGATGTGGAAGATTGGCTGGTAGTGTTTCTAGATCTATTGCTTAATGTCCATTGATGGGAGCAACTCGGCAAGTAGTTTGTCATCAGCATGAAATGCGGTACTGTCCTGTACCATCCCATATCGCTCATAGTGTACTATATTGATCTCGTACCAATATATCGTTTTAAAGCATATCGATATTACCATACCATACTAAACCACGTATTGGTGCTATAGTAGAATTTTACGATCTGAGGTCTGGTACCAAGATGGTGAACCTTGGTCATCAGTTTTTGGATGTCTTGGAACCTTGATGTCTAGGCCTTTCATCTTGTATACAATATTCTCCCTCCTTTAGCAATCAAGGGTATTTTGGATGTCCATTTTTGAACTTTTTATGAATGCAAACTTGGGATGGGGTACTTCTCCTATCAGCTCTGCTGAAAAAAACTTCTTTTTGGTCTCTCTTAATCTTACATGCAGTGTTATTTCCTATGTCATTTATAATTCTTAGCTGGAACACTAGAGGCACCGGTAAACCTAATAAAAAAAGGGCCATCAGAGAAATCATCGAAAGGTCTAGATGTTTGGTAGTCTGTCTCCAAGAAACTAAGTAGGAGAAAATGAATAATAGATTACAAAAAGCAATTTGTAGTGCCAGGGTAAGAGAATGGGTAGCTAAGGATGCCAAAGGTTCAGCAGGTGGCCTGCTAACATGCTGGGATAACAAGGAATATGATGGAAATGTAGTCAGGCTAGGCAAATATTCGCTAATCATCAGATTAACCTATAAATGCACGAAATCTGAGTGGCTACTTACAAATGTTTATGGACTGAGCAATTGTCAAGAGCATCAAAAATTCTTTGAGGAACTACACTCGCAGCAGAAGGAAATTTTCTTTGCTGGATTATAATTGGTGACTTTAATGCCACAAGGTTTCTATCAAACTGCAAGGGAGGAGCAAACATCCAAAGGCCTTCAAATCTTCTTAAATGCTTCATTAACTCTCAATGTCTGTTAATAGACCATCTAACAAGCAATATTCATGGACCAACTATAGAGAAGATCCAACTTTAGCAACATTAGACCATTGCTTTGGTTCTATTGAATGGATACAAAAATTTTCATTGACAAACCTTACTATGCTGGTCTGACTTACAACTGACCATTCTCCTCTTCTATATGAAACTGCCCCCAAAACCAAGGCAAAACTTCCCTCATTAAACCATTCCATTTTGAAAACTTCTGGATCACCTTTGCAGGCTTCGATAACATGATCAAATCACGGTAGGACATGGGACCTGCCTCAACCAATTCTGCTGCAACTTGGTCCACAACAAATTGCCATAAGAGAAGGAGAGGGAGAGAAGGGGCATGCGTGAGATACCTGAGAGAGAGGATTTTTGTCGCACAAATAAAAAAAAAAAGAGGGCATGGGGTGTGAGGGGCTAAGGTGGCGTAAGGTGGAATCCTAGTTTTGCTAAGATTCCATCTATGACTTAGTCAAAGTGATTTTTCAAACCAAATTAAATCAAAACCAAGTCAACCAAATTAAATTAGGCCCTAATCTAATTAAGAATTTAATTAAATTAGATTAAATCAAATTTAATTCTAACTTAATTTTCTAATAAAATTAAAAAATTGGATTGATCCGAGTCCTAGTTGAACTAGGACTAGTTTTTTCTTGCACTTGGCTTATCCAATAAGCCAATTGAACTTGATCCAATTAAGCCTAAACTAAATATAATTAAATCATATTTAATTAGACTTAATCTTAATTCTCTAATTTAATTAAATTAAGCCAATTAACAATTTAATTGCTAATCGATCCTTTTGCAACACTTGCACTAGGATAAACATTAATCGTATTGATCGTTTAACCTTAGAACGATTCTTAATTGTTGATCAACCATCTAATTAGATCATGAGCTCTAATATATATGACCTCATAGGTCCAAACCTATGCTAGTAGCATAGGAATAGATTTCTATACCAATCAAAGTAACCATCTAGCAATGATATCCGACAGTCGGATAGGTCGAATGTGTAGAATAACATCCTTAGAATCTATGTGGATATAGTTTTCATATAATTCATCCTCTTGACCAAAATGCTCGTAGGACACCTTAGAATTCAACTGTCAACTCTGATCAGGTTGTCCACATTGTATTTCAAAATATCAAATTCATCTGATAGATTATCTTGATCAAGATTTTGCTATATTGGAATACAGTGATACATTCTTCTCCAACTCTTAGAGTAGTCAATTTCATCTTGATCACACTCTGACTTTGCAAGCACTTGACTGTGCCCAAAATCCTTTCATTACTAAATTAGAAATTTAATTAGTCCGGTACCAAAGCACAGTGAGTTGCTTGCAAGTCACTGAGGTGATCTCAGTGTTAAATATATGTGCCCTAGGAGCCAGAATTGGCTGATACTTGTAATACACTTCTAGAGGCAAAATTATAATTTTAACTATAATCAATAAAATGGGTTATTTTCTATCACATATGTGTATTTAGGATCTATGATACATCCTTTGAGTTAATAGTAATGATAATTCATATTTTCAAGAGTTGAAAATTTAAGACATGAATAATCATTATTAACTCATAAAATGCTTCCGACCATACGATCATCATGAGGATGGTAATTGATCCAGAAGGTTGGTGTATAATCGCTTCTCTTTAGTAGATGAGTCTTGAGTCTACGATGTGGAGACATCGGAGAGAGAGTATAGGTACTCGTTAGAGAATGAGAACATTGAGCGTGACCACCTCGAATAGTCATTAGGAAGTCTACCTTCTCATCGATGACTGACTCGACGCTGTAGTGGTGTGTATGATTCTTTGACCTGAGGTGCATCGACAGTTCACCTTGAGGGTGTTATAGTTTGACTATATCATTACTCGGTCTCCTAGCCATATGGAACCATGAGGTGTATGTTGGCTATAGCATGTTCATTGTAGAAACTGGATAGCATCAAGATGGAATCTATCTACCTCGGTGGTAGAGGAGCAGCCCTATGATGATCATGAGAATCAAGTTCAGAAGTCCATGGCCATGGTAGAGTGAAATAATAGAAAGAGTTTCTATTTATATTTTCACATCGGACTTAAATCGAATGATTACATCATATGATAGAGACTAAGGTTTGACGAGTTCACCTTAACCCTAATCTGATCGGGGCTTAAGATAGAAGAACTTAATCACACAAGTAGCTGCACCAAGAGGTTTACATTCAGCTCTGATGGGTTGCCACCATATACTGTTAGGTGTCACTGATGGATTTTGGAAGCATTAAAATGATTTAGATGATCGATCATTCTAACTATTCGAATCAGAAGAGTTCTGATCCATCGAAAGGAGTTTCGATGATGTCGATGATAGAGATCATGACATATCCCATTACCATACAAAACTGAACCTAACTAGGTCACATAAATAAGGATTTGAATTTGGTGATCATCAATTGAACTGATCCAGTTTAATTGATCTGTATGAGATTCAATTAGATTCAAAAAAATCGTGCTAGCACTCGATTGAACGTAACGTTCTTCTTTTACTATCATAAATAGTTGTCCTGACTGAGCCAAAGGAGTTTATGCTTATTTAGAGGCCTTCATTTTATCTGACTGAAGCTTGTCCAAGTCAGAAAAGGTTGTCTTATTTTGTAAGACATTACCTGCCATTTTTGGTCACCTGCCATTTCTCGTTCTTTGACTTTGGTCAAAAGTCTACCTTTGACTGGTCAAATGTTGACCATTGATACTTTGACTTCTGTCCACATGTCATGCACCTATTGAAGAGTTGGTGGAAGCCTGTCCTCTTGCCAGAACCTAGCAAAGAAGAGGACGCACGCCACCCTTGGCGTGTGCCCAAGCTGGAGGTGCCCAGGAGTCCCTGTTGGATAGGGACTCCATCTCCTTTTTGGATTCCGATTAGAGTTCTCCTAAGAACCAAGTTTGACTGATCTTAGGCACCATCTAAGGAGGAATCCAGGCTGCTATTTTCACCAATCAGATTTAGATTCTATTTCACAAGAGTTGTGATTGGTTGGAAAGGAGAGGAGCTAGATTATAGACGGTCTATAAATAAGACCCTACGCCCAACTCAGATTGTATGATTGGAGAATTCAATTTTCAATGCCCAAGGCCTCCTCTCCCCTCTCCTCCATGCCAAGCGCTACCTTCTCGATCTCCTCTCATGTCCAAGAGTTTTGGAGCTTGTGTTGGTGCAATCCAGACGAGACGAAAGGTAAGTTGAAGAGCTAGAAGCGCACTACTGTATAGGATGACTGTGATGCTTCAAAGAGAATTTTGAAGATCCTTCAGATCAGATCTAAATCTAAATTTTTGGAGATATGATTAGAGAAGGAAGAGGATCTCCAATTCAGTCTAAGTGGGATACCGATAGAGGCCAGGCACTACATGGCTTAGATCCAGAACCTTCTCTGCGACTACAGGATCATCAATGATAATTGGATTACCCACATCAAGATAAATAAATTTGATTTAATTTATCTAGATTTTATTTTATTTCTAAAATAATAATAATCAGGATTTGAAACATCCAGATCTGATCTGGATCAAAGAAAAAAATATTTAAAAATATATCTCTTGTCCGATCAGAATCTGAACGATCTGATCGAAAATCAGAATTTTTCTTCTACTGGTATCAGAGCCAAAGTTCTAAAAGTATTTAGATCTTTTAATTATTTTAATTAAAAATAAATATATTTAGATGTCACATGAGGATAGATCAGATCTAAAATTAGAAAAAATTAAAATTAAAATAATTTGGATCTAAATTAGAAAATATGCATGACTAGTTCTAAATAGAAAGTTTCTATAAATATGTCTGGTATGTTCTTAAATTTATTTAATTAATTATATTTTAGACTAATTTTTTAATTGTTTTGATATATAATGGTTATAATAAATCTAAAAAATAGCAATTAAAATTATTTAATTTTAAATATCATATGAGATATGATTGATGCATTGTTTATGGACTAGTTGTAGAATGATAGTTCTACATAATTATCTAGTTAGAATTTATTTTGATTAGATGTCAATTTAAATCTAATTTTTTATGTATTATGAGATAATTTAAGATCTAAAACATGCATGATTTCGATACATGAGGATGTTATGCAAAATATGCCATGATTAGATCTAATTTATATATGAGATATATGATATAGATCTATAACTATTTTTATAGTATTGCATCTTCTGTGATTAGACGTTCCCCTTGGCGTTCGGTCATAAAGAACAAGAAGGGTTAAAAGCCTCCCTTCCATCCGAATGGGGTGTTCTTATAATGTGTAGGGATCTAGCGCTGTCATCCTCTTACAGAAACCAAAAACTTACTTCCTGCAAATCCTAGATCCTGAAATCCTAAGATTTTTTATACATATGTTATTTTATAACCTACCTTACTTAAAAAATTAAGATATGAAATATTAATATGATCTAAATTAAGAATTTTCAGATCTAAGAATATTCATATACTGGGGTTGGGCTTTGGTGTCTTAGGTCTAGAGTGATTTGATTCGAAACCATAACAAGAAGTTGGG
>QRFJ01000509.1:460946-496658 GCA_006176705.1 Cocos nucifera | reverse complement strand
CCAGGAGTCCCTGTTGGATAGGGACTCCATCTCCTTTTTGGATTCCGATTAGACTCCTCCTAAGAACCAACTTTGACTGGTCTTAGGTGCCATCTAAGGATAAATCCTAGGGACTCTATTCCCACCAATCAGATTTAGATCTGATTTCATAAAGGGTTGTGATTGGTTGGGAACAAGAGGAGTTGGATCACGCATAGTCTATAAATAAGACCCTGCGCCCAACTCAAAAACATAAGAAAATTTCCCACGCCCCAAGGTTGCCTCTCTCCTCCTCCTCCATGTCAAGTCCATCTTCTCCCTCTCCTCTCCAGCCCCAAAGTAGTTTGGGATCTAGGTTGGTGCAATCTAGGCGAGAGAAAGGCGATAGAAAGCTAGAAGGCTGCGCTGCTGCAAAGGACAACTACTGATCTTCGAAAGCTGTTTTGAAGATCCTCCAAATCAGATTCAGATCTAATTTTTGGAGACGTGATAGAGAAGAAGAGGATATCTAGATCTAGCTTGAGTGGATATCAATAGAGGCTAGACATTTGTGTGGCTAGATCCAGAACCTTCCGCTGCTTACAGGATCATCAACGGATAATAGGATTACCCTACATCAAGGTATATTAAATATAATTTAATTTATTTATATATTATTATTATTATTAGAATAATAAAAATTAGATCTAAAATATTTTAGATCTAATTTAGATCAAAGAATTTTTTTTTTTGAAATATATCTCTTGATCCAATTAGATCTGAACGAACTTGGTTCAGAAAATCAGAATTTTTCCTTCAACTGGTATCAGAGTCAGGTTCTTAAGTGTTTAGATTTGATTTTAAATTTATTCTAATTAGAAAATATATGATTTTAGATGTCACATGAGATGTGATTAGATCTAGAATTAGAAAAAGTTAAAATTAAATGATTTGGATCTAAGATTAGAAAATATGCATGACTAGTTTTAAAATAGAATAGTTCTATAGAATAGCCATGCATGTTTATAATTTAATTTGATTAAATCATATTTTAGATCTATTTATTTACTATTTTTTAATATTATAATTATTATAATAATATTTAAAAAATAATAAATAAAAATTATTTAATTTTAAACATCATATGAGATATGATTGATGCATGTCTAGACTAGTTGTAGAATAGTTCTACATAATTATCTAGATTAGAGTTTATTTTGATAAGATCAATTTAAATCTAATTTTTTAGATTATTATGAGATAATTTAGATCTGAAAATATGCATGATTCGATACATGAGATGTATGCAAAATATGCCATGATTAGATCTAATTTGTATATGAGATATATGATATAGATCTAAAACTGTTTTGTAGTATTACATGTTCCTGATTAAGGCATTCCTCTTGGCCGTCCGATCATAAGAATGAAGAAGGGTTTAAAGGCCCTCTCCTTCCCATTCGATGGGGTGTTCTTATGATGTGTAGGGGTGCTGCGCGTTCGTCCTTAATCAGAAATCCAAAACTTACTTTCTGCAAAACTCTAGATCCTGAAATCCTAGGATTTATTGTGCATATTTTGTTTATGAACCCTACTTAATTAAGAATTAAGATTATGGAATATTAATTAGATCTAAAATTGAGAATTTTAGATCTAAGACATATTCATAATACTGGGTTCGGGCTTGGGTAGCTCAATTAGGTCTAAGCGGTTGATCAAACCGAATCAAGAGTTGGTTAGATGGGATCAACAATGCTTAAATTGACCAGCCTAATAGGATTAAGTCTGGGTCAAGATCGAGTCACGATCAAGCAAGACCTAATTAGGCTCAGAGGTTAGAGTCTGGATTGTAGGCTAACCCAATTGGTTCTGGCTCAATAATTTGGTGTCTAAGGTAAGTTTGGCACATACGACCGACTGATTTTTAATTGGAAGCTACTCGATCTGAATGCATTCTTGTACGAGTTAATGGCATATCCCTTCCACCGGTCTCACTTACCTGGCCATATCTGTTGACTCAGTTCTGATTTGAGGTGGTCAATAATCCGAGCTAACCCATGCCACTAGGTTAGTCATAATTGTTATGACTATGACAAGTCTAGTTTAATGAGACCTAAATCAATTCTCCCTAAGAAAAGATTAAGTCTGAGGTCTTCCACCATTGTAGATGTGCGGGCCCTTCCCAGGGTTGATTGTTCTCGACTGGATACAGTGGCTCAGTTGCACCGGGAAGATGCAACCATGTCTATTAGGCATTGGATGCTATGGGCTGGAGGATGAGTTGGGCTCAATATTTTGGATATGGTGAGAGACTCAATTAGGAATCCAGTCTGTATGCAAATGGTGGGTCTGACTTAACTAAGGAGTGGATCAATATTTTGGATATGGTGAGATTCATGAATTAGAGACCAAGTTTGGGTGCACCATGATTAGAGAATCATTGAACAAGAGTTGTTCACTCATTGGCTAACCCATCACCAATAACTGTTAGGTGAGGTGATGAGTCAGTTGGTGAGACCGCACCACCCACTAGAAATCATTAATCATGGAGATTTTTGCATCTCTACAGAGGAGAGTGTAGGGATCCGAGAAAATAGTGAGAGCTAATTTATTTAAAAATAAAATTCTAAATAAATTGGTCAAGTCATAATTACAGTATCTAACTAGAATCTTTGACTCTCTACAGAAAAATATCTGCGTCCAATCCATTAGCACGTATCCTGGACACACATAGACTGATCGGACCCAATTATAAAGATTGGCTCAGGAACTACAAAATCATTTTGGATTTCGAGAAGTTAACCCATGTATTGGACCAGGACCCTCCCACCTTACCAGCCCGTCCATCCGCTGAACAGAGAGCATCTCTGAAAAAATGGATAGACGAAGATAATAAGGCCAGATATTACATGTTGGGCTCGATGTCTGATGAGCTCCAGTGCCAACATGAAGATATCATGACTGCTCGCCAAATGTTGGCTCACCTGCAAGAGATGTTTGGTGAACAGAGTCGCGCAGCCAAGTATCAAGTCATGAAATGACTTTTTAAGGCTAAGATGCGTGATGGGCAGTCAGTCCAAGATCACTGTCTGATGATGATCAAGGACTTGGAAGAGCTTGAGAAGCTCGGTGTGAAGTTAGACTTGGATCTGCAGAATGATATTATTCTACAATCCTTGACTGATGCATATGGGCAATTCATCATGAATTACCACATGCATAAACTTCAAAATTTCTTGGCCGAATTAATGAACATGCTGGTCACCGCTGAGCTTTCTATGAAAGGTTCTAAAGGCTCAGTTCTTGCTATGGAATGGACTTCTTCCAAAAGAAAGTCTTCTGAAAAGAAAAAGAAGTCTGTGCAAAAAAGCAAAAGGTGGAAGGAGGAAAGAAGAAGAAGGTAGAGCCAAAGAAGAAGGCCACTATCAAAGGAAAGTGTTTTCCATTGCAATAGTGATGGCCACTGAAGCGGAACTGCCCTACTTACCTGGCCACCCTGAAGAACAAGAAGGAAGGTCCTTCTGGAGGTATGCTCGTTATTGAGTCTAACCTTATGATTTCTTCTGCATCCAGTTGGGTGCTTGACTCTGGTTCTAGTGCTCATCTGTGCACTTTCATGCAGGGTCTTGAGGATAGCAGGAGGCTGAGGGATGGAGACATGATCCTATGCGCATCGGTAATGGAGCAAGAGTTGCTGCAGTGGCGGTGGGAACATACCCTCTTCGATTACCATCTGGTTTAGACTTAGTTTTGAAAGACTGTTATTATGTGCCTGCAGCTAGCAGGAATTTGATTTCTGTTTCATGCTTAGCACTAGAAGGCTATGTGATTACCTTCTTTAAGGACCATTGTAACATTCTTTATGAAAGAAATAAAATTGCAAATGGTTTTCTTATTAACGGTCTTTATCAGCTACATATTGATGTACCTATTCTAACTATCGAGCAAAACGTGAATGCCAAACGACCTAGGGATAGTCCAAATGATAGATATCTATGGCACCTGAGATTAGGTCATATAGCAGAAGATAGGATCAACAAATTGGAGAAAAATGGGCTATTGAGTCCATTGACTTTCGAGTCATATCCAACTTGTGAATCTTGTCTTCAAGGCAAAATGACTAAACTCCCTTTTGTAGGACATGGGGAAAGGGCCACAGATCTCCTTGCCCTAGTACATACTGATGTGTGCGGCCCATTTGATGTGCCGGCTAGAGGCAATTTTGTCTACTTCATTACCTTTACCGATGATCTGTCTAGGTATGGGTATGTGTATCTTATGAGACACAAGTCTGAAGCTTTTGAAAAGTTCAAAGAATTCAGACATGAAGTAGAAAAATAAACTGGAAAACCCATTAAGGTTCTTCGATCAGATCGAGGAGGTGAATACCTTAGCCGGAAATTTCTAGACTATCTCAAGGAAAAATGGCATAGTCTCTCAATGGACTCCACCAGGAACACCTCAACTCAACGGGGATTTCAGAATGGAGAAATCGGACTCTATTGGATATGGTTCCGATCCATGATGAGCTTCACAGACCTCCCTGATTTTCTTTGGGGACATTCATTGTTAACTTCAATTTATCTACTGAATAGGGTTCTCTCTAAAACCGTTCCTACCACACCGTATGAGATATGGCATGGTAAGAAACCAAGTCTGAGTCATCTCAGAATTTGGGGTTGTCCGGCTCATGTCAAAAGACAACAAGCGGACAAGTTAGAGTTTAGGTCCTTTAGAGCTCGATTCATAGGATATCCTAAAGAGTCATTAGGATACTATTTCTACATTCCAGAAGACCACAATGTGATTGTGAGTCGACATGCCATCTTTCTTGAAAAATAGTTTATTCAAGATAGCGGCATTGGAAAGCAGATTAAGCTTGATGAGAAAGTCTCACAAGTACAACGAGCTAAGGACCAATTGGAACCAAATCAGGTTGAGCCAATAAGAACACTACCTCCTCCACCTCGTAGATCGGAAAGAGTTTTCCATCCCCCTGAAAGATACTTAGGTATTATTTCAGAGGAAGTAGAGAAAATGTTCCTCATAGGTAATGGTGCTCATGGTGATGATCCCAAAACCTACAATGAGGCGATATCAGATATCGACTCCGAGAAATGGCTAGAGGCAATGCAGTCAGAAATTGACTCGATGCACTCAAACCAAGTCTGGACCTTGGTAGATCCACCAGAAGGTATAGTACCTATTGGGTGTAAATGGATCTTCAAGAGAAAGATTGGTGCAGATGGGAAATGTGGAGACATTCAAGGCTAGATTAGTGGCAAAAGGTTATAGTCAATCGAAGGCATTGACTATCAGGATACCTTTTTCGCTAGTAGCTATGCTAAAATCCATCCGCACATTGCTTGCCTGTTGCAGCCTATTTCGATTATGAAATATGGCAAATGGACGTGAAAATGGCATTCTTAAATGGATATCTTGAGGAAGATATCTATATGGAACAGCCGCTAGGTTTCACATCCAGTGATACTGATCACAAGGTTTGCAAGCTGCAAAGGTCCATATATGGACTTAAGCAAGCATCTCGGAGCTGGAACACTCATTTCAATGATGTGATCAAAATAGTTTGGTTTCATCAAAAATGAAGAGGAACCATGTGTTCTTCAAAAAGGTCAGTGGGAGCGCTGTTGTCTTCCTCGTATTGTACGTGGATGACATCCTCCTTATTGGGAATGATATTCCCATGTTGACACAGTCAAAATATGGTTGTCCAAGGAATTCTCCATGAAAGACCTAGGTGAAGCATCCTTTATTCTAGGAATTAAGGTCTATAGGGATAGACCGAATAGGATGCTAGGACTTTCACAGAAGATGTACATAGAGGAAGTACTAAAGAGGTTTAGTATGGAAAACTCTAAGAGGGGATTAATACCCTTCAGACATGGTATTCATCTTTCCAAGAAGATGTGCCCTAGCACACCTGAGGAAATAGAATGCATGAGCAAGATCCCTTATGCTTCTGCAATAGGGAGCCTCATGTATGCCATGCTATGTACACGACCTGATATAGCCCATGCTGTGAGTGTCACAAGCAGATATCAGTCAAATCCAGGTGAAGAACACTGGACTTCTGTGAAATGTATCCTTAAGTACTTGAGAAGAACTAAGGATATGATGTTGGTCTTTGGTAATGGAGAACTCCAAGTCCAGGGATACACAGACTCGGATTTCATGTCCGATGTAGATGATCGAAAGTCGACATCTGGGAGTCTGTTTGTGTGCAATGGTGGTGCTGTCAGCTGGAAGAGTTTCAAGCAAACCAGTGATAGCAGATTCCACCATGGAAGCAGAATATATCGCTGCATCAGAAGGCTGCGAAGGAAGCATTCTGGTACAAGAAGTTTGCTACAGAAATTCGGAGTAATGCCATCAGATGCCATTCCTCTATACTGCGACAATAATGGTGCCATAGCCCTTGCTAAGGAGCCGAGGTCTCACCAAAAATCCAAGCACATTGAGCGGCGATACCACCTCATCCGTGATTACCTCGAGAAGGGTTACGTCGAGGTCAAGAGAGTCGACTCCACAGATAATGTGGCAGACCCACTTACAAAGCCATTGGGCCAGCAGAAGATTCGAAGCCCACCTTGAGAAGATGGGACTTAGATTTGTAGCCAATTGGCTTTAGGACAAGTGGGAGATTGTTAGATATATGTGCCCTAGAAGCCAGAATTGGCTGACACTTGTAATACACTTCTAGGGGCAAAATTATAATTTTGACTATAAATCAATAAAATGGGTTATTTTCTATCACATATGTGTATTTAGTGTCTGTGATACATCCTTTGAGTTAATGGTAATGATAATTCATATTTTCAAGAGTTGAAAATTTAAGACATGAATAATCATTATTAACTCATAAAATGCTTCCGACCATAGGATCATCACGAGGATGGTGATTGATCCTGAAAGGTTGGTGTACAATCGCTTCTCTTTAGTAGATGAGTCTTGAGTCTACGGTGTGGAGACACCGGAGCGAGAGTACAGGTACTCGTTAGAGAACGAGGGCACTGAGCGTGACCACCTTCGAGTAGTCATTAGGAAGTCTACCTTCTCGTCAATGACTGACTCGATGCTGCAGTAGTGGTGTGTCTGGTTCTTTGACCTGAGGTGCATCGGCAGTTCACCTTGAGGGTGTTATAGTTTGACTACACCATAACTCGGTCTCCTAGCCATTCGGAATCCTGAGGTGTATGTTGGCTATAGCATGTTCATTGTAGGAACTGGATTGCATCAAGATGGAATCTATCTACCTCGGTGGTAGAGGAGCAGCCCTATGATGATCATGAGAATCAAGTCCAGAAGCCCATGGCCATGGCAGAGTGAAATAATAGAAAGAGTTTCTATTTAGATTTTCACATCGGACTTGAATCGAATGATTACATCATATGACAGAAACTAGGGTTTGACGAGTTCACCTTAACCCTAATCTGATCGGGGCTCAAGATAGAAGAACTTAATCACACAGGTAGCTGCACCAAGAGGTTCGCATTCAGCTCTGATGGGTTGCCACCATATACTGCTAGGTGTCACTGGTGGATTTTGGGAGCAATTAGAATGATTTAGATGATCGATCATTCTAGCTGTTCGAATCAGAAGAGTTCTGATCCATCGAAAGGAGTTTCGATGATGTCGATGATAGAGATCATGACATATCCCATTACCATACAGAACTGAACCTAACTGGGTCACACAAACAAGGGTTTGAATCTGGTGATCATCAATTGAACTGATCCAGTTCAATTGATCTGAATGAGATTCAATTAGGTTCAAGAAAATCGTGCTAGCACTCGATTGAACCTAACGTTCTTCTTTTACTATCATAAATAGTTGTCCTGACTGAGCCAAAGGAGTTTGTGCTCAATCAGAGGCCTTCACATGGTCTGACTGGAGCTTGTCCAAGTCAGAAAAGGTTGTCTTATTTTGTAAGACAATTACCTGCCATTTTTGGTCACCTGCCATTTCTCGTTCCTTTGACTTTGGTCAAAAGTTGACCTTTGACTGGTCAAATGTTGACCATTGATACTTTGACTTCTGATCCACATGTCATGCACCTATTGGAGAGCTGGTGGGGGCTTGTCCCCCTGCCAAAACCTGGCAAGGAGGAGGGCGCACGCCAAGGGTGGCGTGCGCCCAAGTTTGAGGCGCCCAGGAGTCCCTGTTGGATAAGGACTCCATCTCCTTTTTGGATTCCAATTAGACTCCTCCTAAGAACCAACTTTGACTTATCTTAGGTGCCATCTAAGGATGAATCCAAGGGACTCTATTCCCACCAATCAGATTTAGATCTGATTTCACAAAGGGTTGTGATTGGTTGGGAAGAAGAGGAGTTGGATCATGCATAGTCTATAAATAAGACCCTGCACCCAACTCAAAAACATAAGAAAATTCCCCACGCCCCAAGGCTGCCTCTCTCCTCCTCCACGCCAAGTCCATCTTCTTCCTCTCCTCTCCACACTCAAAGTAGTTTGGGATCTAAGTTGGTGCAATCTAGGCGAGAGAAAGACGACAGAAAGCTAGAAGGCTGCGCTGCTGCAGAGGACAACTATTGATCTTCGAAAGCTATTTTGAAGATCCTCCAAATCAGATTCAGATCTGATTTTTGGAGATGTGATAGAGAAGAAGAGGATCTCTAGATCTAGCCTGAGTGAATACTGGTAGAGGCTAGGCACTTGCGTGGCTAGACCCAAAACCTTCCACTGCTTATAGGATCATCAACGGGTAATTGGATTACCCTACATCAAGGTAAATTAAAATGATTTAATTTATCTATATTTTATTATTATTATTAGAATAATAAAAATCAGATCTAAAACATCTGAGATTAGATTTGGATCAAAGAGAAAATTTTTTTGAAATATATCTCTTGATCCGATCAGATCTGAACGAACCTAGTCCGAAAAATCAGAATTTTTCCTTCACTAACTCGATCAGTTTTGGTTAGACAAATCAGTGTCTAAGATAAGTATGGAAAATATGACTAGTGATCTTTAATTGGAAGCTACTCGACCTAAATGCATTCACGATGAGTTAATGGCATATTCCTCCCACTGATCTCACTTACCTGGTCGATTAAGTCTATCCAGTTTTGGTTTGAGGTGGCTAACGATTCGAGCTAACCCATGCTACTAGGTTAGTCATAAATGTTATGACTAGTTGAGTCTAAGAGATCAAATCAAATCTTTCTAAAAAATATTAAGTCTTAGGTCTTCCACCATTGTAGATGTGTGAGCCCTTTTCGGGGTTGATTGTTCTCAACTGGATACAGTGGTTCAGTTGCACCAAAAAGATGCAACCATGTCTATTAGGCATTGGATGCTATGGATTGGTGGATAGGTTAGGCTCAATATTTTTGATACGGTGAGGGACCCAATCAGAAATCCAATTTATGCAAATAGTTGGTATGTCTTAACTAAGGAGTGGAGCAATATTTTGGACATGGTGAGCTTCATGAATTAGAGACCAAGTTTGGGTGCATCATGTTTAGAGAAACATTGGACAAGAGTTTTCCACTCATCGATTGACCCATCACCAATAACTTTTAGATGAGGTAGTGAGCCAGTTAGTGGGACCGCACCACCCACTAGAAATCAATGATCGTGGAGATTTTCGTATCTCTGCCAAGAGAGTGTAGGGATCCAAAAAATAGTGGGAGCCTAATTTGTTTAAAAATAAAGTCCCTAAACAAATTGGTTGAGTCAAATTATAAGTCTAACTAAAAACTTTGACTCTTTATAGGAAAATATTTGCATCAAAATCCCTAACCCAAATCATAGATACCCATAAGTTGACCAAACCAATTTACAAGGATTGGCTAAAAGACTTCAAAATTATTTTGGGTTCAAAATGGCTGACCTATGTATTGGACCAGGACCAACCTCACTATACGAGCACGTCTGACCATGGATCAGAGAGCATCTCTTGAAAAGTGGTCGGACAATGATAACAAAGCTAGGTGCTACATGTTCGGCTGAATATCAAATAAGTTGCAGTGCTAACATGAAGACATTAGGACTACTCGCCAAACGTAGCGCACCTGCAAAAGTTGTTCGATGAATAGAGTCGCATAGTGCATTATCAAGTCTCGAAGAGACTTGTTAAGGTGCAAATGCATGATGGGTAGTTGGTTCAAGATTATTGCTTGGCAATGGTCAAGGACCTAAAGAGCTTGAGAAGCTCAGAGTCCATATGAATAAGCTCCAGTGCACCTTGGCTGAGTTAATAAATATGCTGGTTACTACTGAGCAAACTTTGAAGGGTTCAAAGGGCTCAGTTCTGGCTATGGAGTAGACTTCTTCCAAGAAAATTCTTTTGGAAAGAAGAAGAAGTCTATGAAGAAGTAGAATATAGAAGGAGAAAAGAAGGGCGAGCCAAAGAAGAAGGCCACAAAGAAGGAAAAGTGTTTTCACTGCAACTCCGATGGCTATTAGAAGCAGGACTGCCCTACATACCTAGCTAGCCTGAAGAACAAGAAGGAAGAAGGACATTCTAAAGGAATGCTTGTCATTAAGTTTGTCAAACAAAACATAAATGCCATAGGATCAAAACTAGAGATAGTATTAATAAAAGGTACCTATGGCACCTTAGGCTAGGTTATATAGCTGAAGACAGGATCAACAAATTGAAGAAATTTTGACTAATGGGTCCATTGAATTTTGAGTTGTATCTAATTTATGAATCATGCCTTTAAGGCAAAATGACCAAGCTTCCTTTTATGGGATATGGAAAAGGGCCATAGACCTACTTGCCTTGGTACATATAGATGTGTGTGGCCCATTCAATGTGCCAACCAAAGATAATTATGTCTACTTTATTATCTTTACTAATAATCTATCTAGGTATGGATATGTGTACTTGATACGACACAAATTTGAAGCCATTGAAAAGTTCAAAAAATTCAGACATAAAGTAGAAAAGCAAATCAGAATGCCCATTGAGGTTCTTTAATCAGATCGAGGAGGTGAATACCTTAGTCGAAAATTTTTGGACTATCTCAAAGATAATGGTATAGTCTTATAATGGACCTCGCCTAAAATGTCTCAACTTAATGAAATTTTAGAATGAAGAAAACGAACCCTATTAGATATAGTCTGTCCATAATGAGCTTCACGGATCTTTCAGAGTTTCTTTAGGGACATAGTTTAATAGGATTCCATCTAAAATCGTTCCCACTATACTGTATGAGATATGGCATGGTAAGAAGCCAAGTATGAGTCATCTCAAAATTAGGGTTGTCCAACGACGGACAAGTTAGAGTCTAGGTTTCTTAGAGCTCGATTTATTGGATATCCTAAAGAGTTATTAGGGTATTACTTCTATCTTTCGAAAAACCACAAGATGATTATGGGTTGACACATCATTTTACTTAAAAAATAGTTTGTTTAAGATGATGGTATCGAAAGATAGATTAGACTCAAGGAGAAAGTCTCTAAAGAGCAACGAGCCAAGGAACCTTAGAAACCCAGTTAGTCTGAGCCGATCCATAATTCACTACCTCCTCCACCTTGTAGGTCAAATAGGATTTTCCATCCTCTTAAAGGTACTTAGATACTATTTTAGAGAAAATAGTGAAAATATTCCTCATGAGAAATGGGTTCATGATGATGATCCTAGAACCTATGATGAGGCGATATCAGATATCGACTCCGAGAAATGGTTAGAGATGATAAAATCAGAAATTGACTAGATGCACTCGAAGCAAATCTGGATCTTGGTAGATCCACCTGAAGGTATAGTACCTATTGGGTGTAAATGGATCTTCAAGAGAAAGATATGTGCAGATGGAAATGTAGAGACATTCAAAGCTAAGCTAGTGGCGAAAGGATATTAGGTTACCTTCTCGTCAGTGGTCATCATCTGCACATTGCTTGCCATTGCAGTATATTTCAATTATGAAATATGGTGGATGGATGTGATAACGGAGTTCATAACTGGATATCTTGAGGAAAATATTTATAGGAAATAGTCGTTTGTTTTCACATCCAGTGATGGTGATCACAAAGATTTGCAAGCTGCAAAGATCCATCTATGGACTCAAGCAAGCATCTTGAAGTTAGAATACTTGATATAATCAAATTGTTTGGTTTCATCAAGAATGAGGAGAAATCAAGTGTGTTCAAGAAGGTCAGTGGAAGCATTGTTGTCTTTCTCATATTGTACGTGGATGACATCCTCCTGAATGGAAATGATATTTCCATGCTGACATAGGTCAAAGTATGGTTATCTAAGAAATTTTCTATGACAGACCTAGGTAAGGCATCCTTCTTTTTACGGTCCATAGGGATAGACTGAAGAGGATGCTGGGTCTCTCAAATAGAGGAGGTGCTGAAGAAGTTCAATATGGTGAACTCTAGGTCCAAGGGTACATAGACACAGACCTTATGTCTGATTAAGATGATCGAAAGTCGATGTCTACAAGTTTCTTTCTATGCACTGGTGGTACTGTAAGTTGGAAGAGTTCTAAAAAGATGGTTCCACCTAATCCACGATTACCTTGAGAAGGATACATCGAGGTTAAGGGAGTTAACTCCACAAACCATGCAGTTGACCCACTGACGAAGCCTTTAGCCCCATTGAAGATCCAAGCCCACCTTGAGTAGATGCGACTTAGACTTGTAGCCAATTGGCTTTAGGTCAAGTGAGAATTTTTTAGATGTGTACCCTAGAAGCCAGATTGGTTGACACTTGTTAAATACTTTCTAGGGGCATTTTTATAATTTTGATTTAAAATTAATTAAAAGGTTATTTATTCTATTATATTATCTATTAAAGTATCTATGATACATTCATTGAGTTAATAGGCATGATAACACATATTCTCAAGAGTTGAGAATTTAAGGCATGTGTTATCATAATTAACTCATAAATTACTTTCAATCATAAGATCATCATGATGATGGTGATTGATCTGAAAGATTGGTATACGATCGCTTTCTTAGGATAGATGAGTCTTGAATCTATGGTATGAAGACACCGGAGCAAGAGTATAGGTACTCGTTAGAGAACGAGGGCACTGAGCATGACCACCTCGAGTAGTCATAAGGAAGCCTACCTTCTCGTCGATGGCTAGCTCAATGCTGCAGCATGTGTTTGGTTCTTTGACCTAAGGTGCATCAGCAGTTCACCTTGAGGGTGTTATAGTTTGACTACACCATAACTCGATCTTCTAGCCATTCGGAACCCTGAGGTGTATGTAGGTTATAGCATGTTCGTTGTAGAAATTGGATCGCACCAAGATAGGATCTATCAACCTCGGTAGAGGAAGAGTAGTCCTATGATGATCATAAGATTGACTCCTAAAACCCATGTCCATGGTAGTGTGAAATAATAGAACGAAGTTTCTATTAGAGATTCGCATCGGACTCGAATCGAATGATTCATTCATATGATGGGTGTTGGGTTTGACGAGTTCACCTTAACCCTAATCCCATTGAGGCTCATGATAGAAGAACCCATCACACAGGTAGCAATACTAAGAGGTTTGCTATTCGATTCTGTTAGGTTGCCACCATATACTGTTAGGTATCGTTGATGGATTTTGGGATCAATTAGAATTAACTTGATGATCGATGATTCTAATTGGATGAATCGAAAGAGTTCTGGTCCATTGAAAGGTGTTTCGATGATATTGATAATGGAGATCATGACATATCCCATTACGATATAGAACTAAACCTAACTGGATCACATAAATAAGGGTTTGGATCTGGATGCCATCAATTGAGCTAATCCAGTTCGATTGATTTGGATTAGATCTAATTAGGTCCAAGAAAATCGTGCTAGCACATAATTGAATCTAACATTCTCCTTCAATAGTCTTTCTGGATCATCTCGACTGAGCCAAATTGAATTTGGCTCATCCAGGAGCCTTGTACGGGTTTGTCCTAGTCTGACCGAAACTTGTCCAGGTCAAAAATGTTTTATCCTAACCTGATATAGGCTCATCCTAATCCATCAGGTGGAAGTAGAACAAGACCTGCTAATTTATGAAACTATTTGGACAAGGCTTATCCAAGAACCCTATAGGGATTTGTCTTGATCTAACTGGATCTTGTCCTAGCCTAATCAAGGCTTGTCCTAAATCTCATAAGATGGAAATAAGATAAGGGCTGTCTTTGCCATATTAGGGCTTGTCCTAAAATCATGAGATGAAATTTGGATAAGCCTCTCCCAAAAATTCTAGATGGATTTTTCTTGATCAGACTGGTTCGAGTCTTGGTCTGATCAAGGCTTATTTTAACTTGATTAGGACTTGACTTAAATTCATTGGGTGGGATTTGAAAAAGTTTTTGTCTTAATTCCATAAGATGGGAATAGGACAAGGGTCAAAAGTTGACCAAGTATGCAGGAAAGAAGAGATATGGCGTGTGCCTCCTAGAATTTATCTAAGGACGAGTGTCCATATGGGATTTATATGGAGTTTATGAGCGCACGCTTGTTTATGGTGAGCGCATCTGATGGATAAGAGAAGGCGCCCATTCAAATTTGATTTGACTAGTCAAAGCACTTAAATTTGATTCAAATGTCTAGGAAGATAAGAGTTTGCACCATCTACTCATCTTATCCTTTATTCCATGCCATATTTTTGAATTTTATCTAATAAAATATAGAAAAATATGGTGTGGGGTGTGAAGATCATGGAGGAGTCCTTCTGCATGTTAAACTTTGACCTATTCAAAGTTATATACGAAGGGACTCTTGACTAGGTCTATAAATAGGGCCCTGTGCCAACTGTTGTGTATCCCGATTTCTCTATGGTGAAGCCTTGTCAAAATATTTATCTCCATACCTTCCTCATCCGATCCTCTCCCTCTTCTCTATGCCTAAGAGTTGGGCAAAACCTGCGAGCAAAGATCAAGTCTTGTTAGCGCGAAGATCAATAAGAGATGATGGTGTTCATGAGATGAACGCGCAGCCTTCGAAGTTTGTTATGAAGTTTCTATAGGAAGACATCAGATCTGATCTTTGGAGATCAGATTAAGGAGAAGACTTTTAGATCTAACCTGAGTGGATACCGGTAGAGGCGGGGCGCATACACGGCTCAATCAAAAACTCAGATTAGTCATCAGATCATCACAATGGATAAACAGTTTACCCGATCAGGTGATAATTATTATCATTATTTTTATTTTTTTTTACTTCTAATTTTAGATCAATCTAATCAGATCTGAGAACTTGATCGGATCATAGAATTTTTTTAAAAAAATTAATCTGCTGTAAATCTAATCTAATCAGATGCATCCTACGGTAAGAAAACCTATTTTTTCTTCATAGTATTCTTAATATTGTATGTAGATGACATTCTCTTAATCGGCAATGATATCCCTGTATTGCAAGGAATAAAGATCTGACTATCATCACAGTTCTCCATGAAAAATTTGGGAGAAGCTTCCTACATCCTAGGGATAAAAATCTACAGAGATAGATCTAAAAGGTTGCTTGGATTGTCCCAGTCTACATACATTGACACTGTGCTAAAATGATTCAGCATGAAGAATTTTAAGAAAAGCTATCTACCGATAGGCCATGAAATTTCTTCCTCAAAGAGGGATTATCCGACAACACCTCTAGGAGCATATGAGTAGAATACCATATGCTTCAATAGTGGGTTCTATCATGCATGCCATGACATGTACACGATCAGATATGGCATACTCATTAAGGATAGTGAGTAGATACCAATCTGATCCAGAAAAGAACAACTGAAAGGTTGTTAAAACCATCCTGAAGTATTTAAGAAATACTAAGGATCAGTGGCTTATATATGGTGAATCGACTTAAAATTGATGGAGTTCACAAACTCTAATTTCCAAACTAATTATGATGATAGCAAGAGTGTGTCGGGATATATACTCACCCTTAATGATGGGGTCATTTGCTGGAAGAGTTCTAAGTAGCACACTGTAGTTGATTCAATTTGTGAGGCTGAGTATATCGCTGCATCAGATGCTGCCAAAGAAGCGATGTGGCTGAGAAAATTCATCACCAAGCTTGGAGAAGCATCCTCCCTTGATGATCCAGTTTTGCTCTATTATGATAGCTCTAGAGCCATTGCTTAGGTGAAGAAGCCTAAGGCACACCAGCAGATGAAGCATATTCTGCGTCGCTTCCATCTTACTCACAAAATTATGGATCGAGGTGATGTCAACCTTCAGAAGATCGACGAGAAGGAGAACCTGGCCGACCCATTCACTAAAGCTGTTGAGGTGAAGGAGTTCAACGACTTTAAGTCGAAGATAGGTATTAGATACTGCACCGATTGGCTTTAGTCCAAGTGGGAGATTGTTGGGAATATATCCCAAAGCCAATCATTAGTCGATTGATGGTTATGTTACTTATTGTACTTGTATATGAATTATTAAATAATAAGTTATTTTGATATTTTTTCATGATAAATTTTGTTGTCTTCTAATGAACTCCTATATTGTGATGAAGTCCTTAGGACTATCTAGATTTGATAAAGCCGATTTGTCATTTAGTCCATAAATTGTTCACGACCAAAAGATACATTATCACTTAGGATGACAACATTTATCGAGCATGGATCATTGTGTGCTATATAGGTTGGTTGTCCTCATTACTAAGGAGTGTTGAAATATTGGTATGGCATGCAAGTGAGATGTATAGGTACATCTGCATAGAACATGACCAACTCCAAAGCTTTTCTTCTGTTAAGATTAGCCCCGAAGGATATGGGTATAAGTGTCCCTTAGACCTGAGACCACTATGGTGACTTGCAAGCAACTTACTATACTTAGGTATCGGACTATCTGAATTTTTAATTCAGTGAAGAAAGGCTATTGGGTGCAGTCAAGTACTTGGCTTGTCGGTGTGTGAGTCAAGATGGGATTGACCCCTCCAAGTGTTGAAGCAAGTGCATTGCTGTATTTTAATTTAGAAAATCCTCGATCGAGGTAGTTCATATGATGGATGCTAAATTTTAAAATATAATATGGATAAATTTTAGGATTGACAGTAAATCCTAAATCATCCTTTGAGCATCGAGGTCAAGGGGATGAATTATATGGTAACCATATACCATAGGTTCATCGATGTTGCATTGCAATTATTTGACCTATTCGAACGTTGAGTACCATTGCTAGATGGTCACATGGATTGGTACAGAAAATTAGTTTCTGTGCTACCAGCTTAGGATTCGAACCTATGGGGTCACACACAATAGGAGTTTCTACCTGATCTGATGGCTGATATTGAGCCTCGATGATCTAAGACTCGATGGTCAAGAGTTTCACTGGACTGAGACTCTATGACCAAGAGTCCCACTAGACTAGAACTCTGAGTCCTTCATGTTCGAGACTTTTTGATCGACAGTCTCGATGACCTAGGACTGTGGTCAAGAGTTCCACTGGACTGGAACTCTATGACCAAGAGTCCTAATGGATTGGGACTCTGAGTCCTACTCATTTGAGACTCTCTGATCAAGAGTTCCACTAGTCTGAAACTCTATGATCGTGAGTTCGATTCGTTTGGAATACTGGATTCAAGAGTCCCACTAGTTTGAGACTCTTCAGGAGTTTCTTGTTGATAGGAATCTACTGCCCAGACACCCACCCGATTGAAATCTATGTTTATTGGAGGGTTAATTAAAATTTTATTGGTTTGGGTTAAGCCTAATTTGGTTGGGTTTAACCTGGTCTAATTGATTTAAATTAATGGGTTTGGTTGAAACCAATTTGGACCAAGTCAAATAAGATTTGAATTCAAACTCTCCCTAATGCCCACCATATTTGACTTTTCCACCTTGACCCATTCCCTCCTTTGATTTTTGCATGAGATTTCTCATGCAAAAATGAATGTGTGCCCTTCCTCTCTTCTACCTTTGACCTGGTCGAAGGGTTGGACCAGTTCAAACTACGTTGAATTTTGAATTCAACTTGGTTGGTTTGAAATTTGAAAAACTTAATCTCTTCCTTATCTATTCTCCATGCCTACCTATCTTTTTTCGCACATTTTTTTGGTGATTTTTTATTGAGGGTGAGTAGAAGGAGAGTCCTTCTACTTGTCACCCTCTTGGATGAGGCGTTGGAAAAGTATAAGACCCCATTTGAATTCAAATACTAGAAGTTGGTTGAAACTAGTTCAACCAATCTTAACCTATACACTCCACATAGAATTTCCACTTATTTTTCATGCAATAAATTATTAAAATTTTTGTGCATTACATCTATGGGGTTTTCTTTTTGTGGTAAAAATTTGAAAGCAATTGGGCATTGGTTTTGGGCAAAAATAATCCTAGAGTGAAGGTGAGTAGAGTCCTACAACACTTTATTTTTCCTTCATACCTCTATTCTCTTCTAATTTTTGTATCTAAGGACTCTTAATTTTTAGATATGATCTAAATACGATTTATAGATTTGAAAGTCATCTTTCCATGAAAACTTATTTCATGAAAGAACTCCATACAGAGAGGGCATGAGAGGGTTTTTGGGCCGAGTGAAACCCAAGACTTGGAAATCTAGGTTCGGGTGGAGAGATCGAGTGCTATGAGCATCGGATCGCCATCAAATTTGAAACACTACTTCATCATCATCCGAAGCACATGTTTTAATTTTCTAGCATATCTAAGAGATCAAAAAAAAGATGATCGATTGGATCAATCACGATCAACCATTGAAGGCCCAGGAGAGGAGCTAGCACTCCGGTGGGACTGATCGGGATCAAGAGCTTTGTGTGGACCAACCATAAAGGCCGAATATTTGTACAGCTGTGGTGTGATACCAGAGCATTATTCAATGGATTTAGATTGTTGTGATCAGCTACCCATAAAAAGGTATTGTGTTCTAAATAGATAGATGTAGTAAAAAGTTTGTTATATAGTTTTATTTTCAGATCTATATAAATGCATGCATATTGTATTTAGATCCTTAGTGTAGGGATTAATATTCTGATGTGATCAATAATTAATTAATTAGATTAATTAATTTTCTACTATATTTAAGCAATTTTTAAAAAATTTTTCGAAAGTAGTACTGCAAATTCTGCACTGCTTCCTTCAAAAACGGCCACAGACCTTCTTATCCTAGTACATATTGATGTGTGCAACCCATTTAATGTGTCGGCTAGAGTCAACTATGTCTACTTCATCACTTTTATCGATGATTTCTTTCGGTATGGGTATGTGTATCTAATACGATATAAGTTTGAAGCCTTTGAAAAGTTTAAGAAATTCAGACATGATGTAGAAAAGCAAACTGAAAATCTCATCAAGGTTCTTCAATCAGATCGAGGGATGAATATCTTAGTCAAAAATTTATAGACTATCTTAAAAAAAATAGCATAGTCTCTCAATAGACTCCACCTAGAATGCCTCAACTCAACGAGATTTTAGAACAAAGGAGCTAGACCCTATTAGATCTGGTTCGATCCATGATGAGCTTCATGGACCTTTCTGATTTTCTTTGGGGACATAGTCTAATGACCATAATTTACTTACTAAATAGGGTTTCCTTTAAAACTATTCCTACCATACCGTATGAGATATGACATGGTAAGAAATCAAGTCTGAGTCATCTCAGAATTTAGAGTTGTCCGGCTCATGTCAAGAGATAGTAGACAGACAAGTTAGATTCTAGGTTCTTTAGAGCTCATTTATAGGATATCCTAAAGAGTCCTTAGTATATTATTTCTATCTTTTGAAAGATCATAATATGATTATGAGTTGACATGCCATCTTTCTTGAAAAATAGTTTATCTAAGATGGTGGCATCAAAAGATTGATAAAGCTTGAGGAGAAAGTCTCCTAAGAGCAACGAGCTAAGGAACCAATGGAACCTAATTAGATTGAGCCAGTCCAATCACAACCTCCTCCACCTCGTAGATTAAATAGAATTTTTCGTCCTCCTGAAAGATACATAGGCATTATTTTAGAAGATGTAGAGAAAATATTTCTCATGAAAAATGGGGTTCATGGTGATGATCCCAAAATATATGATGAGATGATATCAAATATCAACTTTAACAAATGGTTAGAGGCAATGAAGTCAGAGATTGACTCAATACGATCGAACCAAGTTTGGACCTTGGTAAATCCACCAGAAGGTATAGTACTTATTGGGTGTAAATGGATCTACAAGAGAAAGGTGTAGATGGAAATATGGAGATATTCAAGGCTAGGTTAGTGGTGAAAGGGTATAATCAACATGAAGGCATTGACTATCAGGATACCTTCTCACCAGTAGCCATGCTTAAATCCATCTACACACTGCTTGCTGTTGCAATCTATTTCGATTACGAAATATAGCAGATGGACGTAAAAATGATATTCTTAAATGGATATCTTGAGGAAGATATCTATATGAAATAGCTGCTAGGTTTCACATCCAGTGATGCTGATCATAAGGTTTGTAAGCTGCAAAGGTCCGTCTACGGACTTAAGCATGCATCTCGGAGCTGGAATGCTCGTTTTAAAGATGTGATCAAATTGTTTGGATTTATGAAAAATGAGGAGCCCTGTATGTTCAAAAAGATCAGTGGGAGTGCTATTGTCTTCCTCATACTATACGTGCATGACATCCTTCTTATTGGAAATGATATTCCCATGTTGACTATGGTCAAAATATGGTTATCAAAAGAGTTCTCTATGAAAGACCTAGGAGAGGCATCTTTTATTCTAGAAATTAAGATCTATAGAGATAGACCGAATAGGATGCTGAGTCTCTCATAGAAGATGTACATAAAGGAGGTGTTGAAGAGGTTCAGCATAAAAAACTCCAAGGGATTGGTACCTATTAGTGCAGAATTTAGTTGACGTCGGATCGAGCTGGAGTTGAGGGAGCGGTGACCTACAAAATAAAATTCCATCCAGAGTTAGGGATGGTGGCTCCAACAGGACCCTCCGACTATCAAGTCAGCTCTTCTGGCTAATAGAAATGAAGTAATCAGAGTAACAAGAAGGAAAGGGAGAGCCTGAAGAAAACATATCTAGAGGATCCCTTTTATAGATGAGCCTGTAACAAAGTGATGGTGACAGCCAAAACTGCCTGATAGTGGGCGATTCAGGGCCATGTGAAGTTTGTTACGGAGGATGAGTGGTCATTTGTCATGGAGTGCCAATTTTTTAGGATCCAATAGTTGAAGCCCAGATGAACCATCCCTCAGCGAATTGAGGGAGGTTTGGGATATCCTCAAGATCAACAATGTGTTGCCTAATATTTATTTTATCTAGGATGGATGTCGAGGTCCTTCTGATGATGGAGAGAAGTTCTTTCGAAATGAGTCTTTTTGAATAGCTGGAAGGAGTTCGGAAGGAATCCTACTGAAGGAGTCCAAGATGAGATCGACTTGGAAGAGAAGCCCATCTGAGTGAGAGGTCTAGAAGAAGCTCGATTGAGAGAGAAGTTTGGAAGAAGCTCGACTGAAGGAAAAGTTCGAAAGAAACTCAACTAAGGGAGAAGATTAGAAGGAGTTTGACTGATGGAGAAGCCTGGATGGAGTCCTACTGAAGGAGAAGCCTGGAAGGAGTCCGACTGATGGTGAAGCCTAGATGGAGTCCTGCTGAAAGAGAAGTCCGGTGGGAGTCCGACTAAAGGAGAAGCCCAGAAGGAGTCCAATTGATGGAGAAGTCCGAAAGGAGTCTGATTGATGGAGAAGTCCGAAAGGAGTTCGACTGATAGAGAAGCCCAGTGGGAGTCCGACCGATGAAGAAGCTTGGATGGAGTCCTGCTGAAAGAAAAGTCCAGTGGAAGTCTAATCGTTTTAGGGATTGTTGAAGCTATGATTGGAGCTTTTTTGCGATTATACATACCTTTCTATCGATCATCAAATCAAAACTCGATAGGAGCCGGGTTTATCCCCAACACAAGTCTCCTTACTCTAGAGTTTGAGATTCGAAGGAAGGGAGTAAAAAGACGACTGCTGAAGTCCTTTTTCGAGTTTCGCACCTATCAAATGGAAAGTCAGGATGATTTTTGTGCTAGTGCTGAAACCTCTTTAATTATGAAATAATTTAAGAAGATGGCTTTTCGAGACTCCCATTGGGATGCTACATCGGGTACGACATAATTAAAATTTTATCAACCATCAACTGCCCGCCAAGGTTAGCAGGACACCTGCCAGTCAAGGATTGGCTGGAAACGATCCACCATCATAACTGCCTCAAACTCCATAAGCTATTTAAACCCGCCTTCCTTCAGGGGTCTCATTTCCTCTAAGTTCTCCTCCTTTCCTTGGGCTTCTTCCTCCTATCCGAGAGTCCTTTCAATTTCTTCCTCCATTGTCCCCGTCGGTAAGTGTTCTCTCATTCGTCCCTCACTGCGCCAGTCGTCTTGTTGCCTTCCCCGACACCCTAGGTTAGTTTCGCAACCTTTCTTTTATTATTTTTGCCTCTCTTGCTCCTTCCTCCCACGATTTTCTTCAAGAAATCTCTGTATCTTATCTTTCCTTATTTTAGAAGATTTTCCTTAGATTTAGTTCAATCCGGATGTCCTCCAAAACCCTTCAATCTATCGATTCTTGGAGTTCATCTGGTCCAACCTTCTTAGACCCCACTCCTATAGTTGTGGCTGCACCTAAGAGTATGTCTCATCATCTATTTGTACTAGATACCATTCCCTGCACTCTGACCTCAAATGACCTCTTCTTAATTAGGATTCAATACGGGATCCCTCAGGAATTCGATCTTGAACTTCCCAGGTCAAGCGACTGAGCTAGTTCCCCTTCGTCCGATCAATTTTGCTTGTATCTAGAAACTTTGTGTGCTGAACTTTGACTTCCACTCCCGCCTTTCGTAGTTGCCCTCTTTTCCTTTCTAAAAATCTTTCTAGCTTTTGTAGTACCAAACTTCTTTAGGTTCATGATTGAATTCCTTTTCCTCTGCCATTTGGTTGAAGTTCGTCCAACCGTCTTCCTCTTTAGAAATTTCTATACATTCAAATGCCATCCTTCCATGAAGGATTGGTGGTACTTCTCTCTTCAGTTCGGCAAGAAGGGGCTTCTCAAAGATGCTCCTTCTTCTATTCATAACTAGAAGAAAAAAAATACTTCTTCGTGCACTGTCCAACCTTGGTATTGGATCTCCCCCTAGGGCTTTCTTAGGGAATCGGTACATCGAGCTCCTAGTTAAGATAGAGTTGACCTCGATTCTTCCAATAAACTCAAGACATACCGAGCTCCTCTCCTTCTCGACCTTCTAAAAGAGCAGACTCTGTTCAACCTAAGTTTGAGCCCTCTTGACCCTGTTGGTATACTTTTTACTTTCCAAACTATTATGAGACATAGATACATTTTTGCTGATTGTAACTTTTTTTTTATTGCAGAGATGGATACTGAAGCTGTAGGGATGCTCACCAAGGGCCTCTATCCCAAAAGTGGAAAGGAAAGGCCCCGAACAAAAACTCAAAAAGGGCAAAAGTTGGTGCCCCAAGCACCACGGCTCCAGTCGTCCCTGCGACCTCCACCGAAGTCACCCCAAATGCTGAAGCTCCTCTCGTTATCAAGGTCGGTGCCATCGGTGCAGACTCCATGCCACCTGCATCCTCGAGCCTCCATGCAGGAGAACTAGTCTTGGATCCCCCCATCGAAAGAGAAAAGAGGGACGATAAGAAGAAGAAGAAGAAGTTGGTTGTCATAAAGATAGTCTGCAAGCCTTGTTTGGGTGGGCCAAACAATGGTGGTGATGATCTGGGAGAAGATCCCTTCGAAAACCTAGAGATAATCTAGGACTTAACTAATAAGTTTGCCATGCCTGAGGTGGTGGACCGCATGGCCGACCTTGTGTGAGCTCAGAAGTGGCACTCCCAAGTCTTGAAAATATGAGGAGACTGATCATAGGAAGATGGAAGCAAGTCGGAAGAGAAATCAGCTCTCCTAGCAAAGTTCAAAAATTAGGCTGGCTCACCTAAAGACTAAGCTGACTAAGTTAAAAATAGGGCAAGCTTAGTCTAGGACTGGGTTGGCCAGGTCTCAAAGGAAAATTCAGACAGAGAGTAGTATTTTCGGGACTGTAGGCATGGTACACAACTGGGTTAGCTCAGTCTGGGACTGAGACGACCCTTTCGTAGGTTAGCTAGCTCAGTCTGAAATTGGGCTGGCTCAATTTTTATTGATTATTATTTTATGTACGTGAATTGTTTGAGTTTGAAAAGTTTTTCTATAAGCTTGGACTTGACCCTTTGTAAAGTATATATACTAAAAATAGATCAAGATTGTAGAGGTGGAGATGTACTTAATAAAAGCTCTTTTCTTTCGAAAATCTCTTCTTCTCTTTCCTTGAATTGTTTGATCGTGCTTTTGCAGTAATCTCTGAGTGGTTCTTTCTTATTGCTTGGCTAATCACCAATGGTCACATCGATCCATGTGGGAAGAGCGCGTATTTCCAATAATTGGTATCAGAGCGGTATTGCATGGAAGAAAGGAAGACACCTAGGATTTACTAAATCTAGGATTTGTTGCATCAGATTGTTAGATATGTATGCCCTAGAAGCTAGAATTGGCTGACACTTATTGTACACTTTTAAGGGCAAAATTATAATTTTGATTATAAATAATAAAATAGATTATTTTCTATCATAATGTGTATTTAGTGTCTGTGGTACACTCCTTGAGTTAATGGTAATGATCATTCTTATTTTCAAAAGTTGAAAATTTAAGACATGAATTTTCACTATTAACTCATAAAATGCTTTCGACCGTAGGATCATCATGAGGATGGTGATTGATCTGGAAGGTTGGTGTACAATCACTTCATTATAGTAGATGAGTCTTGAGTCTACGGTGTAGAGACATCGGAGTGAGAGTATAGATATTCGTTAAAGAATGAGGGCACTGAGCGTGACCACCTCGAGCAGTCATAAGGAAGTCTACCTTCTCATCGATGACTGGCTCGAAGATGTAGTGGTGTGTCTGGTTCTTTGATCTGAGGTACATTGACAGTTCACCTTGAGGATGTTATAGTTTGACTATACCATGACTCGATCTCCTAGCCATTCGAAAACCTGAGGTGTATATTGGCTATAGCATGTTCATTGTAGGAATTGGATTGCACCAAGAGGAAATCTATCTACCTCGGTAGATGAGGAGCAGCCCTATGATGATCATAAGAATCAAGTCCATAAGCCCATGACCATAGTAGAGTGAAATAATAGAAAGAGTTTCTATTAAGATTTTCACATCGGACTTGAATCAAATGATTAAGTCATATGATAGAAATTAGGATTTGATGAGTTCGCTTCAACCCTAATCTAATCAGGGCTCAAGATAGAAGAACTTAATCACACATATAACTGCACTAAGAGGTTCATTTTTAGTTTTGATGGGTTGCCACCATATACTGCTAGGTGTCACTGGTAGATTTTGGGAGCAATTAGAATGATTTGGATGATCGATCATTCTAGTTATCTGAATCAAAAAAGTTTTGATCCATTGGAAGGTGTTTCAATGATGTTGATGATAGAGATCATGATGTATCCCATTACCATACAAAACTGAACCAACTAGATCACACAAATAAGAGTTTAGATCTAGATATCATCAATTAGACTAAACTAGTTCGATTGATTTGAATTAGATTTAATTAGGTTCAAGAAAATTGTGCCAGCACACGATTAATCCTAATGTTCTCCTTCTACAATCATTAAAAGTTATCTTGACTAAGTTAAATGTATTTATGCTCACTCAGGTACCTTTACTTGGTCTGACTGAAGCTTGTTCAGATCAGAAAAGGGTTGTCTTAATTTATGAGATAAATTTGAGACAACACCTACCATTTTTCGTCACCTGCTAATTCTTGTCTTTCGATTTTAGTCAAATGTTGACTTTTGACACTTAGACATCTGCTCGTATGTCATGCACCCATAGGAGAGTAGATAGGAGCTTTTTTTCTTGCTAAAAAGAGGAAAGGAGGGGGCACATGCCTAGGAAGGCATGCACCCAAGGATAGGAATGCCTGGAGTCTCATATAGATGGGACTCCAAGTTGCTTCTTGGAATCAAACTAGGTGGCGCCAAAGGACTTTGCTTTGACCAATCTTGGCGCCACCTAAGGGTGTTGGAGAGGGGCTCTCATCTGATTGGATCAGGTGATATCATCCCATCAATCATATTTAGATCTGATTGCATGAAGAGATGTGATTGACTGGGATGATGTGGTACTGCATGATGCAGCAAGGTCTATATAAACCCTATCTGCGCCTAGCTTTATGAGACTTCTCCCTTTGCCCATGCCACATTGCTCTCTCCATCTCTCCTCCATGCCTTCCTCAGATTCATTCTCTCCTCTCCATGCCCAAGAGGCTTTGGGCTCAAGTTTGGTGCGATCCAGGCAAGAGAAAGGCAACAAGAAAGGAAGAAGGCAGCACTGCTGCAAGAGATGACATCGAATCTTCAAAAGTTGTTTTGAAGATCTTCAAAATTAGATCCAGATCTAATCTTTGGAGGATAGATCGAGAAGAAGGAGATATCCAAATTCTGCCTGAGTGGATACTGATAAAGGCTAGGCAATTGCATCGCTGCATCCAGAACCTTAGGTAATCAGCAGGATCATCATAGGATAATTAGATTATCCAAGAACAAGGTATAAATTAAATCTAATTTAATTAATTTTAATTTTATTTTATTTTATTAGATCTATCAAATCAGATCTAAAAATTATCAAATTTGATTTAGATCTAAGAAGAAAATTTTTGAAATATTTTTCTTGATCAAATCAGATCTGAACGAATCTGATCCAAAAAATAGATTTTTTTCTTCAACTGATATTAGAACCAAGTTCCCATAAATTATTTAGATCTAATTTTAATTTAATTTTGATCTAATAATTAGATAATTTTAGATGTCACATGAGATATGATTAGATCTAAAATTAAAAAAATTAAAATTAAATAATTTAGATCTAAATTCTACAAGATGCATGATGAGGCATACTAATCTATAGCTATGGCAAGTGCACCAGTCGATCAAGTAATAAAGTAAATAAGTAGAGTATCATCCCTAGAGGATTGAAAAATAAGTACTGAAAAGCTCTTTCCTATGCTTTATTTAGAAGACCAATTTATGAGAATAAGAAATTAAAGAACAAAATAAAAAAATAATTAAAAAAATTTGAAGAAAATAGTGAGATTGTAATTATTAGGGTTTTAAACTTAAGAGCAATGGGTTACTAAGACAATCGATTCACCAACTCAGTCAATATAATATTTCGATTATTAGATTAATTTTATTTCATGTGATAATGGAGTCTCCTAATTTATTCACCATCCTTTGGTTCAGGTGTAGCAAAACTATCAATATTTATTAATTATCCTTTGGTCCAGGTGTAATTTAAATAAATATTAATGCATTAAGTTTTGTAAAATCCTTTAATTAAAATATGCTGCATCCAAAGTGCACTAAAATTCCTGCATGCATATGAATTCTAATTTGATTCATAATATAAAGTATATAATCAAGAAGCAATAACATAGATGTACTTGATCCGTAACATCTATGTTCATCATATCAATTAGAAGATGGCCAGTAATCTAAAAGCATTAAGATCAGATTTATATACTCCTCATGAATAAAATTTAAAATTAAAAATAAATCATACTGAATATTGCATCGAAAGAGTGGCTACACCTTAGCCTTAGTAAAAGAAAATTTAGTTCATGATAATAAGTTCAAAAATAATAAAATAAAAAGTATAAAGAAATTAGACTGTTTGATTGCTGAAATTGATTGTCCGTTGCTCTTGGTGTGGAAAATTTGATAAAGAAGAAGAGAAGGTCCTTGATCGATGTCTTAATTGTCAGAAGAAGAAAAGAAAAAAAATTAAAAGCCCTTCCTTTTCTCTCTCTCTCTCTCAAAAATCTCTATTCGAAACTCTCTCTGCCTCTCTCTTCTCTTTCTGCCTCTCTCTTCTCTCTCTATCTCTCTCTGCCTCTCTCTTCTTTTTTTTTTCTTCTCTCTTCTCTCTCTATCTCTCTCCATCTCTTTCTGCCTCTCTCTTCTTTTTTTTTCTCCACAGCAACAATAGGTAGCCCTCCTTTTTAGAGGTGGATTTTTGGAAGAAATCCTAACTAAATTAGGTTTAAAACTCTTAACATAAGTTAAATTAAAACCCTGGATAATTATGGCCTTCAGTTCAGCATCCAATGAATGAAAAATTGCTTAAAAATTCTTTAAAATATTCCAAATCAAGTACAAATTTATGGCAGTCGTCGGATCAATCTTTGGATTGAATTTGGGCCGTCAGATCACACACAAGAAAGCTTCAGATTCTTAGTTATAAGTCGGGATAAATCTCAACCATTGGATCTCGATCGGAAGCTGTATTCGCCATTCGTCAGGGCACAACTATCAGTCGTTCGATCAAATCTCAGTGAGAGGCATCCATCGGATTAGGCAGAATTCCAAAATTATCCTCTATAGACCATGCACGAGCTCGGTGTTGTGTGGACCACCGCTTTCTTCAGCCAATCGGAGTACGCTTCTCCATTTAAAATCTCCAAAATGCCCTCCAAACGGTCCACCATGCATCGTAAAAAATGCTGACATCAGCGTTGCATTAGTGGGCGGTCTGCTGGGTCTGGTCAGACCAGATGGTCTGCTGAGCCAATTTTTTCTGAACCGATTTGAACTAGACCGATTTCTTTTTTTAAAAAATTTTATTTCCTTTGAAATTCATTTTTAGGCTCATTTGAAGTCCGTTTTGCCTGAAATTTATTTCATCTGAACCAGAAAAATAAGATCTTCATATTAGTGGCCTTCTTTCCTACACAAGATTAGAAAAATATCAATTTCTAAAAAAAAAAGATTAATTTATTTTATAATTTAATATTTTTATTAGTATATTTTTACCACTTATCACATCTTCTAACTTAGTCATTGCTAGTCTCTTAGCAATATTTTATTTAATACCATATTTCAATAAGATTATCCATCAAAAAGATAAAATCTAGGACTGAAGGTTAAAAAGTTTAGAAAATACCGCTAACTAAGCATTGAGCTTCAGAAGCAAATTTTGCAGTCAACATAATTAAAAACTTTCTTAGATTACATTAAAGATTTATAGCACTTATGTTCGTGATGACTAACTTTAGCATTTTAGTGTTAAATTAAAGGAAAAAAGTATCTTCTCTTATCACCTATTTTGGTCAATTTTCTATACATTCTTAATTTTATACTCATGAATTACGGTAGCTTTTGCACTACCTCTTTTTTTTTTTATGTACTGAGCGTCCTGACCTTTCCTCCACTGTTTTACATGAATGTCCACACTTGACCTAGGTGCAGAGACCTAGTTACTAGGCTTTGGGCAATCCACATATACTCTATCTTTTATACTTTATTTTTAGGCAAGTAGATCTTTCCTTAAATTTAAATTTTTTTAATTAGAATGTATATTAATTATCAATTTTTAGTGATAATTGAATCCTCAGTTGGCCTTATAATCAATACCTACTTTGCCTTGTTAGTGTGCATGTGCAATTAGAAGTGTTAATAGTCTTTTGATGGTCTAAGTAGGTTGTTAAAGGTCTGACCAACTAATCTACTTCTTTAACTCATTACATTCATTAGCAGATACTTCTATCTTTTATCAATTGTCCACTCTATCTTGCTCAAGATTTTCTTCTTGACACATGGTTAATTTTTTTTTTTTTACCTCCTAACTTGTTCTACATTGTCTTAAAAGAGAAAGAAAAATAAAGAGTACAATAAAGGACAGGAAGGAATACACCTAATTTGGTTCGGTCTGATTCTTTAAAGCTTTGAAATTTTGCTTGAGCTCTCATTGATTTTTCTTTATAAAATTAAAAATACACAACAAAGTAGTAAAAGAGCAACAACAAATTGCTAAAAAATAAAAGAAAAAATAAATGATCAAAACTAAAAAGAAAAGAAATATAGTCTTCAGCTTGACTTTCTTTGAGTTCTGAGTTGAATCAATCTGGTGCCACTTTAATTGAAATACTTTCATGTTTGGTCGAGCCCTTTTTCAATTGGACATTGCTAGCTTTTATAGTCTCAAACCTATTTTCTACAGAATTCTTATATACTGAATTGTCAATAATATCAATTAGAAAACAAGTTTGATTATCATCGGGATGTTTAGTATCTTTGAAAACATTAAAAGTAACTTGTTCATCTTGGATTCTAAGAATTAATTTTTCTTATTGAACATCTATTAAAGCTCTTCCAGTGGCTGAAAAGGGTCTCCCTAAAATAAGGGGTACATCATAATCTTCTTCCATATCAAGAATAATAAAATCAATAGGAAAAATAAACTTGTTTACCTTTAGCAAGACATCCTCCACTATACCGCTTGGATATTTGATGGATCTGTTGGCTAATTGAAGAGTAATAGTGGTAGGCTTTGGTTCTCCTAGACCCAGCTTTCTGAAAATAGAAAAAGGCATGAGATTAATACTTGCTCCTAAATCACATAAAACTTTATCAAAACTACAATCACCAATAATGCAAGGGATAGTAAAACTCCCTGGATCTTTTAGCTTCTGTGGTAATTTATTTTGAAGTATTGCTGAGCATTCTTCATTCAAATTTATTCTCTCATGCTCCTTCAGCTTTTTTCTTATTTGTTAGGATTTCTTTGAGAAACTTGGCATACCTGGGCATTTGAGTGATAGCATCTACAAAAGGAATATTAATATGTAAATTCTTTAATATTTTGAAAAAGTTAGAAAATTTCTTATCTGGATGCTGTATTTGTCTCTCTGGAATGGTAGTGGCGGCACGTAGGGCTTCACATTTGGATCGGCAAACTGTATACCTAGAGACCATCCATCTGCTGGTTGTTTTGGTGACTGATGAATTTTAGTTGATGGTTTCTTATTTGTAGTTGGCTCTTCAGTCTCTTTCTTCTGATGTGGCTCCTCCAGCTTTGTACCACTTCTTAGGGTGATAGCATTGACTTGCTCCCTTGGATTGGTCTCCATGTTGCTGGGCAAGGATCCCTGAGGTCTCTCAAAGATTATCTTAGCCATTTGACCTATTTGCATCTCCAAGTTTCGAATTGCTGCTGCTTGGTCCTACCTAAGTTTGGCTTCTAAAATTTTTATAGTTGCTTCTTGGTTTTGCATAAATTTGACCATCAGCTCCTCCATGTTGGACTTCTTTTCAGGTACTTGGAACCCCGGGGGTGGTTGTTGTGCTGCATTTTGATTACTCCATGAGAAATTTGGGTGCTGCCTCCATCCTTGATTGTATGTATTGGAGTAGGGATTGTTTTGTTGCGGCCTAAAAAATTACCAACATAATTAGCTGTATCAGTTGCTTTAGTAAAAGGATTACCTGTCTAGCAATTGCTCGTGTCATGTCCTCCTCCACATAGGTCACAGGTGATGCTCTGAACATGCATAGCTATTTCCTTTAAGTTGTTGATTTCGGCTCTAAGGGCTACAATTTTAGCTAGTAAGGTTGGCACGCAATCTACTCCCTGCACAGCTGCTAGTCTTTTTGGCATCATGCATTCTGTTTGCCACTGATAGCTATTTGATGCCATCTCATCAATCAAATCAAAGCCTTCTTTATTTTTTGATTAATGGTTCCTCCTGCTATTGCATCAATCATAGAATGATTAGTAGGAGATAAACCATTATAGAAAGTTTGTACCTGAAGCCATACGGATAGTTGATGATGTGGACATCTCCTCAGTAGTTCCTTGAAATGCTCCCAAGCCTCATATAGTGTCTCCATGTCCATCTGCATAAAGAAGTGATATCGTTGCGCATCTTGGCAGTCTTGGAAGGTGGAAAGTACTTGGCTAAGAATTTTTGTGCTAGGACATCCCAAGTTGTGATAGAACCTGCAGGAAGAGAATGAAGCCAATTTTTAGCTATCCCATAAAGAGAAAGAAAATAATCTTAATCTAATAGCATCATCCGACACCCCATTAATTTTAAAAGTATCATAAAGTTTAAGAAAGTTAGAAATATGGGCATTCGGATCATCATGCACATGTCCACTGAATTGGATAGTTGATTGAATCATCTAGATCATCGTCAATTTTATTTCGAAGTTGTTTGCTCACACAGGCGGTCTCCTGATGCTCGAAGCTGCATCGACTATAGATGGTGTGATGTAATTGTTTAATAGCTGAGGTATTGGTCGAATAGCTTCATACTATCCCTCGATCGTCATATCCAATCCTTGATTGATGTCGTTAGGATCTTCAGCTGCCATGTTTCTTTCTTGTTGTAGTCTTCTAATGGTCCTTTTAATTTCTAGATCTAAAGATAGTAAGTTACTATGTCCAGTACGTGTCATGCACTGAACAAAATTTTAAAAATGAGTAAGAATAAAAATTAAAAATAAAATTCTAAAGTAAGGCTAGGATCAAAATTTTAATATTATTTTAGACATAATCCCCGAGAATCATGCTAAAAACTTGATGCATGCTAATCTATAGCTATGGCAAGTGCACCAGTTGATCAAGTAATAAAGTAAATGAGTAGAGTATCGTTCCTAGAGGATTGAAAAATAAGTATTGAAAAGCTCTTTCCTATGCTTTATTTAGAAGACCGATTTATGAGAATAAGAAATTAAACAACAAAATAAAGAAATAATTAAAAAGAATGGAAGGAAATAGAGAGATTGTAATTATTAGGATTTTAAACTTAAGAACAATGGGTTACTAAGGCAATCATTCACCAACTCAGTCAATACAATATTCAGATTATTAGAATAATTTTATTTCATGTGATAGTGGAGTCTCCTAATTTATTCACTATCCTTTGGTCCAGGCATAGCAAAACTATCAATATTTATTAATTATCCATTGGTCCAGATGTAATTTAAATAAATATTAATGCATTAAGTTTTGTGAAACCCTCTAATTAAAATACGCTGCATCCAAAGCGCACTAAAATTTTCACATGTATATGAATTCTAATTTGATTCATAATGCAAGTTATATAATCAAGAAGCAATAACATAGATGTACTTGGTCCGTAACATCTATGTTTATCAGATCAATTAGAAGATGGCCAGTAATCTAAAAGCATTAAAATCATATTTATATACTCCTCATGAATAAAATTTAAAATTAAAAATAAATCATACTAAATATTGCATCAAAAGAGTGACTACACCTTTGCCTTAGTAAAAAAAAATTTAGTTCATGATAACAAGTTCAAAAATAATAAAATAAAAAGCATAAAGGAATTAGACTGTTTGATTTCTAAAATTGGTTGTCCGTTGCTCTTGGTGTCCAAAATTTGATGAAGAAAAAGAGAAGCTACTTGATCGATGTCTTGATTGTCGGAAGAAGAAAAGAAAAAAAATTAAAAGCCCTTCCTTTTCTCTCTCTCAAAAATCTCTATTCAAAACTCTTTCTACCTCTCTCTTCTCTTTCTGCCTCTCTCTTCTCACTCTATCTCACTCCATCTCTCTCTGCCTCTCTCTTCTTTTTTTCTTCTCTCTTCTCTCTCTATCTCTCTCCGTCTCTCTCTGTCTCTCTCCATCTCTCTCTACCTCTCTCTTTTTTCTTTTCTACACGGCAACAGCAGGTAGCCCTCCTTTTTAGAGGTGGATTTTCAAAAGAAATCCTAACTAAATTAGGTCTAAAACTCTTAACATAAGTCAAATTAAAATCCTGAATAATTCTGGCCTTCAGATCAACATCCAACGGATCAAAAATTGCTTAAAAATCATTTAAAATATCCCAAATCAAGTAGGAATTCATGGCAGCCGTTAGATCAGTCTTTGGATTGAATCTGGGCCATCAGATCATGCATAGAAAATATTTAGATTTTTAGTTATAAGTTGGGATGAATCTTAACCGTTGGATCTCAATCGAGAGCTGTATTTGCCATTCGTCAGTGCACAACTATCAGCCGTTCGATCAAATCCCAGTGAAAGGCATCCATCGGATCAAGCAGAATTCCTAAATTGCCCTCTATAGACCATACACGATCTCGATGTTGCGTGGACCGCCACTTTCTTTAGCCAATCAGAGCATGCTTTGCCATGTGAAATCTCCAAAATGTCCTCCAAATGGTCTACCGTGCACCACAAAAAATGCTGACATCAGCTTGGCGTTAGCATTGCATTAGCGGGCGGTTTGCTGGGTGTTGTTAGATTGGGTGGTCTGCTGAGCCAATTTTTCTGAACCAGTTTGAACCAGACTGGCTTCTTTTTTTTTATTTTTATTTTTTTATTCTATTTCTTTTAAAATTCATTTTTGGGCTCATTTGAAGTTCATTTTGTCTGAAATTTATATTATCTGAACCAAAAAAATAAGATCTTCATATTGATGATCTTCTTTCTTACATAAGATTAATAAAAATATTAATTTCTAAAAAAATAAATTAATTTATTTTATAATTTAATAATTTTATTAGTATATTTTTATCACTTATCACATGACTAGTTGTAGAATAGAATTATTCTATATATAGTCTTGCATGATCATAATTTAATTTGATTAAGTTATAATTTTAGATTAACTTATTTACTATTTTTTAATATTATAGATATTATAATAAGATCTAAAAAATAAAAAATAAAATTATTTAATTTTTGATTCATATGAGATATGATGAATGCATGTTTAGACTAGTTGTAGAATAGTTCTACATAATTATCTAGAATAGAATTTATTTTGATGTGATCAATTTAAATTTAATTTTTTAGATAATTATGAGATAATTTAGATCTAAAAACATGCATGATATGATACATGAGATGTATGCAAAATATGTTTATAGTTAGATCAATTTTTATATATGAGATATACGATATAGATCTAACTAGTTTTGTAGCTTTTATATTTCTGATTAAGGCATTTCTCTTGGCCGTCCGATCATAAGAATAAAGTAGAGTTTAAATGCCCTCTCTTCTCATTTGATGGCGTACTCTTATGATGTGTAGGGGTGCTGCACATTCGTCCTTAATCAAAAATCAAGAACTTATTTTCTGCAAAATCCTAGATCCTAAAATCCTAGGATTTTATTTACATATTTATGAATCCTAAACTTAATTAAGAATTAAGATTATGAAATATATATTAGGTCTAAAATTGAGAATTTAGATCTAAGATATATTCATAAAATTAGGTTCAGACTTGGGTAGCTCAATTAGATCTAAGCGGTTGATCAAACCAAATCAAGAGTTGGTTAGATAGGATCAAGAGTGCTTAAATTGACTAGCCTAATAGGATTAAGTCTGGGTCAAGATCGAATCATATGAGTGATCGATCAAGCTAAGACCAAATTAGACTCAGTGGTTAGAGTTTGGATTGTAGGCTAATCCGATTGGTTCTGGCTCAATAATTTGGTATCTAAGGTAAGTTTGGCAAATATGATCGACTGGTTTTTAATTGAGAGCTACTCAACTCGAATGCATTCTTGTCGAGTTAATGGCATATCCCTTTCACCAGTCTCACTTACCTGGCCATATTTATTGGCTCAATCCTGATCTGAGGTGGCCAATAATCCAAGCTAACCCATGCCACTAGGTTAGTCATAATTATTATGACTATGTCAAGTCTAGTTTAATGATACCTAAATCAAATCTCCCTAAGAAAAAATTAAGTCTAAGGTCTTCCACCATTGTAGATATACGGGCCTTTTTGGGATTGATTGTTCTCGACTAGTTACAGTGGTTCAGTTGCACCGAAAAGATGCAAACTATGTCTATTAGGCATTGGATGCTATGAGCTGAAGGATGGATTGAGCTCAATATTTTGGATACGGTGAGAGATTACAAATCTATCTATGCAAATGGTGGGCTGACTTAACTAAGAAATGGATCAAATTTTGGGTAATGATGAGATTCATGAATT
>QRFJ01000509.1:356493-459946 GCA_006176705.1 Cocos nucifera | reverse complement strand
TGACAAATGGACGTAAAATAGCATTCTTAAATGGATCTTGAGGAAGATATCTATATGGAATAGCCGCTAGGTTTCACATCCAGTGATGCTGATCACAAGGTATGCAAACTGCAAAGGTCCATATATGGACTTAAGCAAGCATCTCGGAGTTGGAGTACTCATTTTACTGATGTAATCAATTTGTTTGATTTCATCAAAAATGAGGAGGAACCATGTGTCTTCAAAAAGTTCCGTAGGAGTGCTATTGTCTTTCTCGTATTATACGTGGATGATATCCTCCTTATTGAAAATGATATTTCCATATTAAAATATGGTTATTCAAAGAATTCTCTATGAAAGACCTAAGAGAAGCATCCTATATTCTTAGAATTAAGGTCTATAGAGATAGATCGAATAGGATGCTAGGACTTTCACAGAAGATGTACATAGAGGAAGTGCTAAAGAGATTTAGCATGGAAAACTCTAAGAGGGGTTTGGTACCCTTGAGACAGGGCATTCATCTCTCCAAGAAGATGTGCCCTAGCACACCTGAGGAAATAGAATGCATGAGCAAGATTCCTTATGCTTCAGCAATAGGGAGCCTCATTTATGCCATGTTATGTATGCGACCTGATATAGCCCATGCTGTGAGTGTCACGAGTAGATATCAGTCGAATTCAGATGAAGAACACTGGACTTCTGTGAAATGTATCCTTAAGTACTTGAGAAGAACTAAGGATATGTTGTTGATTTTTGGTAATGGAGAACTCCAAGTCTAGGGGTATATAGACTCAAATTTTATATTCGATGTAGATGATCGAAAGTTGACATCTAAAAGTCTATTTGTGTGTAATGGTGGTGTTGTCAGTTGGAAGAGTTTCAAGCAGACAGTGATAGTAGATTTCACCATGGAAGCAGAATACATCGCTGCATCAGAAGCTGCAAAGGAGGCATTCTAGTATAAAAGTTTGCTGTAGAAATTGAAGTGATGCCATCAAATGTCATTCCTCTATACTGCGACAATAATGATGCCATAGCCCTTGCTAAGGAGTTGAGGTCTTACCAAAAATCTAAGCACAGCGAGCAGAGATACCACCTCATCCATGATTACCTCGAAAAGGATCACGTCGAGGTCAAGAGAGTTGACTCCACAGACAATGTGGCGGACCCACTCACAAAGCCGTTGGGCTAGTAGAAGATCGAAACCCACCTTGAGAAGATGGGACTTAGATTTGTAGTCAATTGGCTTTAGGTCAAGTAGGAGTTTGTTAGATATAGGTATCCTAGAAGTCAGAATTGGCTGACACTTATTGTACACTTCTACGGGCAAAATTATAATTTTAACTATAAATAATAAAATAGATTATTTTCTATCATAATATGTATTTAGTATCCATGATGCATCCTTTGAGTTAATGGTAATTATAATTTTTATTTTTAAGAGTTGAAAATTTAAGACATGAATTTTCATTATTAACTCATAAAATGCTTTCGACCGTAGGATCATCATGAGGATGGTGATTGATCTGGAAAGATTAGTGTACAATCGCTTCTTTATAGTAGATGAGTCTTGAGTCTATGGTGTGGAGACACCAGAGTGAGAGTATAGGTACTCGTTAGAGAATGAGGGCACTGAGTGTGACCACCTCGAGTAGTCATTAAGGAAAGTCTACCTTCTCGTCAATGACTGACTCGATGCTGCAGTGGTGTGTCTGATTCTTTGACCTGAGGTGCATTGATAGTTCACCTTGAGGGTGTTATAGTTTGACTACACCATGACTCGGTCTCCTAGCCATTCGGAACCCTGAGGTGTATGTTGGCTATAGCATGTTCATTGTAGGAATTGGATTCGCACCAAGAGGGAATCTATCTACCTCGGTGGATGAGGAGCAGCCCTATGATGATCATGAGAATCAAGTCCATAAGCCCATGGCCATGGTAGAGTGAAATAATAGAAAAAGTTTCTATTAAGGTTTTCACATTCGGACTTGAATCAAATGATTAAATCATATGACAGAAATTAGGGTTTGACGAGTTCACCTTAACCCTAATCTGATCGGGAGCTCAAGATAGAAGAACTTAATCACATATGTAGCTGCACCAAGAGGTTCATTTTCAGTTTTGATGGTTGCCACCATATGCTGCTAGGTGTCACTGGTGGATTTTGGGAGCAATTAGAATGATTTAGATGATCGATCATTCTAGCTGTATCTGAATCAAAAAAATTTTGATCCATCGAAAGGTGTTTCGATGATATCGATGATAGAGATCATGACATATCCTATTACCATACAAAATTAAACCTAACTAGGTCACACAAATAAGGGTTTAGATCTAAATATCATCAATTGGACTAACCCAGTTCAATTGATTTGAATTAGATTCAATTAGGTTCAAGAAAATCATGCTAGCATATGATTGAGCCTAATGTTCTCCTTCTACAATCATTAAAAGTTTCGACTGAGCCAAATGTGTTTGTTTTCACTCAGGTATCTTTACTTGGTCTAACTGGAGCTTGTTCAGGTCAGAAATGGATTGTCTTAATTTATGAGATAAATTTGAAATAACACCTGCCATTTTTCATCGTCTGCTAATTCTTGTCTTTTGACTTTGGTCAAACATTGACCTTTGACACTTAAACATTTGCCCATATGTCATGCACTCATAGGAGAGCAGATAAGGGCTTGTCCCCTTGCTAGAAAGAGGAAAGGAGGGGGCACATGCCTATGGAGGCATGCGCCCAAGGATAGGGATGCCTGGAGTCCCATACAGATGGGACTCTAGGTTGATTCTTGGAATCAAACTAGGTGGCACCAAAGGACTCTACTTTGACCAATGTTGGCACCACCTAAGGATGTTGGAGAGGGGCTCTCATTTAATTGGATCAAGTGATGTCATCCCATCAATCAAATTTAGATCTGATTGCATGAAAAGATGTGATTGGTCGGGATGATGTGGCACTGCATGGTGCAGTAGGGTCTATATAAACCCTAGCTGCACCTAGCTTTAAGAGACTTCTCCCTTTGCCCATGCCACATTGCTCTCTCCCTCTCTCCTCCATGCCTTCCTCAGATCCTCTCTCTCCTCTCCACGCCCAAGAGACTTTGTGCTCAAGTTTGGTGCGATCCAAGCAAGAGAAAAGCGACAAGAAAGGAAGAAGGCAGCACTGCTGCAAGAGAAGATATCAAATCTTCAAAAGTTATTTTGAAGATCTTGAAGATCAGATCCAAATCTGATCTTTAGAGGATAGATCGAGAAGAAGGAGATATCCAAATTCTGCTCGAGTGGATATTAGTAGAGGCTAGGCGATTACGTGGCTGCGTCCAGAATCTCAGACAATCAGCAGGATCATCATAGGATAATTAGATTACCCAAGAACAAGGTATAAATTAATTTTAATTTATTTTATTTTAAATTTATTTTATTTTATTAGATCTATCAAATCAGATCTGAAAAGTATCATATTTGATTTAGATCTAAAAAAAAAAATTTGAAATATTTCTCTTGATCAAATCAGATTTGAACGAATCTGACTCGAAAAATAGTTTTTTTTCTTCACAAGTTTTAGCCTAAAACTTTTAATTTACTTCATGGTTGTCTCTAGATTGAGGTGGAGATTGTTTACATGGAGGAACAGTGATACAGAAGTTTAGAAAAAGGATCTAGGACTAGTTAGATCTTCTTTGAATGATAGTTTTGCTGGTGTGTGTGATCGTGAAAGGTGTTAGAAATTTGTTCTTGACTTGTTTGAATTTATGTGATCAAGTAGATTCAAGATGGATTTTGAGAAGTTCGATAGCAAGAAGAACTTTACCCTATGGCAGCAAAGAGTAAAGGACTTGCTGGTTCAGTAGAGGATCTACAAGGTCTTGACAAAAGAAAGGTCGAAAAAGATCAGTGCTGAGGATTGAAAAGAGTTGGAGAAAATTGCTTTTAGCACAATCTGGTTGTGCTTGGCCTTTCCTAGGTTTTTCTCGAGGTTTGCATAGAGACTATAGCAAAGGAGCTCTGGGAGAGACTGGAGAACACATACATGGGAAAGAACATGATCAATAAACTATGGTTGAAGAAACAATTGTATAGTTTGAGGAAGCTTGAAGGTGGAGATTTTGTTGCACATATCCAAAGGTTGAATCAGGTGTATTCTGAGGTGATGAGTTTGGATGTGAGGATCGATGAGGAGGATTGGGCATTGCTACTATTATATTCTCTTCCAAGTTCATATGATGGTCTCATAACAACTTTAGTTTATAGAAAAGAGATCCTAAACTATGAAGAGGTTGTTGGTATGCTCAGATCAAATGAGCAAAGAAAAAAGATCTGCATGGAAGATCCTAAGTCTGAGATCTTAGCTATGAACAAAAGATAGGGAAGATCAAAATAGAAGGTAAGAAAAAAATCCAAGGGCAGGTCAAAGTCTCAAGATCAGAGGAAGATGATATTAAAATGTTATAAATGTCATCAGTCTAAACACTTGAGGAGAGATTGTCCCCTTCTGAGATCAAAAAAAGGAAAGGATAGTAAGGAAGATAATATAGCTTTTATGAGCAGTGGAGAAGACTTGCTAGTTGTATCAGATGGATCCATAGAGTGCGATACTATATGGATATTGGATCAGCATGCTCACACCACTATATTTCTCATCGAAAGTGGTTTGCTACCTACTAGAAGGCCGATGGTGGAAGTGTCAGCCTTGGAGATGATCATCCGTGTAAAATAGCTGAAGTTGAATCTATCAGAGTGAGGATGTATGATGGGATCATTCGTACACCAAACATCAGGCATGTACTAGAGTTGAAAAATAATTTGATCTCTTTAGGCTACTTGGAGGAGCAGGGTTATGCTTTTAGTAGCCAGGCTAGGAGTGGATGTTTGAAAATTCTCAAGAGAGCTTTGATGGTGATGAGAGGTAGAAGATTGAACAATAATCTTTATAGAATGGAAGGCTTAGTGGTGAACGATAGTACGAGGTGCTAGCAGTGGCACAAGAGGAGTAGATTTTATATCAGCTATGGCACTATTGGATGGATCATATAAGTGATCGGGCACACAGAACTAAGCAGAAGAGGTATGATCCTAGTTCTGAAGGAGGGCATAGATTTTTATGAGCTGTGCATCTTTGGCAAACAGCATAGGATGAAGTTTGCCAGAAGTATCAAGCGCAGCGAAGGAGTGCTGGATTTAGTGCACTCCGATGTATGGGGACCAACTCCTGTATCAGCTAGAGATGGGGAAAAATACTTTGTCACTTTCATTGATGATTTCTCAAGGAAGGTGTGGGTTTATCTAATCAGAGAAAAATCAAAGATGTTTGCCTAGGTCAGAGCTTGGAGAGCTAAGGTATAGAAGGAGTCAGGAAGATAGGTGAAGTGTCTAAGGTCAAACAATGGAGGAGAGTATACAAGCATGGAGTTCAGGAAGTACTATGAGAAAAATGGCATCAAACATCATTACATGATGAAGATGACTTTCCAGTAGAATGGTGTCATGGAAAGGATGAACCGAGCACTGATCATGAAGGAATGGAGTTTGAGACTGCAGACATCACTTCCAAAGTTCTTTTGGGGTGATGCTTTAACTTTTTCTTATTTTCTTGTGAACAGGTCCCCGCATCGTAAGTTGAATGGAGGCAATCCAGAGGAGGTCTAAAGTGGAAAGAAGGTGGAGCTTGGCCATCTGAAAGTCTTCGGTTGCAGAGCCTATGCACTTGTGGAGGCAACCGAGAGAAGCAAATTGGACCCAAAATCTCAAAAGATGACATTCATAGGGTATTCACAAGGAGTCAAGGGGTACCTACTGTGGGACTCTCAGGCACAAAAGCAATTGATCAGCAAAGACATTATCTTTGATGAGAAGAGCATCTTGGGGAGGTTTGGGATAGATGGAACTGAAAAAATAAAGGTGAACAGCAGTGGCCAATTAGAGAATGATGGCTTGTAGGCTACATCCACTTATAGGAGTGTTCCTGTTGAGGTGGAGCTGGGCAAAAAAGTATTATCTCAGATTGAAAATCATCATAGAGGGCTGGCAGTTTAGATAGATGTGCAGGAGTAGCCACAGATATCAGATAGAGATGTGCTAGTGGGAGTAGCTTTGCACAAGCCCCAGCATACTATTAGGAGGCCGGTCAAATATGGCATTGATGAGGTTATCTTCTATGCACTCATCACTACTAATGGAGATCCAAAGAATTATGCAGAGGCCATGGATAGTAAGGATCATGATTCATGGATGCAGGTCATGATGGAGGAAATGAAATCACTTGAGAAGAATCAAACATGATAGCTGGTGGATCTTCCAGAGGGTGCTCAACCTATTGGCTCAAAGTGGGTGTTCACAAAGAAAGAAGCACCTTCAGAATAAAATGGAGTCAGATTCAAAGCAAGGCTGGTAGCAAAGGGATACTCACAAAGGGAAGGGATTGACTATATAAAAATTTTCTCTTTCGTGGAGCGTCATACATCTAGTCAAGTTTTGTTGTCACTGGTGGCACAGCATAACATGGAATTAAAATAGATGGACGTGAAGACGGCCTTCCTTCATTAGACTTTGGAGGAAATAATCTACATGAAGCAGTCAGATGGTTTCATGGAGATGGGATCGAAAGAAAAAGTATGTTTACTCAGGAAGTCTTTGGATGGCTTGAAACAATCCCCTCGTCAGTGGTATCAAAGGTTTGATAGCTTTGTCTTAAGCCTGGGTTTCAGTAGATGTGAACATGATTATTGTGTCTATGTCAAGGATATAGATAAGAAGGATGCTCTGTACCTATTACTGTATGCAGATGATATGCTCATAGCCAGTAGAAGCATGGATGCAGTGAAAAGGTTGAAAAGAGCATTATCATTTGAGTTTGAGATAAAGGATTTAGGTTCAACTGAGAAAATCCTTAGATTGAAGATTTGCCGAGATAGGTGCAAAGGAGTGGTCCATTTATCATAAGAAAACTATATCTAGAATGTTCTAGAGAGATTTGAAATAGAGAAGGCCAAACCTACAAAGATGCCATTACCGAGCTATATATCTCTCTCCAAGTTACAAAGCCCCCAATTAGAAGAGGAGAGAGAGTACATGGAATGAGTCTCTTATGCAAATGTTGAAGGCAGTGTGATGTACACTATGGTATGCTGTAGACCAGATATAGCACATGTAGTGAGCATGGTTAGTAGATACATGGCTAACCCTAGAAAGAAACACTGAAAAGCATTGAAATGGATCTTGAGATATTTACATGGAACAAGGGATTATGGTTTGGTGTTTGATGGATAGTCGGGAGGATTTGAAGAACAATCTATGAAGATGTGTGAAGGTTCAGATTCTTTAGAAGGATTTGTTGATGCAAATTATACTGGTGATCTTGATACAAGGAGGTCTACTACTGGATACCTCTTCTGTGTATATGGTGGATCGATGTCTTGGAGATCAACCCTTCAGCCAATCACGGCCTTGTCTACCATAAAGGCTGAGTACATTGGGATAACGGAGGCTGTAAATGAAGCTCTTTGGCTTAGGAGACTGGTTGATGAGTTGGAGGTGGAGCAGGGCAAGGTTACATTGTTCAGTGATAGTCAGAGTGCTCTATAGTTGGCACAGAACCTAGTCTATCATGCATGCACAAAGCATATAGACGTGAGGTACCACAGAGAGCTGGTGGAGAAAGATGAAGTAAAACTGATGAAGATCCATACTAAGGTGAATCAGTCTGATGCACTCACGATGGTACTCCCCAGAGATAGCTTTTAGAGATATGTGGCACAGATGGGTCTGTTGAGAAGAGATGAGTTCATAAGGACATGGAAGCACCAAGATGGAGAATGTGAGCTCAGAAGTGGCACTCCCAAGTCTTGGAAACATGAGGAGATAGGTAATGAAAAGATGGGAGAGAGTCGAAAGAGAAATCAGTTGTCCTAGAAAAGTTCAGAAACTGGGCTGGCTCACCCTGAGATTGAGCCGGCTAAGTTGAAAACTAGGCTGGCTCAGTCCAAGACTGGATCAGCTAGGTCTCAAAGGAAAATCCAGATAGAGAGCAATATTTTCGAAGGCATGGTATATAATTGGGTCGACTCAGTCTGGGACTGAGCCGACCCAGTCGCAAGTTAGCCAACTCAGTTTGAAACTGGGCCGACTCAGTTTTCATGGGTTATTATTTTATGTACGTGGATTGTTTGGGTTTGGAAAGTTTTTCTATGAGCTTAGGCTTGATACTTTGTAAAGTATATATACTAAAAATAGATCAAGGTTGTAGAGGCAGAGATATACTTAATAAAAGCTCTTTTCTTCAGAAAATCTCTTCTTCTCTTCTTCTCTATTCCTTGAATTGTTTGATCGTGCTTCCACAGTAATCTTTGAGAGGTTCTTCCTTGTTGCTTGGCTTATCACCAGCAGCCATGCCAATCCATGTGGGAAGAGCGCGTATTCCCAACACCTTGACCAGACATAGTTCATCTAGAGTTTCCTCAGAACCTTCTTGAAGGTGACTGCTTTATTATATTTTCTTTTTCATTTTCTCTCTTCTTTCTTCTCTCTTAGCATCACTCGCCTATGGCAGTTGGGTCATCAAATACTTGCCCACATAAAAATGGTGCACCGCCAGGAGGCAGAAGCACTGAAGGCCAAGGATGACCTGTAAGCCGAGATCGGTCATCTCAAAGCAGAGAAGGCCATTGAGGCCGAACATCTCATGTGGGAGAAGCCAGCAAAAGTTGGGAGTCTCTAGAATGCACTCTGGAAGGAAGAGTTCATCTTGGCCAAACTAAAAGCTGTGCTGGCCTTGGAGGAAGTGAGGAGGAAGGAAGCCGAGATCAAAGTCATCGGTCTAGAAGCCCGAATGACGAAGTTGATCTCAGAGATAATGGCTCGGGCAGTGGAAGAGTTCAAGTTCTCTTCCGAAATGAGGAATCCGAACATCACATTCGGCCAGCAGGCATTCATCAAGGGTTTCGAACTCTACGAAGGTAGAGTGGCTGAAAAATTTCCCAAGCTTGATTTCGACTTTTTGGAAAAGAAGGACCTTGACGAAAAAGCAGGGCCATCCGATGCCGCGGCCGACCCTACTCCTGTTAAGCCTGCCTCCTATCCGCTCAAATCTACCATAGAGATGCTCATGACTACCCAGAAACCAAAAGTGGCCAAGAGCATCCTGACTTCGTCTACTGCCGCATCTCCCGAGGTTGAGGGCCTCGAGTAGTTGTATTTTATCTTTTTCTTCTTTTGCTTTACCATGTACTTAGAAACTTTTGGTTAAATGAAAGCATAGAAACTTTTGGTTAAATGAAAGCATACTTTCTTTTGTCAATACCTCTGAGTGTTTTTCTTGTGCATCGAACACAGCCCCCTATTGGTGCCGATCCACTGTCTCAGGGAGTTTTCTTGAAATCAATGATCAGAAACCTAAAAATAGAAGCTCATCATTTGAAAAAGAAGCTAAAGAAGACTGAGGACGAGCTTCGAAGGTCCAGGAAGAATGCTTCAAAGCTCATCCTTCAAAAGTTGCTTGCCAGTAGGCTGATACTTTGAGGGAGTTGGCGTAGCTCACTTTCTATCGGAAGTCCTTTGGCTATCTTTTCCTATCGTATGAGAGGGACGAAGCCGACCTCAGCAGTTGAAGGTTCAATTGAACTACGAGCATCAGGCTATCAAGGATGTAGAGGCCGAATCCAAGGTTCTGAGGAAGCAATGGTGAGAGCTTGAAGACAAATTCTAGTGAGCTGACAAGATGTTCACAGAAGGCTTGCTGAAAAGGAAGGAGCTCGAAGAAGAGATCTTCAGGCTAGAACAGGCTTTGGTGATGGCTGGGGTCGACAGTCCGAAGTCTGAGAAGTTCGGTCCATCTTCGGACTTCAACCTTTTTCCTTCTTTCTTTTTTTATATAACCAGTCTTGTAGACCTTTACTCTCATCTTTACCTTGTAATGATTTTTTATTTCTAATAAAATCGTACCTTCTTTCATTATTTTTCATCTTGTGCAAGTTTAATGCTTGTCGACGTATTCACTTTCTTCACTTCATCTTCTATCGGTGCAGCCATTAGAGATATCGAACTGGAGTCCCTCCCTTTAATTAGGATGAGGTTCTCTTTTCATTGTTGATGCAGCCATAGGGGGATATATACCAGGGCCGTTGATAGGGCCTCTTCCCACCTCTCATCTTAGATTAACGAGGCCTTCGTCTTGTTCATGTTAGGATGAGGTTTTCATCCTATTCCTAACAAGGCTGTAGGGGCATGCAAGGGTTGCTGCTAGGGCTTCTTTCCTCCTCTCATCTTACATCAACAAGGCCTTCATTTTGTTCATGTTAAGATGAGGTTCTCCTCCTATTCCTAATATGGCTATAGGGGCACGTAAGGGCCACCACTAGGGTCTCTCTTCCCTCCTCTCATCTTACATTAATGAGGCCTTCATCTTGCTCATGTTAGGACGAGGTTCTCCTCCTATTCCTAAAATAGCTGTAGGAGCATATAAGGGCTACTGCAAAGGCCTCTCCCCTCCTCTCATCTTATATTAACGAGGCCTTCGTCTTGTTCATGTTAAGATGTGGTTCTCCTCCTATTTCTTACATGGTGTAGGGGCACGTAAGGGCCACTGCAAGGGCCTCTCCCTTTCTCTCATCTTACATTAACAAGGCCTTTATCTTGCTCATGTTAGGACGAGATTCTTCTTCTATTCTTAGCATGGCTGTAGGGGCATGTAAGGGCCGCTCTTAGGGCCTATTCCCTCCTCTCATCTTACATTAATGAGGCCTTCATCTTGCTTATGTTAGGATGAGGTTCTTCTCTTATTCCTAACATGACGTAGGGGTATGTAAGGGCCGCTATTAGGGCCTTTCCCCTCGTCTCATTTTACATTAATGAGGTCTTCATCTTGCTCATGTTAGGACAAGGTTCTCCTCCTATTCCTAACATGGCTATTTTTTGTCCAACAACAAAGCTTGGGAGATTATTTTCTATCATTATCATTTTACAATAAGGACTAAGATGCTAAAGTAAAGAGATTTTATTGCAATGAAATTATTGATAATACATCTGCAAGTTTTTCGAGTTCTACGATCGGGGTAGGTTGGCTCCTCCAAGCTCTTTCAAGTAATACATCCCAAGCCGGATGACCTCCTTGACCTCGTAAGGTCCTTCCTAATTTAGGATGAGCTTTCTTTGGTTTTGAGATTGCAAGACAGCTACTCATCGAAGCACTAGGTCTCCCACTCTGAATGCTTTGTCTCTAACTCTAAAGTTGTAATATCGGGCTACCTTCCATCTATAAGCAGCCATCTGAACTTGAGCTTCTTTCCATTTTTCTTCCAACAAGTTGAGGTTAGCCCTAAGATCGTGTGAGTTGCATTGTTCATTAAATGCCACGACTCACACCGATGGAAGTTTAAGCTCTATTGGGATGACAACTTCTATTCTAAAGGCCAAGGCGAATGGAGTCTCCCCAGTTGGCAATCCTTGGGTAGTTCGGTATGCCTGGAGTACATGATAGAGTTTGTCTACCTAAGTTCCTTTTATCCTTTCAAGCCTTGCTTTGATTTTTTGTAGTAGGGTTCTGTTAGTTATCTTGGCCTCGTCGTTTGCCTATGGATGAGCTATCGATATAAAATTATGAAAGATATTCAAGTCTTCACAGAACTCGATGAATTTTGCTCCAACAAACTATCATCCATTATCTATTACGAGAGTCCGAGGTAAGCCAAATTTGTAAACAATAGACTTTCAGACGAAGTCCTACACTTTTGTCTTAGTGATTTTGGCTAGTGGTTCGGCTTCAACCCACTTTGTGAAGTAATCAATTACCACTAGAAGAAACTTTCATTATCCAGACACCACGTGAAAGGGCCCAAGTATGTCCATTCTCCATTGTGCAAATGGCCATGAGGCGCTCAGCGGGGTAAGCTTAGAGGCTGGTAGTCTTTGAATGTTCGTATTTGGCTGACACCGATCATACTTTCTGACATACTCTATAGAATCATGATACATGGTCGGCCAATAGTAGTCCTACCAAAGTAGTTTGTGAGATAAGAATCGAGCTCCCAAATGACTCCTGCAGATTCCTTCATGCACTTTCCATAATGCAAAGTCGGCTTCAGAAGGTTGGAGATATTTTAAGAGTGGCAAAGAATATGATCTTTTGTATAACTTGCCTTCATAGAGGACATACTGAGAGGCCTGATTCCTTAATTTTTGAGCTTTTTTTGGGTTATAAGGTAGAACTCCATCCTTGAGGTAAGTGAGCAGTGGGTCAATCCAGCTCGGCTCATGCTCGACTTGTAGCATAGACTGCGGTTCTTCCAAACTTGGGCATTTCAAAACTTCGAAGAAGACTTTCTTGGGTAGTTTGGTCGGGGTTAGTATGGCCAATTTAGAGAGAAGGTCGGTCCTAGTATTTTCTACTCTCAAAATCTATCGAATGCTAAAATTACTGAAGGCTTGATTCAAGTACTTCACTTTCTTAAGATATTTTATCATGCTTTCCTCTCAAGCTCATAATTACCACTAACTTATCCGACCACTAGTTGAGAATCACTATAAGCTTGGAGCCGGTCTGCTTCTAATTCTTTGGCTATCCTTAATTTTGTTATCAGAGCTTCATATTCGATCCCATTATTTATTGTAGGAAATTTGAAGTGCAACATATATTCAGTGATGACTCCCTCTGGGTTTGCTAGGATCAATCCAGCACTTGCGTCCGAAGCATTAGATGAGCCATCCACGTAGAGAATCCAGAAGCCTTCAGGAAGATCGGCACTTTCTTCACTAGAGCTTGGTTGTGATCATGGAATGCCAACTTCATTCTATTCAAGTTCGGCCTCATCCAGGATAGTGCATTCCACTATGAAATCTACCAGTATTTGAGCTTTGATTAACAACCGAGGTTGAAAGTTGATATCAAATTCTACAAGTTTGATTGTCTATTTTATGATTCTTCCAGAGGCATCTATTCGATGAAGAACTATCTTGATTAGCTAATCAGTGAGGAGAGTTATGATGTGCCTTTGAAAATAAGGTTGGAGTCTTTGGACTGCAATTAGTAGGACATAAGTTAGTTCTTTTAACTTAGCATACCTGATCTTGACGTCCCTCAAGACTCAGCTTATGTAGTAGATCAATGATAAGTACCATAAATTCATCAATAAAAATATTAATTTATTAATTAATTTAATTTTATTTTAAAAAGTTAATAATCAATTTTTATATATTTTTAAGAAATTAATATTTTTATTAATTAAAAAATTAATTAAAAAATAAAAATAATAAAATAAAATATTATTATCAATAAAAAAGACTCATTTTTTTTATCACAATGAAATAAATTTAAAGCAAAATAGAGTTAAAATGGACAAGATATGAATTTTTAAAAATTTTAAAAAAATTAAAATAAAAAAAAATGGCTCAGTTGGCTCCGCAAGCCAAGCTGGCGAACCAAGCCAAGCTGTCAAAGCTGACTCAGCTAGATAAACCAATCAGTCGATCCATAATCCAGGCATAAACTACCAGCTTAGCGGAAGTTAGCCAATCGGAGGCTGCCACATGGTGGACCTAAATCGTTAAGAGGTTTATAAGAAATTCATCATGACGTATAGGGGCAAAATAATAATTTCATAAAGAAAAGCATGCATTGATTGGTTGCAGTCTATGGTGTGGTCAGTCTATGCAATCCACAGCTATAAGAATTGCGCCATCCTATGGTCCAGATTGATGCCAGTCCAGATCCAACAGTGAGGGTCGTTTCCTACTTTGATTTGGTTTTTCTAGTTCTTCTTGATCACGATCCAATGGCCGACAGTGCTCCAAACTTAGATCCGATAGTCTAGAAAGCTCCCAACTTGATTAAAACACCCTGAACTTTGATTATTGGCCAGATTTGCTCCATTAAGATGCGATCAGACAGTCAGAATTAAATCTGACCTGACCTAGGCTTTTAAAACTCTGATTTTGGCATTTTTTGGACCGTTTGATCTAGATTTGCTGGCCAGATTTCATCCAAGAGAGCAAAATTCATCCAAAGGCTATTTTAATCTAATTTTCATGCAAATTTCTTTATATTTTGCTGATCAGAACTCTTCTTAGTCCCACATTGTCTGCAACAAAATCCTCCAGCCCTCCAACACCAATTTAAAGGACCCCAGGCCTCCAAATCAATCTATCGTTGATCATGGAAAAGAGTTTGGTAAAGGTTAGAGCCATGCTTGGGTTAGAGGTTGCTTCAAGATAATGGATGCTGTGAAGAAGAGCTGGCTTCTACATCATCTCAATGCCGATGCCGATCCAAGATTAGAAATCAACTATTTTTAATTCTTTTTTTAAAAATTTTATGTATTTAAAATTTAAAATTTTAATTAATATAAATTTTATTTTTATACACTTTAAATTTAGTTTTTTATTTTTAATTATAATTTAATTTCTATATTTTAATTATTACTCTTTATATTATTACAAGTAGATGCTAAGATCTAACTAATAGATCTTAGTACCAAGTTTAATTTTTTCCATCATTTAATTTTTATATTTTATTTATAATTCTATTTTCTAATTTTAAATATTTTTTTATTTTTTTTTATTTTTTTCTAAAAATTAAAGATTTCAAAACTAAAACATTATTTTCTCTATAAATTTGATCCGACTCACTACTTTCTACCTATTTTTAGTTGATTTAAGAAGTCAGATTAAACTGATAAATATGGTGTCTTAATGACAACATCATGCTCTGATCAAATTTTTGATAGCTTTCTGCTGAGCCGGTAGTCTATGGTCAATTTCATGGATCGATCGTTGGTTCACTATGCACCGACGGGCCTGGTTTGGTGGACTGTTGGACTGTGGGCTGGCGGGCCACCATCTCTGCTGGGCCGGCTAGATGTTATGCTAGCTGGCTAGGATGCACCAGCTTCTATGGCTGGGCTAAGTGCATCGACTAAGCTGACTGAGCTGATTAATTTTATTTATAATTTTTTTATTTCTTTAAAAATTCATATTAGATCATTTTAACTCTGATTTGCTCCAAATTTATTTTATTATAATAAAAAAATAAACTTTTTTTATTAATAAATTTATTATTTTATTATTATTTTTAATATTATTTTTATTTTTAATATTTTATTATTTTTAATTTATTTTTATTATTTTTTATTTATAGTTATTATTTTTATTAATTTTTTATATTATTATATTATTATTTATTTTTTATTATTTTTAAAATATTAATATAAATTAATTAAAAAATTGATACTTTTATTAGCAAATTTGTGATACTTATCACACTCTCCAACTTACTCATTGTTAGTTTCTTAGCAATGTAATGCTAATCTTTGATTAATCACCATATTTCATTAAGATTCTCTTTTATAAAAGTAGCTTTAGGATTAAAGTTTAAATGTTTGGATAGTATTATTAACTAAGTATTGAGTTTCAGAAGTAAATTTCATGGTTAATATAATCAGAAACCTTTTTAGAATTTATTTAAAGATCTACAGCACTTGTGTTTGTGAAGTCTAACTTAGTATTTGGACGTCAATTTAAAGAATAAATGTATCTTCTATTATCACTTATTTTAGTTAATTTTTTATACATCTCCAAAGTAAGTGAATGAATTAAGGTATCTTTCATACTACCTTTCTCTCTCTCTCTCTCTCTCTCTCTCTCTCTCTCTCTTTAAAATGTGCTGAGCATCCTGGCCTTCTCTCCATCGTTTGATGTGAACCTCCATACTTGACTTAGGTGTAGAGATCTAGTTACTAAGTTTAGGATAATCCATATATACTCTATCTTTTATACTTTTTATTTTGAGAAGGTAGCTCTTTCATTAAATTCAAGTTTTTTTAATTGGGGTGTATAGTAATTACCAATTTTTTTTAATGATAATTGAATCCTCAGTTGACCTTATAATTAATACTTACTTTACCTCGTTAGTGTGCATGTGCAATTTAAAGTGCTGATAGCCTTTAAATGACCTAAATAGGCTGCTAAAAGTTTGAGCAACTAATCTACTTTTTGACTTGCTACAGTCATTAGTAAATACTTTCTAATTTTATTATTTTTTCTAATCTATTTTACTCAAGATTTTCTTTCATAAAACATATTTTATTCAAATATATATATTTTTTAATTTTTTAAATATTTTTTAGTTTTTAATTTTTAATAATTTTTTAAATTTTTTTAAAGATTTTATACATATTAAAGATTTTATACATATATATTACTTTTTTATTATATATTTTTAATTTTAATTTTTCTATCCTCCAACTTAATCGACATTATCCTCAATGGAGAAGAAAAAATGAAAGGGTGCAATAAAAAATTTTATTTTTTATCCATCATGGGTCATGAAGCTTTGATACTTCTCCAGCCTAGCCACTTATTCTAAAAGAAAATAAACTAAAAAAAATAAATTAGATGCAAGAAATGTTTGGTTGCCTTCCAATAAGTGCTAAGTTTATCATCTTCAGTTAGACACAATGCAACTCAATTTATTATGGATTTGTTAATATTGTTTGGTCAATGATTATATTTAATGTTATCCCTTCGATATATGGTTTAAGCCTTTGACCATTTACCTTAAAGAAATTCTTGGATCTAGGATCATAGAGTTTAATTACACCATGTGGGAATACTTTATTGACTATGTAAGGTCCATCCCATCTTGATTTTAATTTTTCAGAAAATAATCGAAGCCTTGAGTTAAATATCCAGACTTATTGATTTGGCTTAAAAGTTTTTCTTGAAATGTGTTTATCATGAAAAGCTTTTATTTTTTTCTTTATAGATTTTTGAGTTTTCATAAGCTTCTCACCTTAATTCATCTAATTCGCTTAATTGTAACATTCGATTAGAACCAGGTTGATTTAGCTTAAAATTTACTTACTTTATTGCACAATATGCTTTATGTTCAAGTTCTACTGAAAGATGACATGCTTTTCCATAGATCAATCTATAGGAAGATATTCCAATAAGGGTTTTATAAGCAGTCCTATAGGCCCATAATGCATCATCTAATCAATCTGACCAATCTTCTCGATCTGACCTAATAGTCTGTTATAAGATATTCTTAATCTCTCTATTGGATACTTCTACTTGGCCACTTGTTTGCAGATAGTATGGTGTTGCTATCTTATGTGTCATCCCATATTTTCATAACAACATTCGAAACTGGTAGTTTGTGAAGTGGGTATCTCCATCGCTAGTGATAGCATGTGAAATTCCAACCCTAGGAAAGATATTCTTTTGAACAAATTTTAAGATTACTTTATGATTATTGGTTCGTGTTGCCATTTCTTTAACCCATTTAGAAACATAATCAATGGCCACCAAAATATATTTAAAACCATTAGAGGGTGGAAAAGGTCCCATAAAATCATTTCCCTAGATACCAAAAATTTCAACTGCAAAGATGGGGTTCAAAGGCATCATGTCTTTCTTTGAAATGTTTTCTAAGGCTTGACACTTAAGACATTCCTGACTAAAAATATAGGTATCCTTAAACAATGTAGGCCAGTAAAATCTGCTTTGCAATACTTTTGCCATAGTTTTTCTTTCAGAAAAATATCCTCCGCAAGCAAGGGTATGATAGAATTGTAAGATACTCAACTATTCAGACTCAGAAATACATCTACGAATGATCTGATTGATATAAATTCTAAAAAATTTAGGATCTTCCCAAAAATAGTATTTAATTTGAGCAAAGAATCGATCCTTTTCATTCTTAGACCAGCCATTAGGGATTTATCCTACAACTAAGTAATTTACAAAATCTACAAACCAAGGGGCCTTTGCATGTAAAACTATCAATAATTGCTCATCTAGAAAAGATTCTCCGATTGATGCAAGTTTAGTATCTTTAACTACGATCCTAGATAGATGGTCTGCTATAATATTTTTAGATCCCTTCTTATCTCGAATTTCTATATTAAATTCTTATAGCAATAAGATCCATCTAATTAGTCATGGTTTTGCGTCTTTCTTTGAGAGCAGGTATCTCAAAGTTGGATGATCTAAATATACCATGATTTTTGATCCTAACAGATATGTTCTAAATTTTTTTAGGGCAAACACTATAGCTAGTAACTCTTTTTCAATTATAGTATAATTCATTTGTGCTTCATTTAGAGTTCTACTAGCATAATAGATCACTATGAGATATTTGTTTATCCTTTGACCTAGGACAGCTCCTGTGGCAAAGTCTGAAGCATCACACATGATTTCAAAAGGTAATGACTAGTTTGAAGGTTGAATGATCAGGACATTGGTCACAACTTCTCTTAAGAATTCATAGGCTTTAAGACATTCTTCATCAAAGTTAAAAGGAACATCTTTAGCCAGTAGATTACACAATGGATGAGATATCTTAGAAAAGTTTTTGATAAAGCAACGATAGAATCCTACATGGCCAAGAAAAGATCGAATTTGTTTGATAGAATGGATGGGGGTAATTTAGAAATTAAGCCAATTTTTGCTTTATCAACCTCTATCCCTCTCTTAGACACTATATGTCCTAACACAATCCCTTCTTGAACCATGAAGTGGCTCTTTTTCTAGCTTAAAACTAAATTTGCCTCAATACATCATTGCAAAATTCTCTTCAAATTATTGAGGCAACTCTTAAAAGATTCTCCAAAAACTAAAAAATCATCCATGAATATTTTCAAAAAATCTCCTATCATTTCCAAAAATATTGACATCATGTACCTTTGAAAGGTTGCAGGTGCATTACACAATCCTAAAGGCATTCTACAGAAAGCAAAAGTTCCATAGGGACATGTGAAGGTGGTCTTTTTCTGATCTCCTAGGTAGATTGCTATCTGATTATATCCGGAGTATCCATCTAGAAAATAAAAGTATTATTGGCCAGCTAATCTTTTCAGGATTTGGTCAATAAAGGATAATGGAAAGTGGTCTTTTTGGATGGTTGTATTGAGTTTTCTATAGTCTATATAGATACGCCACCCAGTCGAAAGTCGTGTTGGCACTAGATCCCCATGGTCAGTATGGACAACCGTGAGTCCAGATTTCTTTGGAACAACTTGTGTAGGACTCACCTAGTGGCTGTCAAAAATAGGATAAATAATACCCGCATCTAACCATTTAATCACCTCTTTCTTGACTAATTCTTGCATATTAGGGTTGAGCCATCTTTGCATTTCTTGAATTGATTTGACATTATCTTCAGTGTAAATATGATGCATACATATTGATGGATTAATGCCTTTTAAATCGATGACGGTCCATCCTATGGCCTCCTTGTATGTTTTCAAAACATCTACTACTTGGTCTTCCTGTTTAGGAGTTAGGTTAGAAGCAATGATCACTGGTAGGGTTTTCTCTAATCCTAGAAATACATACTTAAGTATTTTAGGCAAAGATTTTAATTCAAGTTGTGGTGGGGCTTGAACTAAAGGACGTAGTGGTTCAATTTTTTTCTCAAGTAAGGGCTCAATTTTCATTGACCAAGGTAATAAATGTGATGGGTGAGGAGAATCGAATAGGGCATTCACCTCCGGGTCTGAGATTTCTTTGACAAGTTTATTCAGAAGGTCATTCTTGAGTAAATCTAAGGACAAATCAGATTCAACTATCTCATCTATCTAATCAATTACAAAGTAGTCTTCCTCCTCTCGAGTGTGCTTAGAGACATTAAAAATATTTACTCTTAACTTTTGATCCCCAAAAGAAATATCCATGATTCCTGTCTTACAATTGATATTGGCATTGGCAATAGCTAGGAATGGATGACCTAGAATTATGGAATTTTGGTTCAGCTCTTGGGTGATTCCATATAAAGTATGAGAAAGTCTACTGGAAAATAACATTTATTTACTTTAACTAAAACATCCTTAATTAAATCACGTGATATTTTTATAGATTTATTGGCTAGTTGCAAAATAACCAATGTTGGTTTAAGTTCTCCTATCCCAAATCTTTTATAAACCGAGGTTGGAAGTAGGTTCACACTAGCTCCTAAGTCTAATAATGCTTGATTAAAAATTATGCCTCCCATGACACATAAAATTAATGAAGCATCGGGCTCTTTCATTTTCTGAAGCAATGGGTCTAACAGGACTGCACTTACATCCTCAAATAATATAATTCTTTTAGTTCGTGGCTCACGCTTTTGAGTACAAAGTTCTTTGAGAAATTTGGCGTAAGCCAGGACATGCTGAACTGCATCAAGAAGGGATAAATTAATATGCACTTGTTTAAATAATTCCATTAACTCCTTGTTACGTGTTTCTTGCTTTTTACAAGAAGAGCTTGCTTCTAAGGCTTGAGAAAATGGGGCTTTGGATTTATGTCTTGGGTAACTCATCTATTCTCCTCTTTCCTTTATTAATCCTATTAGAATGAGTATCAGTACTAGTTCTAGGCTTAGGTTCTTTCATGTGGTTAGTTTCAATACTAACATCTTCTTCTAAATTTTTTCTTGGCTAGCATCAGTACTAGCCTCTACTATCTGGTCCTAGAATGGGTTCTTAAGAATCCTACCACTTTAAAGTTCAGAAATTGCTTTGGCATTCTCTAATTAGAGAATCTTAGGTGGAATGATGGGTTGATGACTAAATCCAAGTGGTTGGTGGACATTGGATGGATTGTTTTTAAGATTGGCAATCAGTTGACTTAGTAACTGACCTGGTTCTCTTTTCATACTAGACTCAGCTAATTGTCCTATTTGAGCTTCAAGCCTAGCAATGGATTATTGTTGATTTAGAATCGATTATTGTTAAGATAGGATTAATTATTGTAGTTGGTTAAATCAATCGTCGGCTAGATTAGTCTGTTGAGGAGGTGGATATGAGGGTTGATTATAATGTGGTGGCTGAAAAGATTGACTAGGCTGACCTCTGTTATAGATATAGTTCTAGTATTGGGGTCTATTTTGATAATTTTGCGCTGATGGAGTTTGGATCTAAGCCTGAGTCTATTGTGGTTTCCAAAAAAAGTTAGGATGGTTTCTCTAGTCTGGGTTATATATGTTTGAAAATAGGTCATTGACTAGTTTGGAGTAACTTTGAGTAGCTTGAACTTGCTCTTAGATGAAGGGTGAAAATTGTGCAACCGTTGGACATTCACTCACACTATGGGTTGGGCTAGCAGAGATAGAACAAATCATCTGATAATTGATAGGTGGTGTGTATTGTGTAGGAGATTATTGGCCTAGGTTTAGAAATTGGTCTAATTTTTGGGCAAGAAGATCGACTTTATCTAATTTTTGTACTATTATGTTCAAATCTGCCTTAGAATTAGGTTTTGGAGTTTTGATCTCATAAATTTTTGTCCATTTTTTATGAGAAATTAATCTTTCATAAGAGGATAATGAAGCATGGTTAATCAAATTTTCACTTAGGATTTCAAACAAGGTATAAGCTTCATCCTCACTTTTGCTCATAAATGCACCTCCACAGGATGCATCTATCATTTGTCTGTATTGTTGTCCTAAACCTTCATAAAAAGCTTAGACAATTTTCCACTTTGATAGACTATGGTGTGGGCATTTTCTAAGAAGTTTCTTAAGACTTTTTCATGATTCATGAATTTGTTTCCCTGGAAGCTAAGCAAATCCAGTGATAGCTCATCTCATAGTGTTGGTTCGACCTATGGGATAAAATTTCTTAAGAAATTTATGTTGCATCTCTTTCCATGTTTGAATTGATTTTTCTATTATGCCAAGCCAATACTTGGCTTTATCTTTTAATGAGAACAGGAACAAGGTCAGTCTAAGGACATCATCTGAAAAATTCTGAATTTTTATCGTAGAGCAGATTTCTAGAAATTCATGCAGATGCTTGTAAGGATCTTCATTGTTGTTCCCATAGAAAGATGGGAGCATTAAGATTGTGGTCAACTTGATTTCATAATGGCTAGCAGGGATATCTGGTAATTGAATGTAAGTCAATGGGTTATAAGTAGAAGGAATAAAATATTCCTTCATCTGCTTAGGTGGTTCTCCATTATTTCCAGCCATTTGATTCTCAGATTTTATATGAATTAGTCGTTCAATTTCAGAATTTGGTTTAACTAGGTCAGGTAATAGCAATCTTCTACCATGCATGTACTAGTTCAACCTTAATTTAATTTTAATAATTAAATTTTTTATAAATATTTTTTTATTATTTTTATATATATATATTTTTTTTTATAGAGAAGAAAAGAGAAGAGAAAGAAGAGAGTTCTAAGGAAGATTCCTAAGGAGTCCTGAATCTAGAGATGATAGAGAAGAATTAATTATATTTATATTTAATGTTAATTAGCAAACAAGTTAGATAAGTAATCCTGACTAAGGGTTATCCTAGATCTAGATAGCTCCTAACTATCAAAATTACCTTCAAGCCCTCTAAGTAGAGAATCAGCCAATCAGCTAGCCAGGTAAGTATAAGGTTGGTGGGGTCCCTCCGTTGCTTGCCTTAGGCACAAATTGTGCTTGGCTAGGTAAGCTAACGAAACTAATTAAGTAACCACCTTTCTTCAAACCCAGTCATCCCTGAACCACTTGCCTAGACAACAGTTAAATTGACTAACCCTAATCCAATCCAACTTTTAAGATTTCTTATCCTATTGAGCTCGAGTTTCAAGGGCTGATGTCTAATTGATTTTGATTTTAAAGGCTTAGATCAATGCAGGATGCTGGTTGGTTGTTTGTGGGCTAAGAAAGGGTGATCAAATTCCCACGTTATCTTGTTTAATTAGGTTATGCCCTTAATTTAGTTTAATATGAATATGCACAAAAAAAAATATTTCAATCAAGGGATTCTATGCAATTTAAACTAGATGCATGCAATTAATTCAATTTTAGAAGTTTATCTTGCCTCCAACAATCACCAAAATAAAAATTAAAAAAAAAACTAATATGATGCATGTTCTAAGCACTTAGGGTTGCTAATCTTGTCATAAGATTTTTAATTAGGTTGAAGTGAATAATTTTTAATTTATTTAAAAATAGAGTAAATAATAAAAAAATTAGGGTTTAGGATTGATCTCACCAAATAAGATTGAAAGTTTCCTCCTTGCCTTAATCTTTTTGTTTCTCTTTTTTTTCCTTTTTTTTATCTGCAAAAAAGTAAAAAAGTTAGAAAATAGTAATATAAAAAAATTAAATCAAAAAAATCAAAAATTTTAATTTTTATGCTTTCTCAGCAACAACGCCAAAAACATGATAGATCGTGATACCATTGTTAAAATATCATAATTATCAGTTTAGTCTGACTTCTTTTAAAATAATTAAAAGCACGTGGATAGTAGCAAGTCTGGTCGAATCCATAGAAAGGCAGTAATTTTATTTTAAAATCTTTGATTTTTTTATGAAAAGAAAAGAAAAAAAATTTGGAATTAAAATTTAAGTTGGAAAATAAAATTATAAAAATTAAATAATATAAAAAATTAAATTTTGGTACTAAGATCTACTAGTTAGATCTTAGCATCTACTTGCAAGAAATTAAAGATTAATTAAAATAAAAGAAGAAGAATTAAAAGAGTAGAAATTAAAGATCAAAAATTAAAAGAGAAATAAACTAAATTGTATATTAAAACTCAGAATTCAAATACAATAATTAAAGAGAAAAAAAGAAATAAAAAAACTCTTAATCTTCAAATCAGCAATGGTGTGGAGATGGTGTAGAAGTCTGGCTCTTCTTCTCGGTACCATCTACCTCGAAGCAACCTTTAGCCAAAACCTGACTGCCACACTTTACCGTGGCTTCTCTTGGATTAGATCTATTGATTTCTAAAGGCCTGGGATCCTTTAAATAGGTATTGGAGGGCTGGGGGATTTCTCTACAGGCAATGTTTTAATCATCAAAATATGAAGAAATCCAAGTGAAATTCGAATTAAAACAGCTTCTGGACAAATCTGGTGAAGTCTAGCCATTCAATACAAATCCAATGGTCTAAAAAATACCAAAAATGGATGTGTATAAGCCTAGATCGAGTTGGATTAAGTTCTGGCCATTGGATTGAGCTCTAATGGAGGAAATCGGGCCACTGATCGTGCTCTTGGAGATTGAATCACCGTCGGGATCATCCTTAGCCATTCGATCTAGCCATTGGATCATGCCTGGAACATGTGCAATTGTTCGATTGCATCAAATAAAGGCTCTAGAATCTTTCTTTAAATCAAAAATCAACCCCAACCGTCCAATCTTCACTGCAAACAACCATAGCCACACGATCGTGTAATTACTGTTCATGTGGACCGCGTGGACTGGGCATGTCATAAGCCGCGACCAATCATCGCCGACCTTAGCTTATGAAATTATGAAACTACTCCTATACACCATCATATATTTTCTATAGATCCTTTAGTGGTCTTGGTCTGCCATGCGGTGACCTATGACTAGCCGCTTTTTGTTGAGCTGGTGATACCGTAAATTAATTCACCAATAAAAGCATTAAAACCACACATTAGGGTTGACTTCTATTGAGCTGGCGGTCCACACCTGGATTGTAGACCAACTAATCGACTTATCTAGCTAAGTCAGCTTTGACGGCTTGGCTTAGCATGCCGGCTTGGCTTATGGAGCTGGCTAAGCCATTTTTCTTTTTTTATTTTAATTTTTTTCTTAATTCTTTTTAAAAATTCATATCCTATCCATTTTAGCTTCATTTTATTTCAAACTTATTTCATTGTGACCAAAAAAAATGAGCTCTTTTTAATGATAATAATATTTATTTTTTTTATTTTTAATTAATTTTTTAGTTAATAAAATATTAATTTTTTAAAAATATATAAAAATTATTTATTAATTTTTAAAAATAAAAATAAATTAATATTTTTATTGATAAATTTATGGTACTTATCATACTCCCTAACTTAAGCTTTGCTCGTCCTCGAGTAAAAAAAAAAATTTAGTTTTAGATATCTTGTAACTTTAGAGCTTCGAATTTTATCTAAGCTATTTCAAAATGGCTATTGATATTCAGTAGAGCATATGTGAGATATATCATTAGGATATTAGTGCTTATCAATATAAAAATTAAGTGAAGAAAATTAAATTTTTTTGAATCTTTTCTAAATTATTCCTGTCTTTATCTCTGAATCATCTAAACTTTCATATGGGCAGGTATATTGCTACTTCCATCCTTCATTTATTAAAATTTTATTTATATTGCCCACTTTCTGACGTGAATATCATTGCTTACTTAGGCAACAGGATCCGGTTACTCAGTGAAAAACCAATGTGACTTTTTTTTTTAATATTGTACTACTATTTAGTATCTTAATTTTTTAAGTTTTCTATTTGATCTATATAGTGAGTCTTGGGCCAATGACTTCCAAACTAGTTAGCTTTAGGACACTAGATATAAAATACCGCTTAGACTTACTAGCTCGAATCAAATAGACTACGAGTTAAGACTTGCTTTACAATGAGCTTCTTCGCCCTTTCCATCTTTTGATGTGAAACTCAATGCTTGCTTAGAAAAAGAGGTCCGATTACTCAACTAGAAGTACTTGAAAACTATTTTATTTTAATATTTTTTAATATAAAAAATTATATAGTTATCCTATATAAGCTCATAAAAAGTAGACTTTTCTTTGATATTGATAGAAAAAATTAAAAATGCTCAAAAAAAAAAAAATTTATGTTCTAGACTTAACTCTTTGTTGGATTTTCTTAATACTTGATCCCTCAATATCTCATAAATTCTTTGATCTCTACATTAATTTTTTTTTAAATGCTTAGTTCAACTAGATTCTTAAGTATAATCGAGTGTCTAAATGCTAAATACTAACTTCTTCAAGGACTTAAAAAAATTAAAAATTTTTATTAATCAGCCACTGCACTTTCACCTCTTTCTTGATTAGGACTGCTATAAGGGCCACTGGGAAGACCGTAAGAAAGAAAAATAATTCTTCTCTAGGTTCGGGTTTGGTCAATAGGGGAGGTGAGCCGAGATAGCTCTTAAGTTCTTCAAACACTTGTTGACATTCAGTGTCCCAGCAGAAATTCTTTGGCTGTTTGAGAACTCGGAAGAAAGGCATGCATCACTCGATCAATCTTGAGACAAAATGATTCAGGGTTGCCACGTTTTCCATTAGGCACTGAACTTTCTTTATAAATTTTGGGGCAGTCATATCTTTAATGGTCTGAATCTTCTTTGGATTTGCTTCAATCGTGCATCTCGATACCATGAATCCCAAAAACTTCTTTGAAGTCACACCAAAGATATACTTGGTCGGGTTCAGCTTCATCTTGTATCTCTGAAGGGTACTAAAGATCTCCTCAAGGTCGGCTATGTGATTTGTTGAAGCTCGGCTCTTGAGAAGCATGTCATCTATATATATCTCCATATTGTGATCGATCTACTCCTTGAAGATCTTATTGACTAGGTGTAAGTATGTTGCTCCTACATTTTTGAGCCCAAAAGGCATAACCTTGTAACAATAAAGACAACGATCAGTAATTAAAGCAGTTTTCTCCTCATCCTCTGGCACCATCCGAAACTGATTATAGTCGGAGAAGGCATCCATGAAAGTAAGAAGCTCATGGCTCGAGGTTGCATCCACCAGTCAATCAATTCTAGAAAGGGGATAACTATCTTTTGGACTGGCCTTGTTCAACTTCTTGAAGTCTATGCACATCCTGCACTTGTCATTCATCTTTCTGACAAGGATCACATTAGAAACCCAGTTTGGATAAGAGACTTCTCTGATAAATCCAGCCTTGAGGAGCTTGTTTACTTCTTCTGCAATTGCCTTCTATCTCTCTGGGGCATGGCTACACATCTTTTCTTTTATTGGCCGATGTTTAGGATCAATAACTAGATGATGTTCCATAACTTCAGCATCAATTTTTGACATGTCAATGGGGATCCAAGCAAAAATATCTGCATTTTTTTATAAGAATTTAATGAGTTGCACTCGTACCTCTTCTCTTAGATTGGAATCGATCTACACTGTATGATCCTTATTTCCATCATTCAATGGGATTGAGACAAGATCTTCCATGGGCTCTCTCCATTTTTCTATAAGATCGTCTCGGACGTCCAACCCATCAACTGGACAAGGGTCAAATTGCTCATCCTTTTGTAGGGCAATTGAATAGCAATGTCTTGCCAAAACTTGGTCTTTTCGTCCAATCCCACAACTTGTTGAAAACTTCATTTTTAGATAGTAGGTCAACACTATTACCCAATGCGCATTTAGACCGGATTGGCCAAGAATTGCATTATAAGCGGATGGACCTTTTACCACCAGGAAATCCACTTACGCTCTAGACTGCTTTGGATTTTGCCCTACAGCCACAGTCAAAGTTATCACACCTTCGATTGGCACTGCATCACTAGTAAAGCCAACCAATGGAGAGCTCATTGGTCCAAGTTAGTTATTAGGTATGGACTATTTGAATAAAGCATCATAAAACAAGACATTGATTGAACTTTCATTATCCACAAGAATGCAACATACATCATAATCTGCGATATTTAAAGTTGTTACAATCACGTTGCTATACGGGAACTGAACTTCTTGTGCATCTTCTTCAGTGAAGATGATGGATTCCTCAGTTCTGCATCTTTTGGCTAACCTTTCAGATCCATCGGCCTCCTATTATTGAAGTCCTCCAGAGATGGTATTGATGATGCTTAGAGGTGGCCGATCTCCTTGCTGCTCCTCCCTCCTCGATGGTTCTGATTGTAGCAGTGCCCTCAGCTGATCTTTTCTTATCTCTGACTGACATCATAGAAATCGGCTAAGCGAACCTCATCTGATGAGCTCCTCAATCTTGTCTTGGAGCTGGATACACTCTTTAGTATCATGACCATGGTCATGATGGTATAGACAATACTTGTTAGGATTGCACTTGCCAGGATGAGTCACATCCTTTCTAGCCTCGATAGCTGCTTCTTGATCTCCATCAGCACTTGAGTCTTCGAAGCATTGAGCGGGGTGTAGTTGTGAAACCTTCTGAGAGGAGAGCCCCATCGTGCCTTTCTATTAGGGCTTCTTTGATGGAGAGCTCGAGGAGGAGTTCAAGCTCGCTTGTGCTTAAAGGGAGTCCGAGAGTGCGACCAAAGTTCATTCAACTTCTCTTCAATTTTGGGCTTGCTAGACTCGCCCATCTGCTGCTCTTTTGCAGCTTCCTCATCCTTCAATTTGAAGGCTTCTTCAGGTCGAGCATAGCCTTCAGTTCGAGCTATCAGGTTAGCAAAGTTCTTGGAGTACTTCTTCTCCATCGAGAACAGCAGATTATTCTTCTGAAGGCCATCCTTCAGTGTGGCCATGGTGATAGATTGATCCAAGTTTCGGACCTTTGGTGCAGTGATATTGAAGTAATTGACATAAGCCCGGATGGACTCCCCTTCCTATTGCTTGATGTTGATGAGGGAGTTTGAGTCTCACTTGGGATGTCGGCTACTAATGAAATGAGCCACAAACTGATGGCTCATTTGATCGAAGGAGAAGATTATACCTAGCTTCAACATTGAGTACCAGTTTCTCACTGCTTTCTTTAGAGTAGATGAAAAAGCTTGGCACAAGATGGCATTTGGTGTGCCATGGAGCAGCATTATAGTCCGAAAGGCCTTCAGGTGGTCAACCAAATCAGTGGTCCCATTGTAGCTCTTGAATTAGGGGAGCTTGAAGTTTGGTGGGATCGACTCTTACATGATTCTCTGGGAGAAAGGTGGGTTGGTATAGATGTTGTCATGGTTAGCTGGGGTAGCATGGCAGAGCTCCTCAATCCACTGATTCATTTTTTAGAGTTTTCGATCGAGGGCCTCATCTCGATCATGGATCTCGGAGGATTTTCGGCTATAGATAAGGAAGGTTTTCTCTAGAGAAGAATCATAGTCTGAGCAAGGATCTTCTACTTTTCATTTCTCCTTCCCAAGAGTATATGGTCTACTGACCCAAGTGTGCTTCCTTGGGACTGATTCTTGGCATCTCGATGGAGGGTTTTTCGGCTAGACTACCGTTGAAGGTTGCTGCATGGCCTGTACCATTTTGGTGAGGCCTCGAATCTACTGTACCAATAGATTGAACTATGATGGTGTTGAGGCAGGTAGATTTTGCTTAGATCTGGCAGAGGTGGTGGATCTCAGAGTGGTTGTCTTCTTTGAATGCATTCTAAAGAGTAAGAAGGATTAGACGGAGATGGATCTTGAAGAAGAGAACAACCAGAATCGATTGAGCACTCCTTTTAGAATAAGAGCTCAGCATCCCTTCCTCTAACATCAATTCTATTGGTGCAGAATCTGGTTGATGCCAGACCGAGTTAGAGTTGAAGGAGAAGAGGCTGCTGTTGGTGACCTGCAAAATAAAATTTCATCTAGAGTCGGGGGTGGTGGCTTCGGTAGGATCCTCCAATAATCAAGTCAACTCTTCTGGCTAATAGAAATGGAGTGCTCAAAGTAAAGGAAAGGAGAGTGAGAGCCTGGAGAAAATGTATCTGAAGGATCCCTTTTTATAGATAAAGCCTATAACAAACTAATGGCGACAGTTGTAACTACCTGGTAGTAGGCCATTCAGGGCCACATGAAGTTTGTTATGAAGGATGAGTGGTTGTTTATCATGGCATACTAGTTTGTTAGGATCTAATAGTTGAAGCCCGAATGAACCATGCCTCAGCGAATCGAGAGAGGTTTGGGATGTCCTCAAGATCAACCATGCATTGCCTGATATTTGTTTTATCTAGGATAGATGTCGAGGTCCTTCTAGTGATGGAGATAAGTTCTTTCAAAATGAGTCCTTTTGGGCAACTGGAAGGAGTCCGGAAGAAATCCTACTGGAGGGTCCAGGATGAGTTCGACTTGGAAGGAAAGCCTATCTAAGGGAGAGGCCTGGAAGAAGCTCGACTGAGGAAGAAGTTTGAAAGAAGCTCGATTGAAGGAGAAGCCCGAAAGATGCTTGATTGGGGGAGAAGCTCATAAAGAGTTTGATTGATGGAGAAACCTAAACGAAATCCTATTGAAGGAAAAGCCCGAAAGAAGTCTTACTGATGGAGAAGCCTGGATGGAGTCCTGCTGAAGAAGAAGCTCGGTAGGAGTCCAACTGAAGGAGAAGTCCAAAAGGAGTCCGATCGAAGGAGAAGCTTGGAAGGAGTCCAACTGATGGAGAAGCCCGGTGGGAGTCCAACCAATGGAGAAGCCCAATGGGAGTCTGACCATTTTGGAGATCATTGAAGTCATGGTTGGAGCTCTTCTGCGGTTATAGATATCTTTCTATTGATCATCACATCGAGCCTTGGTAGGAGTGGGGTTTATCCTTAACAGTATCCTTCAGATATGTTATCCATCTCTCCAAGAAGATGTGCCCTAGCACACCTAAGAAGATTGAACGTACGAGCAAGATCCATTATACTTCTGTAATATGGAGCCTCATATATGCCATGCTATGTATACGACTTGATATAGCCCATGCAGTGAGTGTCACAAGTAGGTATCAGTCGAATCCAAGTGAAAAGTACTAGACTTTTATGAAGTATATCCTTAAGTACTTGAGATGGACTAAGGATATGTTCTTAGTCTTTGGTTATGGAGAATTCAAGGTCTAGGGTTATATAGACTCAGACTTTATGTCTGATATAGATTATCAAAAGTCAACATCTGGTAGTCTGTTTGTGTGCAATGGTAGTGTTATCAACTGGAAGAATTCCAAGCAGACCATGATAACAGATTCCACCATGGAAGCAGAGTATATCGCTGCATTGAAAGCTATAAAGAAAGTATTATTGTACAAGAAGTTCACCATAGAGCTCGAAGTGATGCCATCAGATTTTGTCCCTCTATATTATAATATAATGGTGCCATAGCTTTGGCTAAGAAATCGAGATCTCACCAAAAATTCAAGCACATCGAGTGGCGATTCCATCTCATCTGCAATTGCCTCGAGAAGGGTTACATCAAGATCAAGAGAGTCGACTCCATGGACAATACGGTAGATCCACTGATGAAGCCTTTAGGCAAGTAGAAGATCGAAGCCCATCCTGAGAAGATGGAACTTAGATTTATAGCCAATTGGCTGTAGGTCAAGTGGGAGTTTGTTAGATGTATGTCCTAGAAGCTAGATTGGCTGACACTTGTAATACACTTCTAAGGATAATTTTATAATTTTAACTATAAATTAATAAAAGAGTTATTTTTCTATCAAAGTGAGTATTTAAAAGTATTTGTGATACATTCTTTGAGTTAATGGTAATGACAATTCATATTTTCAAGAGTTGAAAATTTAAGACATGAATTTTTATAATTAACTCATAAACTACTTTCGACCGTAGGATCATCACGAGGATGGTGATCGAATCAGAAGATTGGTGTACGATCACTTTCTTAGGATAGATGAGTCTTGTATCTATGGTGTGGAAACATCAGAGTGAAAGTATAGGTACTTATTAGAGAATGAGGGCACTGAGCGTAACCACCCTGAGTAGTCATAAGAAAGTCTACCTTCTCATCGATGACTGGCTTGATGCTGCAGCCGTGTGTTAGGTTCTTTGACTATAGATGCATCAACAGTTCACCTTGAATATGTTATAGTTTGACTACACCATAACTCAATCTCCTAGCCATTCAAAATTTTGAGGTGTATGTTGGCTATAGCATGTTCATTGTAGGAACTGGATTGCAATAAGATGGAATCTATCAATCTCGATAGTGAAGGAGTAGTCCTATGATGATATGAGATTGAGTCCTTAAGCCTATGGCCATGGTAGTATGATATAATAGATAAGAGTTTTCTATTAGGATTTTACATCAAACTCAAATCGAATGATTCATTCATATGATGGATGTTGGGTTTCGACGAGTTTACCTTAAACCCTAATCCATTCGGGACTCATGATAGTAGAATTGATTCACATAGATAGCTGCACCAAGAGGTTCGCTTTCAATTTTGATGGATTGCCACTATATGCTACTAGGTGTCACCGATGGATTTTGGGAGCTATTAGAATGATCTTGATGATCAATTATTCTAATTGTGTGAATTAGAAAAGTTCTGATCCATCAAAGGTATTTCGATGATGTCGATGATAGAGATCATGACGTATCTCATTAGCATACAGAACTGAACCTAACTGGGTCATACATATAAGGGTTTGAGTCTAATTGTGATCAATTAGATTGAGTCAATTCAATTGATTTGGTTTAGATCCGATTAGGTTCAAGAAAATTATGCTAGCATATGATTGAACCTAACATTCTTCTTTTATATTCTTTCTGGTTCGTCTCAACCAAAACCCTGACTGGAACATGTCCAGGTCATAATAGGGTTGTCTAAATTCATCAGATGATTTTAGAACAACACATACCATTTTTGGTCACCTATCATTTTTGGTCAGCTGTCCTTTTCATACCAGGGTCAAAGGTTGACCCTATTGTAAGAAAGAAGGGATCAGGGGTGCACGCCCCCTGAAGATTTTCTAGGGGCATGCACCCCCACTTATTTGGTACTATATGGAGAGGATGCACATCTCCCTAAGCATGCGCCCAAAGTGAATAGGCTTTGACTTGGTCAAATTTTAGATTTCACTAGTCAAAGAGGTTTGATAGAGATCAAACTCTAAGAGAGAAGGAAGAGTCCATCGCGCACTAAACATTCTTCCCTTCTCCCTACCTATTTTGTATGGCATTATATGGAATATTTGGCGTGGCAATTCTGATGTGAGTTGGCATGAAAATTAGTTAAGAAATCAGAATTAAATCAAGCAATTTGTTGCTTGATTGATTGAAACACTGAGGTGGTGTAGGGCTCTATTTAAGAGACCTACGCCCTAGGGTTTCTTATGATTGTTGCTCTATGCCCTAAGCCCCCACTTGCTGCCATCCCCTCTTTCTCCACACCCCTCCTCTCCTTCTTCTCCATGCCCAAAGGTTGGGCCAAGGTTCCAAGAGAAGATCCATAGGAATTGGATCAAAGGTTTCAAGGAAAGAGACAACGTTCGTGAGACGAGCGCACTGCCTTCATCGATTGATTCAAAGGCTCTATAAAATTAGATTTAGATCTAATTTTTGATGATAAGATCTAGAAAGAGAGCACCTCTAGATCTAGCTCAAGTGGACTCTAGTAAAGGCCAGGCACATGCATGGCTTGATCTAGAACCCAAAGCTTCCGTAGAATATCGATAGGGTAAAAGCAGTTTACCCTAAAGGTAATATCAGATGTTATTATTTTAATTTTAATTTTTAATATTGGATCTTTAAAATTACATCGAAGAACTCTTTGATCTAATTAAATACTGTAGAAATATTTTTGAAATATTTTCTATAGATCTGATCAGATCAGACCGATCCTGTGGTGGAAAAAGCAGTTTTTCCTTCAAAAGCCTGGCAGTTCGGTAGGAGCTCAAAGAAAAGATTAAGGACTTGAAGTTATCTCTGATATTGGCTAGTGCTGGCAGTCCAAAGTCAAACTTTGAGTAGGACTTTGGCATCTTTTACTCTTCTTCTTCTCTCTATTTTTTTTTAACTAGTCCGGTGGACCTTTCCATGTATCAAACTTTTATTTTAGTGAAATACTACTTTTCGATTGCCTCATCTCAGATGTATACTTTTGTAGTTTTTTCACTCCTTTCTTTTTTTTTGTTGTTCATGATTGTGGGGTTATCCTTCGATAATGGTCGTAGTTCGCCACGGCATATGTACTCATTGATTGTAGATGATGGCCCTTGGGTAAGTTCTTTTCGGGTTTGTATAATTGGATCCTTGCATCTTTTATGCCGGGATGAGATCCTCCTCCTTTTTTTGATAAAGTTATTAGGGTGCAAAAGAGCCATTGAAAGAACCTCTCCTCTTATCTTCTTATCAGGATGAGGTCCTCCTCTTGTTCTTGTCAGGATTGGCCTTTGCCTTTATTAGGGCAAGGTCCTCCTCCCGTCTCTAATAAAATTATTGGGGCATAAAAGGGCTATTAAAAGAGTCTCTCCTCTTATCTCCCTATTAGGATGATGTCCTGTTTTTATTCCTGATAGGGTTGCCCTTTACTTTTGTTAGGATGAGATCCTCCTTTTGTCCCTAACAAAGTTATTGGTGAACAAAAGGATCGTTGAAAGAGCCTCTCCCCTTGTCCCCCTATTAGGATGAGGTTCTTCTTCTATTCTCAATAGAGTTGGCCTTTGTCTTTGTTAGGATGAGATCCTCCTTCTATCCTTAACAAAGTTATTGAGGCATAAAATGATCATTGAAAGGATCTCTCTCCTTATCCCCCTATCAAGATGAGATCCTCCTCCTATTCCTGACAGGATTGGCCTTTGCTTTTGTTAGAGCGAGGTCCTCCTCTAGTCCCTAACAAAGTTATTGGGATATAAAAGGACCATCGAAAGGGCCTCTTTTTTTGTCCTCCTATTAGGATGAGGTCCTCCTCCTGTTTCTGATAGGATTGGCCTTTACCTTTATTAGGACAAGATCCTCCTCCTATCCTTAACGAAATTATTGGGGCACAAAAGGACCATTGAAAGAGCCTTTTTCCTTATCCTCCTATCAAAATGAGGTTCTCCTCCTATCCTTGATAAGATTGGGCTTTGCCTTTGTTAGGACGAGATCATCCTTCTATCCCTAATAAAGTTATTGGGGTATAAAAGGGTCGTTGAAATAGCCTCTCTCCTTGTCCCCCTATCAGGACGAGGTCCTCCTCCTATTTTTGATAGAGTTGGTCTTTGTCTTTGTTAGGACGAGGTCCTCTTTCTATCCCTAGTAAAATTATTGGGGCACAAAAGGACTGTTGAAAAGGCCTCTTCCCTTGTCCCCCAATCAAGACGAGGTCCTCTTTCTATTCCTGACAGGGTTAGCCCTTGTCTTTGTTAAGATGAGATCCTCCTTCTATCCCTAATAAAGTTATTGGGGCACAAAAAGGCCGTTGAAAGGACCTCTCCCCTTTACCTCCTATTTAAGAATTGGAGGCCTTCTACTTTATTTAAGAACGAAGTTCAATTAAATTGTTTCTTGCCATCATGTAGTTTTGCACTAAAGAACAAAGTTTTTGAAATAAGGAAGTTTTATTGAGGCAAGATTATTAATAATACATTCGGAACTTCTCCAAGTTCCAAGGTTGAGGGAGTGCTGATCCTTTGAGCTCCTTCAGATAATATGTTCCTAGTCAGATGATTTCCATGACCTTATAGGGGCCTTCCTAGTTCGGGATGAGCTTTCCTTAATTTTGAGGTTGCGAAACATCTACTCGCCACAGTACCAGATCTCCTACTTTGAATGTCTTACTTCTGACCCTGAAGTTGTAGTAGCGAGCCATCTTTTGCTTGTAAGCTATCATTCAGATTTAAGCTTTCTCTCATTTTTCTTCCAACAGATCCAGATTTGCTCTGAGATCCTACAAGTTGCTTTGTTCATTAAAGGCTTCAACCCATGATGAAGGAAGCTAAAGTTCGATTGAGATGACTGCCTCCATCCCGAAGGTTAATGCAAAGGAAGTTTCTCTAATAGGCAATCTTTGGGTAGTCCGGTAAGCCCAGAGCACATGATAGAGTTCATCCATCTGTGTTCCTTTTACTCTCTCATGCCTTGCTTTTATCTGTTGAAGCAAAGTTTTATTTGCTACCTCGACCTTACCATTCGTCTGTGGATGAGCTACTGATGTGAAGTAGTGGAAGATGTTTAAGTCTTCACAAAACATAGCAAACTTTGCTCCTGCAAACTAGCATCCATTATCAATGATTAATGTCCAAGGTAGGCCAAACCTATAAATAATTGACTTTTAGACAAAGTCCTGTACTTTAGCTTTGGTAATATTTGCTAGGGGTTTGGTCTCAACTCACTTGGTGAAATAGTCTACCGCCACCAGTGGGAACTTTTGTTGTCCAGGCGCCATGGGGAAAGGCCCAAGTATGTCCATCTTCCATTATGCAAACAACCAAGGATCACTTAATGGTTTGAGCTATGAAGCTGGCTGTCTTTGAATATTTGCATTTCTTTGACATCTATCATATTTTCTTACATAATCCATCATGTCTTTGTGCATTGTTGGTCAATAGTACCCCTACCAGAGTAACTTATATGATAAGGATCTTGCCCCCAGATGATTTTCATGTATTCCTTTATGAACCTCTCTTAAGACATAATCAGCTTTAGAAGGTCAGAGACATTTGAGGAGTGGTAGAGAGTATGACCTTATATACAGCTTATTTTCATATAGGACATAGCAGGAGGACTAATTTCTTAGTTTCCAAGCTTCTTTTGGATCTCTTGGAAGTACTCCCTCCTTGAGATAAAAAATCAGTGGGTCAATCCAACTAGGCTCATGGTTGACCTGCATTATTGTTTGGGACTCTTTTGAACTTGGGTGCTGCAGAATTTCGAAGAGAACTTCTCTTGGTAGTTTGTTTGGAGCCAGGGTTGCCAATTTTGAGAGATGATCGGCTCTAGTATTCTCTGCCTTGGGGATCTATTGAATATCAAAACTATCAAAGGCTAAGATCAAGCTTCTTACTTTTTCCAAGTACTTCTTCATGCTTTCCTCCTGAGCTTCATAACTGCTACTGACTTGCCCCACAACCAACTGAGAGTCACTGTAAACTTTCAAATGTTCTACTTTCAATTCTTTGGCTATTCTTAGTCTTGCAATTAGGGCTTTGTACTCTGCTCCGTTGCTAGTGGTGGGGAACCTAAAGCACAAAGCATATTCGGCCACAATCTCCTCTGGATTAATGAGAATCAAGCCTGCACCTGCTCTAGAAGCATTAGATGAACCATCAACATACAGTACCTAGAAGTTTTCAGGGAGATCAATCTTTTCTTTAGGAGAGCTAGGGATATGAACTTCTTGGTGCTCTAGTTCAGTCACATTTGGAATAGTGCACTCTACTATAAAATCAGGTAGTATTTGAGCTTTAATGGATGGTCGAGGTTGAAAATGAATGTCAAATTCAATTAATTCGATCGTCCACTTTGCTATTCTTCCAGAGGTATCAGGTCGGTGAATAACTGCTTTGATGGGTTGATCAGTAAGGAGAGTAATTGTGTGTTCCTGAAAATACAGTCAGAGCTTCCTGGCTATAATCAATAAGGCATAAGTTAGTTTTTCTAATTTGGTATACCTTATTTCTATATCCCATAGGACTTGGCTTATATAGTAAATTGGCTTCTGAACTTTACCCTCTTCTCTGACAAGGATGGCTCTAATAGCTGCTGGAGATATAGCAAGGTATAAGAATAACCCTTCTCCAGGCTCAGGCTTGGCTAGAAGTGGAGGCAAACTGAGATAGTTCTTCAATTCCTCAAAGGCTTGCTGGCACTCGAGAGTCCAGTTGAAGTTCTTGGATTATTTAAGTACTTGGAAGAAGGGCATACAATGCTCCACCGACCTTGAAACGAAGCGATTCAGGGCCGCTACCTTACCTATGAGGCATTGAACTTCTTTTATTATTTTTGGAGCAGTCATCTCTTGGATGGCTTTGATCTTCTCTATGTTGGCTTCAATTCCGTGCCTTGACACCATAAATCCTAGGAACTTTTTTGAGGTTACTCCAAAAGCGCATTTTTTAGGATTCAGCTTCATCTTGTACTTTTAAAGGATGCTGAAGATCTCTTCAAGATTAGCAATATGATTTGGTGAAGATCAGCTTTTAACTAGCTTTTCATCTACATAGACCTCCATGTTTCGATGGATCTGTTCCTTGAAGATCTTATTCACCACGCTGATAAGTCATACCTGCATTTTAAGCCTAAAGGGCATGATCTTATAATAATAAAGACCATGGTTAGTAATAAAAGCAGTCTTCTTTCCATCTTTTAGGGCCATCCAAATTTGGTTATAGCCAGAGAAGGCATTCATGAAGGTGAGGAGTTTGTGGCCCGAAGTTGCATCCACTAGTTGGTCAATCCTGGGTAGGGGGTAGCTGTCTTTTGGATAAGCTGTGTTCAAGTCTATGAAGTCTATACACATCCTCCACTTGTCATTTGTCTTTTTAACAAGAATGATATTTGCAATCCAGTCCAAATAGAGCACTTTCTGGATGAATCCTGTCTTAAGAAGATCGTCGACCTCATCTATAATAACCTTCTGCCTCTCTAGTGCAAAACTACGCTTCTTCTGCTTTATAGGCCGATGCTTAAGGTGCACACCCAGATAATGCTCCATTACTTTTGGATCAATCCTAGGCATATCTGTAGGCACCCAGGTGAAAATATCAGCATTTCTTTGTAAGAAGGTGATGAGCTGCTTTCTGACTTCTTCTTTTAGATTCGAGCTGATCATTATAGTGTGTTTCTTATTCCCATCATTCAATGTGACCTCCTCAAAGTCATCGATGGGTTCCTTCTTTTCTTTAGATAGGTCATCATGGGCATCAAGTCCGTTCACTGGACAAGGATCTGCTTGTCTTCCTTCCTGTAGGGCAATATTATAGCAGTGCCAAGCTAATGTTTAATCTCCTTTAACATCCCAGACTCCATGCCTTATTGGGAACTTCATTTTTAGGTAGTAAATTGAAATCACAGCCCAGAGTACATTCAAACCAGGTCGGTTGAGGATTGCATTGTAGGCAGAAGGGGCCTTGACTACTAAGAAATCAACGTAAGCTTTGGTTTGCCTTGGGTACCGACCTACAACTACTGGCAATGTTACTACTCCTTTCGCTGGTACTGCATCACCTGTGAATCCTACTAATGGGAAATTCATCAAACCAATCCGACTATCAGATATGGATATTTTCGAAAAAGCATCATAAAATTAGACATTAGCAGAGCTTTCATTATCAATTAAAATATGGCATACATCATAATTAGTAATATTTAAAGTAACTACAACCATGTCATTATGTGAAAGTTGAACTTCATGAGCATCTTCTTCAGTGAAAGTAATGGATTCTTCAGTCCGCTACTTCTTTGCTGGCTCTATTGACTCACTGGCCTCCCCCCGCTGATGTCCACCAATAATAGTGTTGATAATTCCAAGGGAGGCTAATCTTCTTGTAGTTCATCCCTCCGAGATGGTTCAGGCTGTGGTGGGGCTCTTGGATGATCTTCTCTTTTCTCCAGCCAGCATCTAATAAATCGATCCAGCCAACCTCTTCTGATCAGTGCCTTGATTTTGTTCGGAAGCTAGATACATTCTTTAGTATCATGATCGCGGACACGATGCTAGAGGCAATACTTGTTAGGGTTGCACTTGACTGGATGAGTCCACATCCTCTTCGGCCTTGGCAACTGCTCTTTTATCTCCATCAACACTTAGGTCTTCAATGCGTTTAAGGGAGTATAGTTATTAAATATTCTAAGAGGAGAGTTCTACTAGGTCCTTCGATCTAGACTTCCCTGTCGATGAGCTTGAGGAGGAGTTCAAGCTCGTCTATGCTCGGGGGAGTTTGGGAGCACAATAAAGCTTCACTCAACTTTCTTTTAGGTGCAAGCTTGCTGGATTCATCTGCTTGCCATTCTCTCATGGTCTTATCATCCTTCAATTTGAAGGCCTTCTCAGCTCGGACATAACCTTCAGCTTGAGCCATCATATTAGCAAATTTTCAAGATATTTCTTCTCCAAGGAGGATAGAAAATCATCCTTCTAAAGATCACCCTTCTATGTGGCCATGGCAACAGATTGGTTCAAGTTTCAGACCTTCAGTGCAGCGGTATTGAAGCGGCTAGCATAAACTCGGATGGACTTGATAAGTATAATAAATTTACTAATAAAAGTATTAATTTAATAATTAATTTATTTTAATTTTTAAAAATTAATAATTAATTTATATATATTTAAGAAATTAATGTTTTTATTAATTAAAAATAAATAAAATAAAAAATAAATTATGATTATTAATGAAAAAAGCTTATTTTTTTTGTCATAATAAAATAAATTTGAAGCAAAACGAAGTTAAAATGGACCAATATTAATTTTTAAAGAAAAAAATAAAAAAAATTAGATTCGACTCAACCGGCTCGCCCAGCCAAGCCAACAAAACCAGTTTAGTCGGTGAAGCCGATGTGCCGCTCAAGCTGGCTTAGCCACTAAAGCCAACCCACTGGTCCATGAACCAGGTGTGGATTCCCACCTCAATAGAAGGTGCCCAATCACACGCTGCCACGTGGTGGACCTAGATCGTTAAGAGATTTACAGAAAATTCATCATGGCGTATAGGGGCAAAATAATAATTTTATAGAGCTTGCCGTGTGCTAATTGATCTGGTCTTCAAATGTGCCTGGTTCACATGGTCCATGGGCACAGTAATGGTGCCATCCAATGACTGTGCTCCCTCCCAGTCCAGATCCAATGATTGATGGCTTCTCCTATTCTGATTTGGATCCAAACAGAGCTAGAACGCCATCTGATGGTTCCAAATGCTCCAAACATTGATCCAATGGCTAGATTTCTTCCAAAACCAGATTTAGTGGTTGTTGTTTATTCCTATTTTGATTTGGTTCTAGATAGAGATCAGAGCATGATTAGACGGCTATGCGCATCCCAAGTGATGATCGGATGATGGAGAAAGCTCCCGACAGTGATTTAAACACCCAGGCACAATCCAATTGTAACACCCCACCCCTAGATCTGGGTGACGGTACCACACCCTACCCTTATCTAAAGGTTAAAGGGATTTTAAACTATAACTGAATTACAATATCACTTAAAACCTACTTTTATTTAAGTCAACCAATCCTTCAATCTACAACACAGACATTTCAACTAAACCTTTTGATGCATGCTAATCTATAGCTATGGCAAGTGCACCAGTCGATCAAGTAATAAAGTAAATGAGTAAAGTATCATCCCTAGAGGATTGGAAAATAAGTACTGAAAAGCTCTTTTCTATGCTTTATTTAGAAGATCGATTTATGAGAATAAGAAATTAAAGAACAAAATAAAAGAATAATTAAAAATTTTAAGAAAATAGAGAGAGTGTAATTATTAGGGTTTTAAACTTAAGAGCAATGTGTTACTAAGGCAATCAGGTTCACCAACTCGGTCAATACAATATTCAGTTTATTAGATTAATTTTATTTCATGTAATGGTGGAGTCTCCTAATTTATTCACTACCCTTTAGTCCAGGCATAGCAAAACTATCAATATTTATTAATTATCCTTTGGTCCAGGTGTAATTTAAATAAATATTAATGCATTAAGTTTTGTGAAACCCTCTAATTAAAATACGCTGCGTCCAAAGCACACTAAAATTTCTGCATGCATATGAATTCTAATTTGATTCATAATACAAGGTATATAATCAAGAAGCAATAACATAGATGTACTTGGTCCGTAACATCTATGTTCATCAGATCAATTAGAAGATGGCCAGTAATCTAAAAGCATTAAGATCAGATTTATATACTCCTCATGAATAAAATTTAAAATTAAAAATAAATCATACTGAATATTGCATCAAAAGAGTGGCTACACCTTAGCCTTAGTAAAAAAAAATTTAGTTCATGATAACAAGTTCAAAAATAGCAAATAAAATAAAAAGCATAAAGAAATTAGACTGTTTAATTGCTAAAATTGATTATCCATCGCTCTTGGTGTGAAAATCTTGGTAAAGAAGAAGAGAAGCTTCTTGATCGATATTCTGATTGTCGGAAGAAGAAAAAAAAAAATTAAAAGCCCTTCCTTTTCTCTCAAAAATTTCTCTTCTCTTTCTACCTCTCTCTTCTCTCTCTGTCTCTTTTTCTTTTTTTTTTTTATTGTCTCTCCCTTTTCTTTTCTTCTTCGGCAATAACAAACCTTTTTATAGGCTGAGAGGTGGATTTTTTCACCAAAATTCTATTGAAATTAGGTTTAAAACTCTCAAAATAACTCAAAAAGAGTCATGGATCAATTCTAACCATTGGATGTTGATCAAACGGTCTAAAAATCACTCAAAAATCATCTTAAAATGCCAAATCAAGTTAGAATTCATTTGGACCATTGGATCAGCCTTGAAGATCAAATCTGGGCCATTAGATCATGCATAGAGAAGTCTCTGATTCTTAGTTTTAAAGTCAGGATGAATCTCAGCCATTGGATCTCGACCGAAAGCTGCATCTGCCATTCGTTAGCGCATGCATTTCGACCGTTCGATCAAATCCTAGTGAAAGGTGCCCATCGGATCAAACAAAATTCCTAAATTGCCCTCTATAGACCATGCGCAAGCCCGATGTTGCATGGACTGCCGCATTCTTCAGCTAATCAAAGTGCGCTTCTCTATGTGAAATCTTTGAAATGCCCTCCAAATGGTTCACCATGCACCGTGAAAAATGCTGATGTCAGCTTGGCATCAGCATTGGATCAGTGGGTTGGTCTGCTAGGTGCAGTTGGATCGAACGATCTACTGAGCCAATTTTTTTGAATCGGTTTGAACCGGACCGGCTCTCTTTTTTTTTAAAAAAAAAATTCAATTTTGGGCTCGTTTGAAGTTCGTTTTGCCCAAAATTTATTTCATCTGAATCAAAAAAATAAGATCTTCATATTGGTAGCCTTCTTTCTTACATAAGATTAACAAAAATATCAATTTCTAAAAAAAATAAATTAATTTATTTTATAATTTAATACTTTAATTAGTATATTTTTACCACTTATCACACCCCCTAACTTAGTCATTGCTAGTCCCTCAGCAATGTTTTATTTAATACCATGTTTCAATAAGATTATCCATCAAAAAGATAAAATCTAGTACTAAAGATCAAAAAATTTAGAAAATACTGCTAATTAAGCATTGAGCTTCAAAAGCAAATTTTTCAGTCAATACAATTAAAAACTTCCTTAGAGTACATCAAAGATCTACAGCACTTATGTTCGTGATGACTAACTTTAGCATTTCAGTGTTAAATTAAAAGACAAAAGTATCCTCTCTTATCACCTATTTTGATCAATTTTCTATACATTCTCAATTTTATACTCATGAATTAAGGTAGCTTTCACACTGCCCACCCCCCCTTTTTTTTAGGCTGTGCTGAGCATCCTCCTTCCCTTCACTGTTTTACGTGAGTTTTCATACTTGACCTACGTGCAGAGACCCAGTTACTAGGCTTTGGGCAATCCACATATACTCTATCTTTTGCACTTTATTTTTAGGCAGGTAGCTCTTTCCTTAAATTCAAGTTTCTTTGATTAGAATGTATATTAATTATCAATTTTCAGTGATAATTGAATCCTCAGTTGGCCTTATAATCAATACCTACTTTGCCTTGTTAGTGTGCATGTGCAATTAGAAGTGCTAATAGTCTTTTAATGACCTAAGTAGGCTGCTAAAAGTTGACCAACTAATCTACTTCTTTAACTCGTTACATTCATTAGCAAATAATTCTATCTTTTATCACTTATCCAGTCTATCTTGCTCAAGATTTTCTTCTTGACACATACAATTTTTTTTTTTTACCTCCTAACTTATTCTACATTGTCTTAAAGGAGAAAGAAAAATAAAGGGTGCAATAAAGGATAGGAAGGAATACACCTGATTTGGTTCAGTCTGGTTCTTTGGAGCTTTGAAATTTTGCTTGAGCTCTCATTGATTTTTTTCTGCAAAATTGAAAATACACACCAAAGCAGTAAAAGAGCAACAATAAATTACTAAAAAATAAAAGAAAAGAAAAATGATCAAAACTAAAAAGAAAAGAAACAACCTATCTAGTAGTTCTGATTTATAGTCTTCAGCTTGACTTTCTTTGAGTTCTAAAGTTGGATCAATCTGGTGCCACTTCAATTGGAATACTTTCATGTTTGGTCGAGTCCTCTTTCAATTAGACATTGCTAGCTTTTATAGTCTCAAACCTATTTTCTACAGAATTCTCATATACTGAATTGTCAATAATATCAATTAGAAAATAAGTTTGATTATCATCAGGATGTTTAGTATCTTTGAAAACATTAAAAGTAACTTATTCATCTTGGACTCTAAGAATTAATTTTTCTTGTTGAACATCTATTAAAGCTCCTCCAGTAGCTAAAAAGGGTCTCCCTAAAATAAGGGGTACATCATAATCTTCTTCCATATCAAGAACAATAAAATCAATAGGAAAAATAAACTTGTTTACCTTTACCAAGACATCCTCCACTATACCTCTTGGATATTTGATGGATCTGTCGGCTAATTGAAGAGTAATAGTGGTAGGCTTTCGGTTCTCCTAGACCCAGCTTTCTGAAAATAGAAAAAGGCATGAGATTAATACTTGCTCCTAAATCACATAAAACTTTATCAAAACTACAATCACCAATAATGCAAGGGATAGTAAAACTCTCCTGGATCTTTTAGCTTCTGTGGTAATTTATTTTGAAGTATTGCTGAGCATTCTTCATTCAAATTTATTCTCTCATGCTCCTTCAGCTTTTTCTTATTTGTTAGGATTTCTTTGAGAAACTTGGCATACCTGGGCATTTGAGTAATAGCATCTACAAAAGGAATATTAATATGTAAATTCTTTAAAATTTTGAAAAAGTTAGAAAATTTTCTTATCTGGATGCTGTATTTGTCTCTCTGGGAATGGTAGTGGCGGCACGTAGGGCTTCACATTTGGATCAGCAAATCGTATACCTGGAGACCATCCATCTGCTGGTTGTTTTGGTGACTGACGAATTTTAGTTGATGGTTCCTTATTTGTAGTTGGCTCTTCAGTCTCTTTCTTCTGATGTGGCTCCTCCAGCTTTGTACCACTTCTTAGGGTGATAGCATTGACTTGCTCCCTTGGATTGGTCTCCTGTGTTGCTGGGCAAGGATCCCTGAGGTCTCTCAGAGATTATCTTAGCCATTTGACCTATTTGCATCTCCAAGTTTTGAATTGCTGCTGCTTGGTCCTGCCTAAGTTTGGCTTCCTAAATTTTTTATAGTTGCTTCTTGGTTTTGCATAAATTTGACCATCAGCTCTTCCATGTTGGACTTCTTTTCAGGTACTTGGAAATCCCGGGGGTGGCTGTTGTGCTGCATTTTGATTACTCCATGAGAAATTTGGGTGCTGCCTCCACCCTTGATTGTATGTGTTGGAGTAGGGATTATTTTGTTGCGGCCTAAAAAAATTACCAATATAATTAGCTGTATATCAGTTGCTTTAGCAAAAGGATTACCTATCTGGCAATTGCTCGTATCGTGTCCTCCTCCACACAGGTCACAAGTGATGCTCTGAACATGCATAGCTGTTCCCTTCAAGTTGTTGACTTCGGCTCTAAGGGCTGCAATTTCAGCTAGTAAGGTTGGCACGCAATCTACTCCCTGCACAGCTGCTAGTCTTTTTGGCATCATGCATTCTGTCTGCCATTGATAGCTATTTGATGCCATCTCATCGATCAGATCGAAGGCTTCTTCCTCCATTTTTTCGATTAATGGTTCCTCCTGCTGCTGCATCAATCATAGAATGATTAGTAGGAGATAAACCATTATAGAAAGTTTGTACCTGAAGCCATACGGATAGTTGATGATGTGGACATCTCCTCAGCAAGTTCCTTGAAATGCTCCCAAGCCTCATATAGTGTCTCCATGTCCATCTGCATAAAAGAAGTGATATCGTTGCGCATCTTGGCAGTCTTGGAAGGTGGAAAGTACTTGGCTAAGAATTTTTGGGCTAGGACATCCCAAGTTGTGATAGAACCTGCAGGAAAGAGAATGAAGCCAACTTCTTAGCTTTGTCCCATAAAGAGAAAGGAAATAACCTTAATCTAATAGCATCATCCGACACCCCATTAATTTTAAAAGTATCACAAAGTTCAAGAAAGTTAGAAATATGGGCATTCGGATCATCATGCACGTGTCCACTGAATTGGACAGTTGATTGAATCATCTGGATCATCGCCGATTTTATTTCGAAGTTGTTTGCTCGTACAGGCGGTCTCCTGATGCTCGAAGCTGCATCGGCTATAGATGGTGTGATGTAATCATTTAATGGATGATGTACTGGATCGAATAGCTTCATGCTGTCCTTCGGTCGCCATATCCAATCCTAGATTGATGTCGTTAGGATCTTCAGCTGCCATGTTTCTTTCTTGTTGTAGTCTTCTAATGGTCCTTTCAATTTCTGGATCTAAAGGTAGTAAGTTACTATGTCCAGTACGTGTCATGCACTAAACAAAATTTTTTTTAAAAAATAATAAAAATTAAAAATAAAATTTTAAAGTAAAGCTAGGATCAAAATTTTAATATTATTTTAGACACAATCCTCAACAACGGTGCCAAAAACTTGATGCGTGCTAATTTATAGCTATGGCAAGTGCACCAGTCGATCAAGTAATAAAGTGAATGAGTAGAGTATCATCCCTAGAGGATTGAAAAATAAGTACTGAAAAGCTCTTTCCTATGCTTTATTTAGAAGATCGATTTATGAGAATAAGAAATTAAAGAACAAAATAAAGAAATAATTAAAAATTTTAAGAAAATAGAGAGAGTGTAATTATTAGGGTTTTAAACTTAAGAGCAATGGATTACTAAGGCAATCGGTTCACCAACTCAGTCAATACAATATTCAGATTTATTAGATTAATTTTATTTCATGTGACGGTGGAGTCTCCTAATTTATTCACTACCCTTTGGTCCAGGCATAGCAAAACTATTCAATATTTATTAATTATCCTTTGGTCCAGGTGTAATTTAAATAAATATTAATGCATTAAGTTTTGTGAAACCCTCTAATTAAAATACGCTGCGTCCAAAGCGCACTAAAATTTTCTGCATGCATATGAATTCTAATTTGATTCATAATACAAGGTATATAATCAAGAAGCAATAACATAGATGTACTTGGTCCGTAACATCTATGTTCATCAGATCAATTAGAAGATGGCCAGTAATCTAAAAGCATTAAGATCAGATTTATATACTCCTCATGAATAAAATTTAAAATTAAAAATAAATCATACTGAATATTGCATCAAAAGAGTGGCTACACCTTAGCCTTAGTAAAAGAAAATTTAGTTCATGATAACAAGTTCAAAAACAGTGAATAAAATAAAAAGCATAAAGAAATTAGACTGTTTGATTGCTGAAATTGATTGTCCATCGCTCTTGGTGTGGAAAATTTGGTGAAGAAGAAGAGAAGCTCCTTGATCGATGTTCTGATTGTCGGAAGAAGAAAAGAAAAAAATTAAAAGCCTTCCTTTTCTCTCAAAAATCTCTCTTCTCTTTCTACCTCTCTCTTCTCTCTCTTTTCATTTTTTTTTTACTGTCTCTCCCTTTTCTTTTCTTCTTTGGCAATAACAGACCTTTTGATAGGCTGAGAGGTGGATTTTTCCACCGAAATCCTATTGAAATTAGGTTTAAAACTCTCAAAATAACTCAGAAAGAGTCCTGGATCAATTCTAACCGTTGGATGTTGATCAAACGGTCCAAAAATCACTCAAAAATCATCTTAAAATCCCAAATCAAGTCGGAATTCATTTGGACCATTGGATCAACCTTGAAGATCAAATTTGGGCCATCAGATCATGCATAGAGAAGTCTCTGATTCTTAGTTTTAAAGTCGGGATGAATCTTAGCTATTAGATCTCGACTGGGAGCTGCATCTGCCGTTCGTTAGCGCATGCATTTCGGCATTCGATCAAATCTTAATGAAAGGTGCCCATCGGATCAGATAGAATTTTCAAATTGCCCTCTATAGACCATGCACGAGCTCGGTATTGCGTGGACCGCCGCATTCTTCAGTCAATCAGAGCTCTCCATGTGAAATCCCTAAAATGCCCTCCAAATGGTCCCCCATGCACTGCAAACAATGCTGACGTCAGCTTGGCATCAGCATTGCATCAGTGGGTTGGTCTGCTGGGTGCAGTCGGATCGAGTGGTCTGCTGAGCCGATTTTTCTGAACCGGTTTGAACCAGACCAGCTCTCTTTTTTTTTTTTGAAATTCAATTTCGGACTCGTTTGAAGTCCATTTTGCCTGAAATTTATTTTATCTAAATTAGAAAAATAAGATCTTCATATTGGTGACCTTCTTTTCTACATAAGATTAACAAAAGTATTAATGTTTAGAAAAATAGATTAATTTATTTTATAATTTAATACTTTTATTAGTATATTTTTACCACTTATCACCTTTCTTAAAAACTAAACTCAATATGTCAATTAAATCTTTGCTATAAACCATTATCTCAATTCAATTCATCAGTTCACATAAAGAACCTCGGAGTTTCAAATAACAAACCATGCTTTATATATACATTCTAGTCATTAATCATCTTATTATTACATGCCTTTAGGAAACAAACTAATACACATACAAATAACAGTATCTAATTTAACTAACATAGCTATAAAATCCTGCTCACAAAACATCTCTTTTACAAACTTATTCACATCCAAAATACTTCCTCTACTAGAGGTACTAATACACATGTTGAAACATACCTCCCAACCCAACTACTCCAAAAACTGCAATTAGAAAGAGTGATGGGTGAGACTTGGAAAGTCTTAGTGAGTGGATAAACAATCTAACAATGGAAAAATAGGAAGGCATAGCTATAATATTCACTGTCATAACATATAACTATATTTTTGATATACTTTCAAATATAAGTAAACCAAATAAAAACAAGACCATAAATAAATTATTTTCCTAAAAGAAGGCTTTGCTGAGCTAATAGAATCTACTGAGCCAAAAGAATTCTACTGAACTAAACACACCCATTTTTCTCTTTTCTGAATAATGCTGATGGCTATGGCTGACTACTCCTAGCACACCCCTACCATGAGTAGTTAGCACATAGGATGAATGTGAATGTAGCTAAAATAATGCCCCCCTAGGCATTCAGATACACTACCAATTCACTATCCATACCTTGACGATACACTATCAATACATTGCCAAGCCCCACTGGGCATTTTGATACCTTATATAGCAAGGAGGTGCCGGCTGCTATATGCTGCATGACATGCCATGTTATGCATTTTTTTCAAATGCTGATACTGAATAAACTTTCAAATACTGATAGGCTAATTTAAATAAAATCGAAACAAGAGATAAGCTAAGTATCAAAACATTTATACATAATTTTGTTTCATACTTATGAATATGAATGGAACCACATAAAAGAAAAAGTACCAAAGCTACATAAGAAAATCAACTCACCTCAACTGGTTATTAGTTAAATGGGCTTACTCAAAGTACCTTTCCAAACATTTTCTTTTCCTATATCATCAATAAGCATTGATTAAACTCATGTCTTATGATTCAAGATCAAAACTACACATACTTTGCTTCTAAACTCTTGTTTTAGTCTTTTAACCATTCCCCCTTACTTTATCTTGCTTGTTTTAGCTTAGGTCTAACTATACTTAATATAAATTCAGAAATTTCCAAAAGTTCAGCTATGGTTTCATCCTTACAGATCATTCCAAATTCAGTCAACATAGTTCTAATTACTTACTAAACTATTCAACAGTTCCTAATAAAATTGATAGCATAATTCATCCTCCAAATTAGGTTTAATTATCCAATTTTGCTTTACTACAACATCTAGTCTAATAACACTACTTAAATGATTAATTCAAACTTAATTTAAAGCTTAAGAGCTTTACCTCAAACTGCTACAACCCTGCAAAAGTTCTGAAACCAACTTCTCTCTTTCCAACTACCAGTAGGCTTTCTTCTTCCAAACCAGTTTATTCCCAAACCATCTCTTTTTCCACTGAATCTTATGAATTTGTAACTAAAAACTCTTCCTTCTCTAGCCCTCTCCCTCTCTTTTCTGGCTATTCTAACCATGGAACTCCTAGAAGAAGAAAAGAGAATCGGTGGCTTTTATTTTAAAAGAAACATAGAATTTGTTAGTTGTCACCCAATCAAGAAGCCAACACACCTCTCCCTCTCTCTTCTAACTATGTGGCACAACTCAAGGAAGCCAGCTATTAAGTTATTTTTCTAAAAATCCATTTAAACCCCCATGTTTAAAGCTTCTGGCCCACACCGCTCTTCTGTTCCCGCAGACTGAGTTGGCTCGGTCCCAAATCAGGTCAGCTCGACTGTCAGGCGGGTCAGCTCTCTCAGGAAAAATAGAAAACTCACTCTATAGCCTGAGACTCGGATCAGCTTGATTTCAATTTGGATCAGCTCAAACTTTAAAATTTTAGAAATTCTATTCTCATACTCTGCTCATAACTTTAATCAATTTTTGCTTATTTAAGTTAATGTCCTCGTTTATTTTACTCTTCATTAACTTTAAAATATAAATACAAATAAGGAATACCCCCTATCTAAATTCAATAAAAATATAAAAAAAATCAAAATTCTTAAGAATAAGAAACTAAAATTTGGGTTCTAGTTAAAATATTTCAAACTCAAAACTTTTATAACTTTCTTACTTCTGAATGAATAGGTTAAAGGATCTCCAAAATTTGTTAAAAATCATTTTGCAACTTACCAACATCTAAAGATCAATTATTGAGACTTTTTGTTTCAAAAAAATATATATTTCATATAGCCCTCCTTATAGGTGCTAGATTTCGAACTTAGAAAATTTTCAGGACTCGAAATTGTAGATAACCATAATTTGCACTGAAATATCTTCCATAACCTTTGGCAGGGTAAATTAATTACATACACAAATACAAATCTTTTAATTTATTTATTTTTTTGATTCGGGATGTTACATTTCCTACTTTTTTAAAATAAATTTCGTCCTCAAAATTTGTACTTTCTTCTTCAAGTAACTTTTAAGTGTCAATAATGACATTGCTAAATATTCATCATTCAATCAACTTATGGTTTTGATAGAATCCTTTAAAAAAAAAAAAATTCCAACTCCTCAAATTTTTTCACATTCATGAATATTACTAATATATTACTAAATAGCGCTTAAAGAAACTCAAATTAACATATTCCCAATCATCAAATATGCATACACTTAATTCAAATATTACTAAGCCATACCTTTGTTAACTCCTTTTTCCACCTAACTTCAATTTTCTCTAGAAGAAGATTTTGTATCCGAAGGAAGTCCTTCTCTCAATCTTCTTACTTGCTATCCTAAGATAGAACATTGATCAAGATATCTTCTACTTCTATCATTTGCTCTTTCATAATCCCACCTTAATTGCTGAAGCTCTATACTTACAGTGTTATACTTTAATTTCATTCTTTGAAATAAATGCTTATACTCTTTCATGTCCTCATAATTTACGTCTTGCACTTCAAAATCAAAATGATACTTTAAATCATTTTGAGCATAAATTGCCACTTGCTCTTCCGATTGCCACTGCTCCACATTTGGATAACCCATTGATCTGAAGGTTTCATAAGGCTGCTCCCCTCTATTAATAGTTATCTCTATATATGCTCTTACATGTCTCCCTTCCCTTTCTTCCACTCCATAAATTGGATCTGGAAGTCCCAATTCTCTTATAATTTTAGTTAAAATAATCTTTGGGAATATCTCAATTACATTCATAATCTATAATTAACATTCCAAATCAATCATTGCTATAAAATTATCCTTAACAATTGCTATCTGATTCTTGATTCATCACTATTCATTACACTATACCAACATACATTTCACACCTATATCTAATGTTTAGCTCAAATAAGAAACATAAGAATATACATACTTTACTTATTTCAAAAGTTATCAACATTATAAACAAACTCATTCAACTCATGGCCATTAATCAGCTACCCAATTAATTAAGATATAAAACTACTAATAATTCATAACGTTACCAAAATTTGCATCTAAATATTGAATTCTTGACCACCAATTTAAACTTATGCTTTAATAAATTCAAACTAAAGTATTTAACTCATACCTATTTCTTTCATCTTAAGATAGCTTACATCACCTGCTATCCATTTTACTTTAGCCTATCTTGATCACTATTATTAGTCCTCACCTTACTTACCTACACATCAGCAAACACATTTGTTGCCCAAGGATGGCTTCCTAAGAGCGGGGGGGGGGGGGGGGGGTGAATTGGATTTCTAAAAAATCTTGGCCAATTTAAACTATAATACAAATATGTGCTTCTAATTAAAAAAACTTGAATGCTTGTGGTGAATAAGCAAGGTGTAGCAGCAAAATTAAAAGCAACTAGATAATGCAAATATATAAAGCAAATAAAGAAAGTAAGAAATGTAAAACCACAATACAAATATAGATTTTATAGTCGTTTGGTGCAACTCCGCACCTACGTCTACTTTTCAAGCTCTCCTTGGGAATTCTACTATAATCCCAAGATTATAATGCATTTATTTTAACCCAGGATCACAAACAAATCCAGTTGATTTTGTCGGGCTCACCAACCATGATCCTACACCAATAGTTTTCTTGGGTTCACTATCAACCCGATTGGTTTTAACCTTGGAGCACCAACCACAACCTTTATACTATCCAATTTTTGGTTTGGACCAATCTACATCCCAAGTTTCTTTCTTCCAAAGAAACTTGTAAAGAAATAAAAATACAAGTATAAGAATTTAGCACAAAAAATTAAAAAAAAAGTTTTTGATGTTTAATGGAGAGGTTGAAAGATGGCTCTTGAAGCTTTGTATTCTCTGCTTTGAAGGTTGAGAGGATGCTTGAATGAATGAGGATGATCACACATGAAAGCTCTCTGAATTTGATGCACAAAGTTCTTTCTTTTCTCTCTTTTCTTTAAATATTCAATGAACCTCATAATTTAAATGATTTCTACTTTCAATCCACTTAATCTCACTTTTCAAATATTTCTCTAGCCTTTTATACTCTTTGTGATGGCTAGACGATCAGTTCTCATCATTGGAAGCCTTGAAATAGCCGTTGGAGTGGAGAAATAGCCATTAGAAAAGCTGCAGAAAACTAGCCATTACAATCACTGGATCGGCTTAGTTTTTGATTAGGTCCGATCAGTTCTAACTGGATTAGCTCAGTTTATAATTGGATCGGCTTAGCTTTCTAGGTCTTGAAAAACTAGCTTTCTGCACTTTCTATTTTTTGCTTTCACTGAGACTAGGTCAGCTCAGTCTCAGACTGGATCGGCTTAGATTACGTGCCATGCATGTCGAACCACCCATCATCACCTAGGGGTCGTCCCTTGGATTGATCATTTTACTAAAATTTAATTTTCTTCTAATTTATGCATCCAAAAATCATGGGACTGCCTCCAAAAGATAAAAAATCTTCTAAGCTTGTTCTTAAGGCTTCCAAAATAGATTTTCTCTAACTTTGTAAAATTATAATTTTGCCTCCTATAACTTTTTCTTGATCTCCAACTTGATAAAAATATAATTTTAACTTGAATACCTGAAAAGACCTACATCCATTCTTGAAATACTTGGTTAAATACTTAAACACTCAAAGTTTGATGATCATCAAAATCAATCATGGGATCAATAATCTCTCCCTTTTCGATGATGGCAAAACTTTGAGTATATGCATTGAAATATAATTTAATATGTTTCAATAAATTAGCTAGTATAAAGTCATGAAGTGATAATATACATAAACATAAATGCACACTTCATGAAAGCTCTAATTAATATTTTACATAATTTATATACTCATATCAAAATAATATTTCAATTTAAATCAATGAGTATTAAGGTTCCAAGCATGAAATTCATTGAGTTTCTTAAGTATTAATTCTTTAAGCATATACTATACCTCTCCCCCTTTTTGACAACATCAAAAAGCTCATGGGAAGTAACAGGAAAAAAGATCAAAATTAACATGAAGACATTAAATTGAGAGATGTATCAAATTCATAAAGTTAAATCAAAGAAATCATCTCTCCTTTTGAATGAATATCTTCTTCTTTTGAAAAATTAGCTTGAATTCAAATGTCAAAGTCTCTCCCTCTTATTAAATGATGATAATCAAATTCAAAAAAAAAATTAATTTAATTTCAAGAGATTATTAAATTTGAACTATATGGGATATTTAATATGAGAATAAATATGTTTGATATCAAATTTATATTGATATTACTCTCCCTTTTTCTAAAAGGTTTGAATTCAAATTTTTCAAGTCAATATCAAGGGATAGAGCTTTGCAAGATATTTTAGCATATTTGATTCCAAGTAAAGTATGTCCAAGGTTAAATTTCTATTTGATACCATTAATTTAGATTTTGAATTCAACTTTAAAAAATAAATATTTTCAAATAAAATAAGTATAACATGAAAAGAAAATTGACATCAATTTTAATATTTATTCTTTGCTTTTCTTAAGAAATTTTAGTCAATTAAGTTTAGAAAAGATATGTCTCATGCATGTATCGAGGAAATCAGTATAGTATCAAAGTAGTTAAGTGGTACGTTTTCAAATTTAGCTCTTAAGTAAAAATTAAAATAATTTTATAAGAATTTCTCAAGGCACATTAAAAAACTAGTTCATATTCAGTTTTATATTTCAAATTCAACTAAGCTCCAATCAATTATCAAGAATAATCATGCAAATCGAAATATGAAACTAGCATATTAGTGATACCACTTTAAATAATTTTTTTAACATTGAAAAATAATTTGTTTATCTGATAGCACTTTAAATCATGTAAATCAAATTGAATAAACACATGAAAGTACCAATTGAAAAGATTATAAAATATTTGATGGAAAGTTTAAAATCAATAAGGCTCAAAATAAGATAATTGATTAAGAATTTTAGATCAAAAGTTCATTAACATTTTCAATCAAATCAAATCAAAAAATATATCTCCTCCTATTTTTCATACTAATAGCTAGATTAATTCACTTTCTAACTTTCTCTCTATCTTTTTTTCAAACTAAGCATATTTTAAATTTAGATTATCAAATTAAAATATATATATTCATTCTTTAGCATTATCTCTTTCTTTTTTTTTCAAAATTTACATACTTAAGCTTTACAATTTTTGTTACTCCCCCTTTTCTTTCAAGTTAAGCATCTTTAATTTGATACCATTTTTATGATTAATTAATACCAATTTAGTAACTAATTCATCTTAAATGAATTCTTCCCCTTTTTCAATTTCAAAGGTCTTTCCAATTAAATGATTACTTCTTCTTTAATATTTTCTCCTCCTTACTTTAGCAAACAAAATCATTTTAAAATTAAACATAATTCAAATGCATGACCATCAATTGAGTGAACTAAGTATTAATTAATCCAAATATCAATCAATCAAAGCATTCACTCAAGAAGACACCAAATTTTTAAAAATTTAATTTTTATTAAGTTCAAAGAATGTTTACAAAATAATGTATACAATAAGAGCAAACATTGAGAGGATCAAAAAAGTATGACACGAACATCTATCAAAAAGATATTTTGTTTAAATTTAGATCTTCCTTGTCATAAGAAATATCACTCAATTAAGTTTAGAAAATGTATGAAATTCTTTGAATTTTATCTTAAATGGTATCACATCAAGAGTATATCAATGTAAAATAGATTTGAGACATCATATTCAATTCTTTTGTCAAAAAATAATATAATAAAATGCAAGACAAAAAAGATACCAATGATACCAAGAGTAAAAGTTTTCTTAGGAAGAAACTTCTTGATACCAATTAAACTAAAATTTAGATCAAATCATGATTTTCTTAATAGTTCAATACCATTTAAAAATTAATTTGCAAGTTTAGCTTGATACCAACGAATTTAGTTTTGAATTGATAAAGATAAATTGATTCAGATAGATCAATTTGAATTAATATTAGCAAATCAGTCAAGGTACACCATAAAGCGATTTTAAGTTATTCTTCAAAAAGATTATCCCTTCCTTTTCTTAAGAAATATCAAGCAATTTAGTTTAGAAAAGATACGTACTTTTGAGTTTGTCTCAAATAATATTAAATCAAGAATATAGCAGTGCAAAATCAGATTTGAAACAAGGATATTTTTTTCTTTTTGCCAAAAGATAAATCAATCAAATGCATGGCAAATAGTTGGCTGTTTGATACTAATTACTTTAAACTAAAATCATCTTTAAACATCTAGCTTTAAAGATAAATAACAACTTTCTTGAAATATTTTACTTGATATCAACTTTAAAAGATTCAAGAAGAGCATTTTTCAAATTTAATTTTCAAAATCATTCAATCGAAACAAAGTACGAATGGTCATTAATAAATTTTTTTATTTTTTTAAAATTAGAAAAGACAATCAAATCAATAATCAAGAAAGATATTCAAAACAATTTGGAAAAGGTTCCATTAATCAAATTAAATAGGATCAATATCAAGAAAAAAATAGATAAGGGCTTTAAGAGTTATGTTTAACTAGGAGATTTTTAAATCCTTAAGATAAAACTAAGATGTAATGAAAATTAACACATCAAGTACATGAGTTTTATAAATAGATATTTTATCTTCAAGTACTTAGATCATGCAAAATTTTAGAAAAATTTTGATAATTTAGCATCTTTTAAATTTCAGGTTTATCAATTACAAAATTGCTATGGGGAGGCTTAAAATATCATGTTGAATTTCAAGATAAAATCATTTCGTCCATAGAAAGATATACAAAGGAGAGCATATTAATTTAAAAATCAAAACATTCAATCATTGCAAGCATCAAAATCAATTATACTTATCAAATATAAAAAGAATCATCATATGCATATATATTAATAAATCATTAAAGTCAATATATTCAATGAAATAATTATTGATGGTGTGATGTAAGAAAGAGTTTAGATTATACCATGCATCAATATCCATCTCTTTTCATTTCCAAGGCATCCATAAAAAATTTTCTTTCTTTCATTTCATTTGGATCCTTGGTGCACCTGCAAAATCACTTAATAATTTTTTTTGGTACCCAAGCCATCTTCGGTCCATAGGAGTTAGTATTCAATGTTCCCTTTGGAATCCAAATTTATTTAATTGAGGTTTGTCCAATTCTTTTAAAATTACATTCTAAAATTTTATGGCCTACTTTGTTACATTTGAAACACACTATTGAATCATTTTTAGGTGAGGCTCTAGTAATCAGATTTTTTATATGTTGTTGTTTTCTTGAAGAATTAAAACTAATTTCTATTTTATTGAAAGCAACCTTATTATTATTATTTACCATAGATTGAAGATTTTGAAAGCTAAGGATAAATTTTTCAGCTATGGATCTGAAAATCTCAATCTTTCTTTTTAATTTTTTATTTTCTCCTAAAAGCTTTTTCTTTTCACTTAAAAGATTTTCATTTGTTTATAGGAAGGATCTTAAAATATCATTTTTCTTTCTAAACTCAATGTTTTCTTCAACTAAAGAATTTTTAGATTTAATCCATTCTTCTTTTTCTTTAGCCAATATATTCTTTTCTTTCAAGATATCTTTTTTATTTAATAATTTATTTTTTTCATTAGCTAAAAGAAGATTAGATATTTTTATTTCTTTATTTTCAGCCTTAAATTTTTGAATTCATCCATTAAATCATTGAAGACTTGAAACAATTTATCAAATGTAAACTCGGAAGAGTTTTCAGAATTTACCTCATTCTCAAAAGCCATGAGGCAAAGATTTGTCGCTTCCTCTTTCTCATCCGAGCTTGAAGTGTCACTATCTCTCTAAATTTTAAGCATAGCTCTTTTCTTGGTCCTTTTGGGGTGCTTTTTAAGTAAGGAGCAATCCGACTTGTGGTGACCCCTCTAGTTGCAATTGTAGCAAGTGACATTTATCCTTTCTTTTCTTTCTTCATTATCTTTCTTCTTTAAGCTTTTCTTTGTGAGGAACTTCTTGAATTTGCTTGTGAGTAGGTTCATGTCCTCATCATCATGTTCACTTTCTTCTTCATCTTCTTCTTCTTCTGACTCATTGCTTTCTTTAAATTTGGCCATGGACTTGAAAGCAATGGTCTTCATCTTAGGCTCCTCTTCTTCCTCCTTTTAAGCCATATGCATCTCATGGGTCATAAGAGAACCCATGAGCTCTTCTAAGGATAGCTTGGTGAGATCTTTTCTTCTTGTATTGCCGTCACCTTAGCTTTCTATTCTTTAGGCAAAGACCTAAGCACTTTGCAAATAAGATTATGATTAGAATAAGTTTTGCCTAGGCCATTTAAAGTATTTATGATTTCAGTAAATTTGGTGAACATATCGAAAATAGACTCATATTTTTTCATTTTGAACATTTCATATTTGTGAACAAGCAAGTTAATTTTTGACTCTTTGACTTGACTTGTTCCTTTATGAGTTATTTCTAACATATCCCAAATTTCTTTAACCGATGTGCATAATGATATTCTATTGAACTTATGCACATATAAGGAATAGTAAAGTACATTGATGGCTTTTGCATTTAATTAAGCCATCTTTTTGTCAAATTGATCCCATTTCTTTTTCGGCTTGGAAAGAGTCATATCATTTATAATTTTTATGGGTGTGTATGGTCCTCTAGTTATGATTCCCCACAAATCATAATCTAGAGCTTGTATGAAAATTCTCATTTTTATTTTCCAAAAGATATAGTTGGTGCCATCAAATAAAGATGGTCTAAAAGTGGATTGGCCTTCAACAAAAGAAACACCACTTGGGGTTGCTGTAAGATCTTTTTCTCTTGACTGTTAGGTCAATAATTAATAACAGAGCATCTGCTCTGATACCACTTGTTGCCCAAGGATGGCTACCCAAGAGGGGAGGGGGGTGAATTGAATTTCTAAAAAATCTTGGCCAATTTAAACTCTAATGCAAATATGTACTTCTAATTAAAAGAACTTGAATGCTTGTGGTGAATAAGTAAGGTGTAACAGTGGAATTAAAAGTAACTAGATAATGCAAATATATAAAGCAAATAAAAAAAGCAAGAAGCAAAACCATGATACAAATACAAAGATTTTATAGTCGTTCGATGCAACCCCGCAGCTATGTCTACTCTCCAAGCTCTCCTTAGGAATTCTACTATAATTTCTAGATTACAGTGTGTTTGTTTTAACTCGAAATCATAAATAAATCTAGTTGGTTTTGGCGGGCTCACCAACCACAACCCTACATCGATAGTTTTCTCGGGTTCACTATCAATCAAGTTGGTTTAACCTAGGAGCACTAACCACAAACTTTATTCAATGCAATTTTTGGCTTGGACCAACCTACATCCCAAATTTCTTTCTCCCAAAGAAACTTGTAAAAAGATAAAAATACAAGTATAAGAATCCAGTATAAAAAATAAAATAAAAAAGAACTCTTTTTAAAGTTTGATGGAGAGACTGAAAGATGGCTCTTGAAGCTTTGTATTCTCTCCTTTAAAGGCTGAGAGGAAGCTTGAATAAATGAGGATGATCATACTTGAAAGCTCTCTGAATTTGATGCACAAAGTCCTCTCTTTTCTTTCTTTTTCGTTAAATATTCAATGAACCTCATAATTTGAATGATTTCTACTTTCAATCCACTTAATCTCACTTTTCAAATATTTCTCTAGCCTTTTTTACTCTTTGTGATGGTTGGAGGATCAGTTCTAGCTGTTGGAAGCCTTGAAATAACCATTGGAGCAAAGAAATGGCCGTTAGAAAAAGCTACAAAAAATTAGCCATTATAATCATTGGGTCGGCTCAGTTTTTGACTGGGTCGGCTTAGTTCCCTAGATCTTGAAAAATTGGCTTTCTATACTTTCTATCTTTTGCTTCCACTGAGACTAGGTCGGCTCAGTCTCAGATCGGGTTGGCCTAGATTGCATGCCACGCATGCCGAACAGTCCATTTCGAAGGGGGATGACCTATGGATCATCCCTTAGGTTGACTCTTTTGCTAAAACTTAATTTTCTTTCATTTTATGCATATAAAAATCTTGGGATTGCCTCCAAAAGATCAGAAATCTTCTAAGCTTGTTCTTGAGGCTTTAGAAATAGATTTTTTTCAACTTTACAAAATTATAATTTTGTCCCTTGTTACTTTTTCTTGATCTCCAACTTGATAAAATTATAATTTTAACTTGAACACCTAGAAAGACCAACATCCATTCTTAAAATATATGGTTAAATACTTAAATACTTAAAGTTTGACGATCATCAAAATCGATCATGAGGTCAACAACATTGGACTTTGATTCAATTTATCTATCAATCAAGTCATTTTCAAAATCACTCGACTCACTTTATACTAATCTTTAGCTTTGTCTCATTTCTTCAAATCATAAACCTTTGCTCAGACTTAGGTCCATTCCTACTATTCTTAAACCCTTACTGATCTCTATTGATCCCAATTCATTTCTTATGCCGCTGATTATAAACCTTTATTTACTTCGATGGATTATAAGACTTTACTCATATCACCAATTGAACTTACTCATATCATAAATTAAACCTTGCTTATCTCTGTAAACCATTAAACCTGTGCTCATAACATTGGCTCATCTTTGTTGATCTCTCCATTAATTATAAAACTTTGCTCTGATACCACAGATGTAACACCCCATCCCTAAATCCGGATGATGGTGCTACACCCCATCCTTATCTAAAGGTTAAGGAGATTTTAAACTATAACTGAATTATAATATCATTTAAAACCTACTTTTATTTAAGACAATCAATCCTTCAATCTGCAATAAAGCATTTCAAGTAAACCTAACCTTTCTTAAAAACTAAACTCAATATGTCAATTAAATCTTTGCTATAAACCATTATCTCAATTCAACTCATCAGATCACATAACCAACCTTAGAGTTTCAAATAACAAACAATGCTTTATACATACATTGTAGTTATTAATCATCTTATTATTACATGCCTTTAGGAAAAAAACTAATACACATACAGATAACAATATCTAATTTAACTAACTTAGCTATACAATCCTTCTCAAAAAATATCTCTTTTACAAACTTATTCTCATCCAAAATACTTCCTCTGCTAGAGGTACTGATGCACATGTTGAAACATATCTCCCAACCCAGCTACTCTAAAAATTGCAATTAGAAAGAGTGAGGGGTGAGACTTGGAAAGTCTCGGTGAGTGGATAAATAATCTAACAGTGGAAAAATAGGAAGGCATAGCTATAATATTCACTACCATAACATATAACAATATTTTTGATATACTTTCAAATATAAGTAAACCAAACAAGAACAAGACCATAAATAAATTATTTTGCTGAAAAAAGGCTTTGCTGAGCTAAAATAAGTTTATTGAGCTAATAGAATCTACTGAGCCAAAAGAATTCTGCTGAACTAAACATACCCATTTTTCTCTTTTTTGAATAATATTGATGGCTATGGCTGACTACTCCCAGTGCACCCCTACCATGAGTAGTTAGCACATAGGATGAATATGAATGCTGCTGAAATAAAGACCCACTAGGAATTCAGATATACTGCCAATACACTATCTATACACTGCTAATACACTGCCAATATACTGCCAAGCTCCACTGGGCATTCTAATATCTTATATCGCAAGGAAGTGTCAGCTGCTATATGTTGCATGACATACCGTGTTATGCATTTTTTTTAAAAGCTGATACTGAATAAACTTTCAAATACTGATAGGATAATTTAAATAAAATCCAAACAAGAGATAAGCTAAGTATCAAAATATTTATACATATTTTTGTTTCATACTTATGAATATGAATAGAAGCACATATAAGAAAAAATACCAAAGCTAGATAAGAAAATCCACTGACCTCAACTGGCTATTAGTTAAATGGGCTTACTCAAAGCACCTTTCCAAATTTTTCCTTTTCCTATATCATCAATAAACATTGATTAAACTCATATCTTATAATTCAAGATCAAAACTACACATACTTTGTTTTCAAACTCTTACTTTAGTCTTTTAAGCATTTCCTCTTACTTTATCTTGCTTGCTTTAGCTTAGGTCTAACTATACTTAACATAAATTCAGAAATTTTCAAAATTTCATCTATTGTTTCATCCTTACAAATAGTTCCAAATTCAGTCAACATAGTTCTAATTACTTACCAAACCATTCAGCAGTTCCTAATAAAATTGATAGCATAATTCATCCTCCAACTTAGGTTTAATTGCCTAATTTTGCTTTACTACAACATCTTGTCTAATAATACTACTTAAATGATTAATTCAAACATAATTTAGAGACTAAGAGCTTTACCTCAAACTACTACAATCCTATAGAAGTTCTGAAACCAACTTCTCTCTGTCCAACTGCTAGTAGCCTTTCTTACCCCAAACCAGTTTATTCCCAAACCATCTCTTTTTTCATTGAATCTTATGAATTTGTAACTAAAAACTCTTCCTTCTCTGGCCCTTTCCCTCTCTTTTTTGGCTATTCTAACCAAGGAACTCCCAGAAGAAAAAAGAGAACTGGTGGTTTTTATTTTAGAAGAAACATAGAATTTGCTAGGTGTCACCCAATAAAGAAGCCAACACACCTCTCCCTCTCTCTTCTAACAATGTGGCATAACTCAAGAAAGCCAGCAGTTAAGTTATTTCTCTAAAAATTAATTTAAAATATCACTTTTAAAGCTTCACGGCCTGCACTGCTTTTTTGTTCTTGCTAATCGAGCTAGCTCGGCTCCAAATCGGGTCAGCTTGATTGTCAGACAGATTAGCTCTCTCAGAAAAAATAGAAAACTCACTCTATAACCTGAGACTCGGGTCAGCTCGATTTTAATTTAGGTTAACTCGAACTTCAGGATTTCAAAAATTCTATTCTCATACTCTACTCACAGCTTTACTCAATATTCTACTTATTTACATTTCTTTTCTTAAGTTAATATTCATTAACTTTAAAATATAAATATAAATAAGAAACACCCACTACCTAAAATCAATAAAAATATCAGAAAAGTCAAAATCCTTAAGAATAAGAAACTAAAATTTAGGTTCTAGTTTAAATATTCCAAACTTGAAACTTTTTTAACTTTCTTGCTTCTGAATGACTAGGTTAAATAATCTTCAAAATTTATTAAAAATTATTTTACAACTTATTAATATCTAAAAATTAATTACTGAAACCTTTTATTTTAAAAAAATATATATTTTATATTGCCCTCCTTATAGGTGCTAACTCTCAGACTTAGAAAATTTTCAAAACTCGAAATGGTAGATAACCATAATTTGCACTAAAATAGCTTCCACAACCTTTGGCAAGGTAAATTAATTACATACACCAATATGAATCTTTTAATTTTTTTTTTTTTATCTAGAATGTTATACCAATGATTGAAAAACTCCTGATCAAAGGGATCCAATAGTCCAAATTAAATTTAACTTGATTTGGGCTATTATACATCCATTTTTTATGATTTTGGGACCATTTGATTTAGATCTGACAGTCAGAACTCATGCAATTACAAAGAATTCAACCAAGAGCTATTTTAATCTGATTTTTGCCAAGATTTTTCTAATTTTAAGGACTAAAATACTTTCTTAGTCCCACATTGTCTAGAAGAAAATACTCTAGCCCTCCAACATCTATAAATAAGACCCTAGGCCATCAAATCAAAGCATCTTTGATCCAGGTGTAGCTTTGGTATAAGGTAGAGCCATGCTCGGGTTGATGGTTGCTTCGTGGCAGAAGGTGCCAAGAAGAAGAACAGGCTTTCTACACCATCTTTTTGCCAATACCATTCCAAGATCAAGATCATCTGCTTCTAATTTTTATTTCTTTTTTCTATCTTTTTAATTTATGTATTTAAACTTTGAATTAAATTTTAATTAATGTAAATTTTATTTTCTTAATCTTTAAATTTTTGTTTTTTATTTCTACTCTTTAAATTTTTGCTCTTTAATTTTAATTATAAATTTAATTTTATTGCAAGTAGATGCTAAGATCTAACTAGTAGATCTTAGTACCAAGTTTATCTTTATGCACATTTTAAATTCTATTTTTTATTTATAATTTTATTTTTTAATTTTCATTCTTTTAAATCTTTTCTTTTTTTTCTAAAAATTAAAGATTTTAAAACTAAAACACTGTCTTCTCTATGAATTCGATCAGACTCAATACTTTCTACCTATTTTTAATTGATTTAAGAAGTCAAAATTAAACTGATAAATATGATGTCTTAATGATAACATCATTAATTTTTTTAATTTTTTATAAATTAATTATAAATAAATTTTTAATTTTTTTAATTTTTTATAAATAGTGCTTACTAACTTTTTCTTCTTTATTTTATACAAAAAAAGAAAAAAAAAGAATAAAAAGATTAGGGCAAGGAGGAAGCTTCTAGTCTTAGTTGGTAAGATCAATCCTAAACCCTAAAATTTCTTTGATTATTTATTTTATTTTCAAATTAATTTGAAAAACATCCACTTAAACCTAATTAAAAGCTTCATGATAAGAGTAGAAATCCTAATTGCTTAGAGCATGCATCATATTAGTTTTATTTTTATTTTCATTTCTTTTGGTGATTGCTAGAGGCAAGGTAAGCTTCTGAAGGCTCAATTAGTTACATGCATCTAGTTTAAATTTCATAGAAGCCCTTGCTTGAAAAAATTTTTTGGTGCATATTCATGTTAATTGAAATTAAGGACATAACCCATTTAAACAAGATAAAATGAAGATTTAATCATCCTTTCTTAGCCCACAAACAACCAACCAGCATCTTGCATGAACATAAGCCTTTAATTTTAAAATCAATTAGACATCGGCCCAAGAAACTCGAGCTCATTAGGATATGAAATCCTAAAAGTTGGATCAGATTAGGATTAGTCAATTTAACTGGTGTCTAAGAAAAGTGGTTTAGGGATGATTGAGTCCGAAGGAAGGTGATTTATAATTAGTTCTATTAGCTTACCTGGCCAAGCATAATTAGCGTTTAAGATAAGCAATGGGGGGACTCCCACCAATCTTATACTTAACTGGTCAGTTGAGTGGTTGATTTTATACTTGAAGAGCTTGAAGGTGACCTTAGTAGTTATGAGTTATCTAGATCTAGGATAATCATTAGTTAGGATTATTTGCCTAACTTGATTACTAACCAATATTAAATCTAATTAAAATAATCTTCTCTCTCTTCTTAGCTCTAGGATCCCTTAGGATCTCTTCTTTAAAACTCTTCTTTCTTTCTCCCACTTTTCTCCTCTTTTTTTATAAAAAATAAAATAAAATAAAATAAATAAAAAATTAATAATTAAATAATAAAAGTAATTAAAATATAAAAATAATTAAAAAATAAAATAAATAAAAATTATAAATAATAAATAAATTTATAATAAAATAATAAAATCATTAAAACATATTAAAAATTTTTAATAATAATAAATAATAAATAATTAAAAAATCTAAAAATATATAAAATTATAATATAATAATAAAAAATTATAAAATTAAAAAATTAAAAAAAAATAAAATAATAAAAAAAAATTTTAAAATATCTAAAAAATTTTGAACCACACGATATGGTTGCACTAGTACATGTATGGTAGGAGATCGCTTTTTTTAACCTAGTTAAATCCAATCATAAAATTGAATGGCTAAACCATATTAAACTAGATAATCAAATGGCTAAAAATTTTAGAGACCCACCTAGATAGATGAAGAAATATTTTATTCCTTCCATCTATATATTAAAAATAGTGTCCCAAAGCTAATCATCAGTTTATTAATAGTTATGCTATTTCTTATACTTGTATATAAATTATTAATAAATAAAATTTATTTTGGCATTTTATCATCATAAATTCTCACGTCTTCTAATGAACTATTATATTATGGTGATGTCCTTAGGACTATTTAGAATCGATAAAGAAGAATTTGTTATTTAATCCTTAAACATGATTGTGATCAAATAATACGTTATTATCAAGGACAATAATGTTTATCAAGTATAGATCATTGTGTGCCATATGGGTTGGTTATTCTCTTAACCAAAGAGTGTGGAGACACTGGTATGGCATGGAGGTAAGATGTAGGGATTCATCTGCACTGAACATGACCAACTCTGAAGCTTTCCTACTATCAAGATTTGCTCTGATGGAACATGGATATAAGTATCCCTCCAACTTGAGATCACTATGATGACTTCCAAGCAACTCACTATGCTTTAGTGTCTGACTAGCTGAATTTTTAATTTAGTAATGAAAGATTTCTGGGTATAGTCAAGTACTTGAGGAGTCGATGTATGAGTCAAGATGAAATTGATCACTCCGATTTCGAAGCTATGTTTAATTATATTTCAATTTAGTAAATTCTTGGCCTGGGTAGTTCTAGTGAGGAGTCATGGGGCAAATTGCTTTAAGATATAATTTGGATGTACTTATCAGGGTTGACAGTTTAACTCTGAGTCATCCTATACATAGAGGTCAAAGGGATGAATTATGTAGTAACCATATTCATGTGGGTTTTGAGTGTTGCGATTACAACTATTCAACCTATCTGGAAGTCGAATACCATTGCTAGATGGTCACTTTGATTAGTACATGAATTGATTTCTATACTATCGGCTTAGGTTCAAACTTACGGGATCACACACACTAAAGGTTCCTACCTGATTTGATGGCTAGTGAAGAGTCCTACTGAACTAAAACTCTATGGTCAAGAGTCCCACTGAACTAGAACTCTTCAATCGAAAGTCTTACTGTATTAGCACGTCGAGTCCTAATTGTATAGGACTCTATGATCAGGAGTCCTAATGGACTGGGACTCTATGGTCAAGAGTCCCACTCGATTGAAACTTTTCGATCAAGAGTCCTACTGCTCTAAAACTCTGAGTTCTACTTATCTGAGACTCTATGATCAAGAGTTTGAACTCTATGATCATAAGTTCCACTCATTTCAAACACCAGGATCAAGAGTCCCACTGGTTTGGGACCTTCGATCAAGAGTTTCATTTTGATGGGACTCTATTATCCGGATACCCACTAGATTTGGACTCTATATTTATAAAAAATTTAATTAATGATTTGATCACTTTTTTATTTAATTTGATCAAGTAATTATTTTTGGATCAAGTCCAATTGAATTAGATTTACTTAGGTTTGACCCGATTAGGTTATGTGATGACCTAATCATCGAGGAAGTTTGATCCCTGATTTGATCAAGGATTGAACTTAATTAATTCTTGAGTTGATTAAAATTTAACTAAGCCTAATTGAGCCTAAATTAGTTGGATTTAATCTAGTCTAATTGGGCCTAACCAATTTAGATTGGGTCGGTTCAATTGGATGAGAGATTTTAAGATTAGTTTAACCTAGTCTCGCATCCTTATCTTTGCTCCATTCTCCTCTCCAGAAGAAAGAGTTTCTCCATGAGTTTTTTCCACACTAAGGAAGGCTTGCACCCTCCCTTCTCATGCCCTAAATGGATGGGCTTGATCTGATTGCAGTTTGAATTCAAATAGCAAATCACTTCATCCCAACTATTCCACATGCCACCTTGAATTATGCACCCTCTATGAAACTCCTAGAATTTTTTTTAGCATAATATTTTTTAAGACTCCTCTCCTTTAGTGCATGAGCCCTTCCATAGCCTAAAAAGTTTTTTTAAAAAATCTAAGAAGAAAAAATTGAGGTAGAAACCTTGGTGCTAGGGTTTGAGTGTTGCATAGTCCTAGTTCATGATCTTGGGTTCCTATTTTGATTTCATAAGATCTAAGCATCAGATCTTTATGAGATTTTGTGGAGTGCTTCCTCATCCTCTCTTCAACCTCTACTATTGATCTAGAGCATCCAAAGTTTTGGTGGAGTGAGATCAAAATTGTTCGATCAGATCTAATTGTTAGGAGCATTCTTCACTGAGCTAGCACTCGAGAAAAGCCGATTAGGATCAGGACCTCGTGTGTTGGCTGCATCACAATGATCAAATCTACCTAATGATTAGATCAGTGGTGATTTGATTATGGAGATCGTCTACCCATGCAAGGTAATGTGTTCTGAACATGTAGTATAGTAAAAATTATTTTACTATTCATAGCCTTTTGTTTTCGGATTTAATTGCATGCATATATTTCATATTAGATCCTAATTTTATAGGATTTGTAGATCAAATCTATAGCTTTTAAAAAATTAATTAGATTAATTTTTATTTTTATTATAATTATTTTTTAAAAAAATTTTGAAAGTAGAGCTAGAAATCCTGCATGCTTCCCATCAATGGTATCAGAGCATCCAAGTTATTTAATATGATCTATATGCATGTTTAGATTATTTTTTAGATTAGATCTAAATAATAATATAATTTTTAAATCTAAAAATAAAATAATATGATCGCACGGACCGTAGGTTGTCTTGCTGTAGGGTTTACCTCCTATAGTGTAGGTTGTCCTTGTATGTACTGATCTAGATCATAAAATCATAAAATTTTAGATCTGATCTAATAATATTTATGATTTGATTGTATGATTTTAATTTAATTTTTAATTATAAATAATAATTTAGATTAGATCTAATTTGATTTAAGATTTTTTATGTATTATACATAGATCTAGATTAAAACCTATAACTAGTAATGTTTGTTAAATGAGCCAACCCAACTTTTTGAAATAGGTCGACCCATTTTGTGAACAATGCTAAGTTGTGTTGAACCTTTCAAAATTTTAAAAAATATTTTTGAAATGCGGAACCCCAACCCTCTGCCCAAAAACTTAATTAAGAATTAAGTATATTGAATTAGGATCTAGAATTGTGAATTAAAAATCCTAAGTCATTAATCATAAAATGTGAGTTATTGGATTAGATGAATTAGGTCCATTAATTAGATTAGACCTAAGGTTAGTTAAAGAATAGACTAATTTAGAGTAATTGATCAAATCTAACCAAATGTTGATTTTGATTAGGTTAAGAACTCTTTAGATTCAATTACAATAGTTATAGTTGGTCAAGTTCATGCCTTTAATGAGGACTAAATGGACTTGATTTGTGGCTATGCGATTGAACCTGAAATTGCTAGGTTGGTTAAATTAAAATTAATGAACCGGATGGTGTCTAAGAAAAGTCTGGCAATCCAAATCAGTGATTCTTAATTGGAAGCTACTCGCACTGATTTGGTCTTTGATGAGTTAATGGCATATCCCTTCCACTGATCTCACTTACCTAGCCATCTTGATGAGTTAAGTTTTGATTAGATAATTTGGTGATTTGGGCTCACCCATGCCAATTAGGTAAATCAATATGACTAATTTAGGTGCTCCTAATACCATCTTTAATTAGATCTTTTTGATCTGACTTGATGAAGTTAGTAGGAGGATCGAAATTGGCTGATCAATTTTTTTAAAAAATTAGTTAACCAAATTCTCTAAAATTATTAGTATGAAAAAATTTATCCTAAAGTCAATCATCTAAGTTGTAGATAATTGAAACTTATATATTAATTATCTAATAATAATAGTTATTTGGTTGATGCATCATAAAAGTTCTATCTTCTTTAAATAAAATTCTAAATTATGATGAATTTCTTAGAACCACAATCAATCAATAAAGAAGGATTTATCAGATATTTCTTAAACTATTCATGATCAAATGATAAGTTATTAATAAGGATAATAATTTATCGAGTGTAGGTCACTGTATGCCATATGCGTTGGTTGTTCTCGTAACCAAGTGATGTGGAGACACTGGTATGGCATTGAAGCAAGATTTTGGTGTACATCTACACTGAATGTGACCAATATAGCACTCTACTATCAAGAGTAGCTAGCTAAGGCTAATGGGTATAAGTATCCTTCGGATCTGAGATCATCACGGTGACTTGCAAGCAACTTACTATACTTTGATGCCAAACTGCCTATATTTCTAATATAGATTCAAATAATTTTTGGATATAGTTAAGTATTTATAGAGTCATTATGTGAGTCAAGATGGGATTAACCACTCCTGATTAACTTTAGAAAGAGAATGACTCATTGTGTTTCAATTTAGCAAAACCTAGGCCTGGGTAATCTTCATGAGGAGTCATGAGATTTATAAAATTTTGAAATACAATAGAGATGACTTGTATGAGTGTTGATAGTATACTCAAAATTATTTTGAGCATTATTGATCAAAAGGATGAATTATATGGTAACCATGGGTCAGGGTTCTAAGAATGTTGCTTTGCATACATTCGACCTATCCAGACATTGGGAATCATTGCTAGATGGTTACTTCGATTGGTATAGAAATTGATTTCTATGTTATCGACTTAAATTCGAACCTATGGGGTCACACACATTAGAGATTGTAGCCTGATCAGATGGTTAATTGATGATTGAGAATCATTCTAAGGTAAAACATTCAATGCGATTGATGTTTGACCTAATACAAGTGTTGTAGGAAGATCGATTAGTAATTGGATTACTAATTGGCTCAATTTGATTGAACAATCAGGCTGAGATTAAGTCTAATTAAATTAGATTCAATTAAAATTTATTTGAACTTAATTGGATTAAGTCTAATTGATTTATTAGATAAGCCAATTGCAAGAAAGAATAAGTTCCTATTCGACTAGGACTTGAGTGCACCTAATTTCTAATTTGATTAGAAATTAAATTAGATTTAAATATGATTTAAGTATGATTTAATTAAGCTCATAATTAGATTAGAATTATTTATTAAATAGGTTGACTCAAATCTAATTTAAATGAGATTTAAATTAGATTTGACTTAGTCTATATTGGAGAGTCCTAGTTAGACTAGGACTCTTCCCTTCACTAGTCCTAGTTAGACTAGGACTCTTCCCTTCACTCTTACACCACCTAAGAAAGATCCCACACCTATTGTATTTTTAATTCCATTTTTCTTTTTTTGTGTTTGTCCATGCCTAAGAGAGGTTCTCCATGACCCCTATGAGGTGTTTTTGGAATTTTATTTGACTTGGTCAAATAAAGAAAGTTGTTAAGGCTTGGACTCTATTTGATAGAGTCCCAATTCTCCAAAACACCTCCTTTCCTTATGGAATTTTTTCCTCCATACCTCTCTTTCTTTAGTACACTTATTTTCTTTGGTTTTGCACATAGTTTCCTGGTCTTCACACCAAAAAAATAGGGGGGGAGGCATCCAACTCTTGGATGCCTTCTAAAACTCCTTCCTAGAGTCCATATAAGACTAGGTTTGACCTAGTCTTCCTTATCTAATTGGGGCACCTCTTATAAGATGCTTTTGGATATGAAAAATCTTAGAAAATTCATGAAAAAACCAGAAGACAAGGAGGAGGAGGTATGAAGGTTTGGGGCACCAAGTTTCTTGGAGAAGAGGTCTTTATCTATACATCAAAAGTTGACGTCTTGAAGGGACCAAGGTAAGAGAAGATTGTCTTCTCTTGGCTTTTTCTTCTAAGTTTTTCCTTCCTATTTTTTTGTATATTTTTATGTAATAATAATCTAAGAGAGAGAGAATAAAAGGGCATGGGGATGTGTGCTCTAAGGTGTTGGGGCATAGTAATCATCTTTGGACATGATCTGATCATGTCCTGATGAGAGAAGAAAAAGAGAAGAAGGTCTTCTCTTAGGATTTCTTTGAGAACTCTTCTTCTCCATATTTTTATGATATTTTTATATAGAAAAATAAAAGAGTGTTAGATCTAGAAATATGAGAAAAATCTAGTGGAGAAGTTCTCCTCTTGTCCTAACATAGAGATGTTTTTAGGACATCGATCGTTAATGTCTTAAAAGAGAAGATCTGTCTTCTCTTAGGATGTTTTTCCTTGTCTTTAATTTCTAATTTTTGAAAGATCCAAGGGTTGAATTACTCCCTTATTCCTACTCTTACTCTTCATCTCTTGGAGTGTCCAAAAGATCCAAAGAATAATTTTTTGACTAACCATCAAGAGGGATCCGCGAGAAGCTAGCACTTCAAGCGGATCTTCGTTTGATGAATCTCTAATTTATGTTGCAGTCTTGTGTGGACTTTCTGTAGAGACTAGACACATGTGTGGCTCCAAAGGCAATGATAGAAATCAATCATGAAGTTCTCGACCCACGTGAAGGTAAGAAATTTGATCTCTTCTCTCACCTAGATGCGTTCTAAGGTTTAGATTTAGAACTATTCTAGATCTAGAGTATTGATTTGATCAATACTAAAATATTTATTTTTAAATTTAAGAGTGCATTATGACATGTTATAAGTCCTAGATGTAGGATCTAGTAATTAGATTACATGCTATTATACATTACATAGTTTAATCTACAACTTTCGCTGCATTTTATTTTAAAAATATTTTGAAATTCAAGTATGAAACCCTACATATTTTCTAATAGTGGTATCAGAGCATCTAGGTTCTATTATAACATGATCATGTTTGCATTAAATTAAATCTAAAAAATAAAACTCTAAAGCATACATACTACTATAAGGTTGTCCTACTGTAAGATTTATCTCTTATAGTGGAGAGGTTGTCCTAATATGTGCTGATCTATTCTTGAATCATGAGTAAGTTAGATATGATCTAAATAATTTTATGATTTATTTTTTAATTTTAAATTTAAAATTAAAAAAATATTAGATTTATTTTAGATTATTTAGATTAGATCTAAATAATATTGGGTTGCACATACTGCTATAAAGTTGTCCTGCTATAAGGTTTACCACTTACAGTGAAGAGGTTGTCCTAGTATGTGCTAATCTAAATAAATTATAAATATATTAAATGAGATCTAAAATAATTTATGATTTATTTTTAGATTTTAAATTTAAATTTAAATGGTTTATGATCTGATCCATGCAATGTGTTTTATGTTTAGATTTAGATCCTCTTGTTGCATATGTTGATATGTATTTTTTATTTTTGAATCTAGAATGTATATGTATAACATATTTATTTTATAGAATTTAAACTGAGAACTTACTTTTTGCAAAACTCTAGATTCAAAACCATAGGATGTAATCTAAATATTGAAACAAATTAGTAAAATCATGTATTGAATATGACTGAATGTAAACTATTTACAATTTGAAAATATTTCAAGTGATCAAATCAGAAATTAGTTCTAAGGTTCCATAAACCCAAACCCATAAGCTTTAAACTTAATTGAGAATTAAGTGATTATTTAGGATCTAGGTTTGTGATTTAAAAATCCTAAGTTAATTTTATAAAACATGGCTTAATGGGTAATGGGTTAGCTTTGATCAGGTCCTTAATTGGATTAGACCTAGGGTCAGATTAAATATGGACTATGTTATGAAATTAATCAAACCTAATTAATAGTTAATTAGGATTAGACCATTTTTTTAGATTAATTCAATAGTTATAGTTGATCGAAGTCCATACATCTAATAAATGGATACTGATCATGGCTCAATGGTTGAGCCTGAGTCTTTAGGCAGACCAAATCAAAATTGATAAATCGATTGGTATCTAAGGTAAGTCTGACATTTCCAAACTAGTGATTTTTAATTAACAGCCAGCTTACCTGGCCATTTCTGATAGTGTCTAAGACAAGCCTTGGTAGACCCTCCCACCGATCTCATTTACCTGGCCAATGTAGTTAATCAAGTCTTGATTAGGTTGCTCATTGATTTATGCTAATCCATGTTACATAAAAAATCAGCGAGACTGATCTAAGTGCCCATAGACCGATATTGATCCTAGTCCTTATCAAAGACTTGAGAAGTTAGTGGGAGGACATGACTTAGTGAAGTTAGTGAGAGCAAGTTGGTCCATGTCCTTTCTATCCTCAAATCATTAATAATTTAAATCCTCTAAAATTATTAGATTCTTAAAATGATAAAGTTATAGAGATAACTGAGTCACAGCCTCGCATTAAGTTGGATGATAATGGATCCTTTAACTCAATAATCATTGGCGAACCAAAGGCCTAGTGCTTATTGACTAATGAAATTATCATTCATAATATGATAACTTAGAAGTGTTTCTCTAATGGTGGTTAGGTTGGCCAACAAAAGTTGGGCTTAATCATTCATTAGTTAGATGCACCAAGTATGGTCATATTAATGGTTGGACCTAACCAAATCTTTACAGTGGAGGCCAAAGCCAATTGATTAGGTTTACGAGGTAAAATTAAATTACTAGAAGTTGTTTGGAGAAATAATTGGTTAACGAACCTATCCGTAGATGCACATGGATTGGCCGACCAAAGTCGAGCTTGTGTATAGTCTGTGGATTTTAGTACCTACTAGAAAATTAAAGAAATTTTTTGAATTGGAGGTAGAGGCTACCAATTCGAATAAAATAGTGAAAGAACCTTAAGAATAAAGTCCAAGTCTCTAGACTTAAAATAATTTATATACATTAGGTCATTGTTCTCTTTTCTCATAGAATAAGGCTAAATCCTAATTGCTTCAATCACTATCAGACAGTGATGACTTATAGGATCCAACTTCGATAATTAGTATCAAAAGTTGAATTTGATTCCGCAGTACGAATGGATTCGTACCGAAGCTTCTAACCCCAGTCAAAATAATAAGTTCAATATTGATCCAAATCAGGCATAGTGCTTCTACTATTAGAGGCAGGATCGTATGAAGAAGAATTGTCTTGCTTTCCTTGACCATAATAGGCTAAAAAGAGAAAGGGGCAAGAGTTGCTCATCAAGGTTGTCATATGATAACACCTTGAAATTTTTCTATTTAAAATTCTACAAGCTGGGTTTTGGATACTGGAAGTCCTATGCAATTTGTTGCAAGAATTTTAGATAAGTGGAATATTTGAAAATGGTGAGAAATACCTGAACGTTAGGGTTGAAAATCCTATTCCAATCCTAGCTTTAGGAATTATCAAGCTTATTTTCAAAAGACGTCATTTTGAGTGATTGTTACTATTGTCCATCGTTTATGATAAATATGATCTTAATTGGCCTTTTGGCTAGAGATGGTTATTAGTTATCTATAAAAGTGATTGTTGTGATATTATTATGAATAATGTTATAATAATATATAAATAATGAAGAAATAATATTTAACATTTATACAGCTTGTTAAGTATAATATACACATTTAATAAACATCCAAGTTAGATTATGTCATAGATGTCTACATTTGGCATTATAGACTTAGTCATTTTAATAAAAATAGGATAAACAGATTAGCTTGAGTGGAAAACTCAACATCAATGATTGTGAATTATTGATAATCTATGAGTCTTATCTTCTTGGGAAGATGACAAAGTCACCTTTTATTGAAAAAGGTGAAGGAGCCAATAAAGTTTTAAGTCTCATACATAGTGATATATGTGGACCTATGAACATAAGTGCCAAAGGAAGATATCAATATTTCATTAGAAATGACCTATCCTGGCATGGGTGTGTTTGACCTGAATCATTTGAAATGTTCAAACAATTCAATAATGAAATAGAAAAATAAACTTGAAAAGATTTTAGAACTCTTCGATCAGATCGAGGAGGCGAATACTTATCCAGTAAGTTTGTGACATATCTAGGAGAGAATAGGATTCTCTCTCAGTGGATTTTTTTCAAAATGCAGTGTATCTGAAAGAATAAATTAAACTTTGTTAGACATAATTCAATCCACGATAGAGTTCACTTGTCTGCCTGTTTCAGGGTTGTGCTCTTGTGACTACTTGTTTTACTCTAAAAATTTATACCAAGTAAATCTATTATAAAGACTCCATATGCGATATGGATCGAGCATAGACCTAAACTCTCTCACCTTCAGATTTAGGATCGATCAGCCCACATCATAGGTTTGCACAAAGATAAACTTGGATCCTAGTCCAATAGGTGTTTAAGGGTTATTAATTATACCATGCTGAACAACATAAGATGATCATCAGCAATAGGGCATTCCTTTTGGAAAGGAGTTTCTTAGAGAAGAAACAGATGCCTAGGGGAAGTTTGACTGATAGTAAATGAACTGACATAATTTAGTAAACCTACAGAACCAGATTTGATCAGATCAAATCCAGAGTCCATTAAAGTAGCACCTTTAAGAAGATCCGATAGAGTACCATGTTAGCCAGATAGATACTATGGTATCTAGGTCTGGGATGATGATCCTATTAAGCTTGATGAGAACAACAAGGATCCGATCACCTATAGGGATGCAATGCAATGGTTTGACTCTGAGAAGTGGCTTGGAGCCATGTAATTCAAATTAAAGTCCATGGAAATTAGTAGTGTGTAGACACTAATTGATTCACCTGAAGGGATAAAATTCATTGGGTGTGAATGGATTTTCAAAAGAATCAGAGTAGCGCAGATGGTAAGGTAAAGACCTGTAAAGCCCGTTTGGCTATTATCTCAATTTTGGAACATACATTTTGAATGTATGTCTTTGTTATGAACAAAGATAAACCCGACATTTATAAATGGGCAAAATGTTCTATAGTGTTATTTCTTATGTTGTCTATGGATAAAATTCTCTTAATCGGGAATGGCATTCCAGCATTACAAGGAATAAAGGTTTGGCTGTCTTGTAATTTCTACATGTTCAAATATCGTATACTCCTTAAGGGTAGCGAGCAGATACCAGTCTGATCCAACTAAGAACCACTGAAAGATTGTATAGACAATCCTTAAGTATTTGAGAAATACTAAGATCCAGTGACTCAAATATAGAAATACTGACTTTAAACATGTGGATGTTTTGATTTTTGTCAGATCAAGATGACAGCAATAGAGTATCAGATCATACTCTAATTGTAGGAGCAATCTATTGAAAAGATTCCAAGTAGGATACTATAGCTTATTCAGTTAGTAATGTAGAGTACATCGTGGCATATGATGTTGCCATGTAAGCTGTGTAGTTGTTGAGGTTCATTAGCAGATTGGGAGTGGCACCCTCCATCAATGGTCCAATCCTATCATAGCACTGGAGGCATAGATCAGGCTAAAGAAACGATGGACCAACATATTCTACATCACTATCACCTTGGATTATAGATCAAGATGATGTCGATTTTTGGAAGATTGATGAAAACAGAGAACTTGACCAACCCATTTGCAAAGGCCTTAGAATTAAGGAGTTCTACGAACTCAAGTGGAAGATAGGATATTTGATATCATTCTGATTGGCTTTAGTCCAAGTGGGAGTTATTGAAAAATGTGTTCTAAAGCCAATCATCTAAGTTGTAGATGATTGAAATCTATATATAAATTATCTAATAATAATAGTTATTTGGCTGATTCATCATAAAAGTTCTATCTTCTAAAAGTTCTATCTTCCTTAAATGAACTTCTAAATTATGATGAAGTTCTTAGAGCCACAATCAATCAATAAAGAAGAATTTATCAGATAGTTCTTAAATTTTTTATCATCAAATGATAAGTTATTAACAAGAACGATAACTTATTGAGTGTAGGTCGCTGTATGCTATATGCATTGGTTGTTCTCATAATTAAGTGGCATGGAGATACTGGTATGGCATCCAGGTGAGATATAGGAGTACATCTATACTGAATGTGATCAATGTAGTACTCTACTATCAAGAGTAGCTAGCTAAGGCTAATGAGTATAAGTGTTCCTCTGACCTGAGATCACCACGATGACTTGCAAGCAACTCACTATACTTTGGTATCGAACTGCCTGTATTTCTAATATAGATTCAAAAGATTTTTGGGTACAGTCAAATACTTGTAAAGTTGGTGTGTGAGTCAAGATGGGATTGATCACTCCTGAATAACTTCAAGAAGAGAATGACTCATTGTGTTTCAATTTAGCAAAATTTAGGCCTGGGTAATCCTCGTGAGGAGTCACGAGATTTGCAAAATTTTGAAACATAATAGAGATGATTTGTATGAGTGTTGACAGCATACTCGAAGTCATCTTGAGCATTATTAGTCAAAGAGATAAATTATACGGTAACCATAGACCAGGATTTTAAGAATATTACTGATGAACCCATAAAATATATATAATTATTAATTTATTATATTAAATTATCTTTATTCTTAAGAATTGATACTTTTGTTTTGTCTTTTGCAAAAAAAAAGGATCATGGATGAAAAAAGCATGATTTATGGGTCAGAACGAAAAAAATTTGGAGCTAATCGGACTCAAAATAAAATTAGATTAAAAGAAGGATACATACGAGCGTTGGTGGGATTGTTTTCATGCGTGAAGTGGGATTTGTGAGGGTGTTTGTGGGTGCACATGGGATAACGGGTTCGTGAGAAGATTTTTAGCGGGTGCGCGTGGTCCGGTCCTAGTTCAAATGGTACAGCAGGTCTGGGTGATGGTTCATGGTAATAAGGAGCAGATTGGAGTTCTAATTCTTTTTTTTCTCCCTATCTTTTTCAAACTCTACTCTCCCTCTTCTTTATATATTCGCTACACAGCTGCCCCTTTAGGCGAATAATCCTGAACGAACTCTTAGGCCTTTAGCCTCTGCTCTCTCTCTCTCTCTCTCTCTCTCTCTCTCTCTTTCTTCTCCACAAACAACCACTTCTCTTCTCTCTCCCTTTCTCTTCTCCAAACAGCAAGCCACCCAAGCTTTCTTCTTCTTCTTTTCTTTCTTTTTTCCACAACCAAAAATCTAAACCATCTTCTCCATAAAATCTTTTCCTCCTAGTCTTGATCCCTACTCCAAGTTATTGGAAGGAAGACCTCAAGCTACAGGATGAAAATTTCAGCGAGAAGCTTTTTGATGTCCGGCTGATCCTCTCTTTCTTAGGAGATCATTGTGATCTTATGTTGACGGTGTTTTCTATTTCTATCATTTGTATTTCTTTTTAATTATATAATAAAGACTATTTTTAGTTATAATATTTTTATATCTTTATTTTCTTGCACGTAATCTAGAATAGTTTATTATCATTAGAATGAGCCATGATCTACGGGTATGGTTCGTGCTCTTGGAATAGATTATATTCAAATTAATTCTTGGTTTTATATCTAAATCAATTTAGACTAGCCTATAACTTTAAGAAATACACTGTAATCTAAGAATACAGGCCGTTCTCTCTAAGATAGGTTATATCTTTATTGATTAGATAATAACTACAACATATTGAAAAGAATATTAGCTATCAGATAAGTGATCAATTGAGATCTTGAGAATCCACCTTTCATACCTGAACTTAACTTTAAATTAATTTTAAATTTATTTACTTTCTTAATTAATTTAAGTAACCTTTTAATTAATCAACTTTTAATTAATTTTAATTTATAATTTAAATGCAATTAATACAATTCCTGTGGATTCGATTCTGACTTATCCTATCTATATAGTAGTAAGTTAGGTTTTATTTTTGATCGCCTACGATAGCGATCAAATTTGTCATTATTGTCAGAATCATGATTTAATTATTTTAAATAAATAAAAAATTCAAAAAAAATTGAAAAAAAAATTCTAAAAATAAAAATTTTAAAAAAATCTCACTGACATCGCATAAGCTATTTAGGGATTAGAGACCTAATCACATAATCTAACAAGTAAAATTAATTAATTTAAGTTTGATTGTCTAACCTAATTTGGACATTTTGACTTTTTGCATCACATCTTTATAAGATACTTTAAGGGTACTAAATCCAATTAAAAAAAGATAAGGTGGGGATTTGATCACCCTTTCTTAGTCCAAAAATCACAAACCTTCATATTACATTAACCCAAGCCTTTAATTTTTAAAATCAATTAGACATTGGCCTCTAAGGATACTTGAGCTCATTAGGACAAGGAATCCTAAAAGTTGCATCGGGTTAGGGTCAATCAATTTAACTGGTATCTAAGGCATGTGGTTCAGGAATGACTGGTTCCAAAGGAAGTTGGTTTATAATTGATTATGTTAGGGATAAACTTCGCTCCCATTAAAGTCCAGTCTGATGCTTAGCCTAATATAACTGATAATCATGAAAGAGCTTCGATCAAAAATTCTTTCTCCAACGGTCGAACCCCTCTCGGACTCCTCTAGCGGTCGAACTCCTCCACCGATCGAACCCCTTCCAAACTCCTCTAGTGGCCAAACTCCTTCCGAACTTCTCCTTCAACCGAACTTCTTCCAGACTTCTCCTTCAGCTAAACTTCTCCATCAGTTGAACTCCATCAGGATTACTTCAGTAGATTATTTTCAGATTTCAAGTAGTATTTTTTTTTGGATGATCTCCTCTAGTTGTATTCTTTTTAGGAGTTCGAAAAGCTCTTCACCAACCAATGCCTGCTTCCTTCAAACTTTGACTATTAAATCTCAATGAACGGGCACATCATGATAATGAACATCTCTCTCCATAACAAACTCCACATGGCCTTGAGCGGCCCACTATCAGATGGTTATGACTGTCATTATCAATCTGCTATAAGCGACCCCACTATCGAATGGTTATGACTGTCATTATTAGTCTCCTTCAAGCGATCCCACTATCGGATGGTTATGATTATTATCATCAGTCTACTATGGGCGACATCTCTCTTTATAATAAATTCCACGTGGCCCCAGCAACCCACGACTGGATGATTATGGTTATCACTATCAGTCTGTTATAGGCTCCATCTATAAAAAAAGACCCTCCAGATACGTTTTCTCTAAGCTCTCTTCTCCTTTCCAAAACTCTGCTAAATTCTTTTCTGAGCACTCCATTTCTATTGGCTAGAAGAGCTGACTTGATCGTCGGAGGATCCTACTAGAGCCACCACCGCCAACTCCGAGCGAAACTTTATTTTGTAGGTCACTGATAGCGACATCTTCTTCCTCAACTCTAGCTTGATCCAACGTCAACCAAATTCTACACCAACAGAATTGGCGCTAGGGAAGGGCTCTCTATTCCTGAGGTACCCTTGTTCTTAAAGGAGTGCTCAGTCGACTCTGTAAATCTTCTTCTTCAAGATTCATCTCCATCCTCTTCCTCAATCTCAAGAAATGCCTGTTAGATATATGTGCCCTAGAAGCCAGAATTGGCTGACACTTGTAATACACTTCTAGGGGCAAAATTGTAATTTTGACTAAAAATCAATAAATGGGTTATTTTCTATCACATATGTGTATTTAGTGTTTGTGATACATCCTTTGAGTTAATGGCAATGATAATTCATATTTTCAAGAGTTAAAAATTTAAGACATGAATAATCATTATTAACTCATAAATTGCTCCTGACCATAGGATCATCTTGAGGATGGTGATTGATCCGGAAGGTTGGTGTACAATCACTTCTCTTTAGTAGATGAGTCTTGAGTCTATGGTGTGGAGACACCGAAGCGAGAGTACAGATACTCGTTAGAGAACGATGGCACTGAGCGTGACCACCTCGAGTAGTCATTAGGGAGTCTACCTTTTTGTCAATGACTGACTCGATGCTGTAGTAGTGTGTCTGGTTCTTTGACCTGAGGTGCATCGGTAGTTCACCTTGAGGGTGTTATAGTTTGACTACACCATTACTCGGTCACCTAGCCATATGGAACCCTGAGGTGCATGTTGGCTATAGCATGTTCATTGTAGGAACTGGATGGCATCAAGATGGAATCTATCTACCTCGGTGGTAGAGGAGCAGCCCTATGATAATCATGAGAATCAAGTTCAGAAGCCCATGGCCATGGCAGAGTGAAATAATAGAAAGAGTTTCTATTTAGATTTTCATATTAGAATTGAATCGAATAATTACATCATATGATAGAAACTAGGGTTTGACGAGTTTACCTTAACCCTAATCTGATCGGAGCTCAAGATAGAAGAACTTAATCACACAGGTAGCTGCACCAAGAGGTTCACATTCAGCTCTGATGGGTTACCACCATATACTGCTAGGTGTCACTGGTGGATTTTGGGAGCAATTAGAATGATTTAGATGATCAATCATTCTAGCTATTCGAATCAAAAGAGTTCTGATCCATCGAAAGGAGTTTCGATGATGTCGATGATAGAGATCATGACATATCCCATTACCATACAGAACTGAACCTAACTGGGTCACACAAACAAGGGTTTAAATCTAGTGATCATCAATTGAACTTATCTAGTTTAATTGATCTGAATGAGATTCAATTAGGTTCAAGGAAATCGTGCTAGCACTCGATTGAACCTAACGTTCTTCTTTTTCTATCATAAATAAGTTGTCCTATCTAAGCCAAAGGAGTTTGTGCCCAATCAGAGGCCTTCATATAGTCTGACTGGAGGTTGTCCAAGTTAGAGAAGGTTGTCTTATTTTGTAAGACATTACCTACCATTTTTGGTCACCTACCATTTCTTGTTCTTTGACTTTGGTCAAAAGTCTACCGTTGACTGGTCAAACGTTGACCATTGATAGTTTGACTTTTGACCACATGTCATGCACCTATTGGAGAGCTGGTGGGGGCTTGTCCCCCTACCAGAACCTGGCAAGGAGGAGGGCGCACGCCATCCTAGGCGTGTGCCCAAGTTGGAGGCGCCTAGGAGTCCTTGTTGGACAAGGACTCCACCTCCCTTTTGGATTTCAATTAGAGTTCTTCTAAGAATCCAATTTGACTGGTCTTAGGCACCCTCTAAGGAGGAATCCAGGGGACTCTATTCCCATCAATCAGATTTAGATCTGGTTTCACAAAGGGTTGTGATTGGTTGGGAAAAAGAGAAGTTGGATCACAGTCAGTCTATAAATAAGACCCTGTGCCCAACTCAGATTAAGAACATGATATGATTGAGAATCATAATTCCATGCCCAAGGCTGCCTCCCTCTTCCTCCATGCCAAACCTCCTTCTTCCTTTCCTCTCCACGTCCAAAAGGGTTTTGGACTTTGGTTGGTGCAATCCAGATCAAAGAAAGGCGATCAAAAGCAAGAAGGCTGCGCTGCTGCAAAGGATGATTGCTGATCTTCAAAAGGAGTTTTGAAGATCCTCCAAATCAGATCCAGATCTAATTTTTGGGGACATGATAGAGGAGAAGAGAGGATCTCCAGATCCAACCCGAGTGGATACCGTAGAGGCCAGGCGCTTGCATGGCTAGATCCAGAACCTTCCGCTGCATACGGGATCATCAACAAGATAATAGGATTACCCAAATCAGGTAAATTAAATTTGATTTAATTTATCCTTATTTATTTTATTTATTAAAATAATAAGAATCAAATCTGAAATATTCCAGATCTGATACAGGTCAAAGAGAAAAATTTTGAAATATATCTCTTGATTTGATCAGATCTGAACGAACCTGGACCGAAAAATCAGGATTTTCCTTCAATGCCTCCAAAGAAGATAACTACTCGGAGATCTACCACTTCTGCCACTAGATCTGAGCTAGATCCATCCATTCCTACTCTATCACCAGTGCTTTAGTCTCCTCCTCCATCAACGGCCACAGTAGATCTGGAGCAGTTTATCTAGCTAATGTAGTGGATTCAGGGCCTCACCGAAATGGTGCAGGCCATGTGGCAACCCCCAATGGCAGTTCCGCCAGAAAACCCACCATCGAAATGTCAAGACCCGATCCCAAGGAGGAGCACTTGGACTAGCATACCCATCACCCTTAGAAAAAGAAAATAGAGAGTAGAGGATCCTTGTTCGGATCATGATTCTTCTCTGAAAGAGACCTTCCCCATCTACAATCGAAAGTCTTTTAAGATCTACGATCGAGATGACATCCTCGATCAAAAACTATGGAAGATGGATCGATGGATTGAGAAACTTCGCCACATCATCCCGACTCACCATGACGACATCTGCACCGATCCTCCTTTCTCTCTCCAAATTTTGCAAGAGCCCATTCCATCGAACTTCAAGCTTTTTCAATTCGAAAGCTACGATGAAATCTCTAGTCCAATCGATCACATGGAGGCCTTTCGGACCATGATGCTGCTCCATGGTGCATCAGATGCCATCTTATGCTAAGCTTTTCCATCTATCTTAAAGGAAGCAGCAAGAAACTAATACTCAACATTAAAATTGGATACAATCTTCTCCCTTGACTAGATAAGCCATTAGTTTGTGGCTCATTTTGTTAGCAGTCGATGTCCCTATCGAGGTTCGGATTCTCTGATGAATATCAAGTAGAAGGAGGGGGATTTATCCGAGCTTATGTCACCTGATTTAATACTACTGCATTAGAGGTTCGAAACCTGAATCAGTTTGTTGCAATGGCTGCACTCAAGGGTGGACTTCAAAAGAATGATTTGTTGTTCTTCCTGGAGAAGAAGTATCCTGGAAACTTTGCTGATCTGTTAGCTCGGGCTGAAGGATATGCCCAAGTGAAAGAAGCCTTCAAGTTGAAGGATGAGGAAGCCATAGGAGAGTGGTAGGTGGGCGAGTCTATTAGACCCACTGCTGATGGAGGGCTGAATGAAGTTCGGCCACACTCACGGACTCCCCCCAAGTGCAAGCGAGCTCGAACTCTTTCCTTGAGCTCATCATCAATGAAGCTCCGACAGAAGGGCCTGAAGAAGTTCTCCCCCCAGAAGGTTCCACAACTATGCCCCCCTTAATGCTCCTAAAACTTTAGTTTTGATGAAAATTAAGAATCAACCACCAAGATCAGAAGAATTACGATCTTCCCCAAACAAGCGCAATCAAAGTAAGTACTATTTGTATCATCATGATCATGGCCACGATACTAAAGAATGCATTCAACTCCAAGATGAGATCGAGGAGCTCATCAAGAGAGGCCGACTGGGTCGATTCCTCAGATGTCGATCTGAAGCAAGAGAAGATCAGCCAAGGGCATTACTACAACCAGAACCACCAATAAGGAAGAAACAACGAGAAGATTGACCACCTCTCGGCATCATTAACACTATCTCTGAAGGACTTAGTACTTCGACGAGCCACCATCTCTTAGCCTCAAAGCAAGGAGAAGCTTACCCCAAATTGAGAAGGCCCGTATGAAATTGAGAAGATTGTCCGGCTCGAAACTTATCGCTTGAAGGAGCTCAGAGGAACAATGCTCCCACGACCTTGAAATTCAGAAAATCAAAGAATGTACTGTCGGTAATTTTTCTTCAATAAAACTCCACCATTTCAACATTATTATTTCTTGGTGCAAAAACTATGTGATGACAAAAAAGAAGCAATCAAAAGTGGCCATGTTAGGAACAAGAGGAGAATCTCATCCTAACATGAGTAAGTCAAAGACCTTCGATTATTTAAGATAGGAGGAGAACCTCATTCTAACATGAGCAAACTCAAAGGCCTCATTTATTTTAGACGAGGTGAGGGGAGAGGTCTTGATAATGGTCCTAATGTGTTCCTACAGTCCATTAGAAATAGGAAGAGAACCTCGTCCTAACATGAGCAAAGTCGAAGACCTCATCGATATAAGACAAGATGGAGGCAGAGGTCGTACCGAGGACCCTAACACACCCTCATAAGCCATGTTAAGAACAGAAGGAAAGCCTCATCCTAATATGAGCAAAAGTCAGAATCTCATAGACCAAAGATGTAGAGACAAAAAAAGCTCGGTGGAGAATCCCTACACGTGCTTTCCCACGACAACCTGACTATGTCAAATGCAAAAAGAAAAGGTTTAGATGATCCCGCCTCCATGTCATCTTCCTCCTCCTCCCAAAAGTCAAGGTCAACCTCGGGGAACCTTCGGGCTACCCTGCCTTCGCACGCTTCCTGTCCGAACTCAACAAGAGATAAGATCTTCTTCAATCTCAATAGAAGATAAGATCTCTCCCAAGTTTCAACCTCAACTGAAGATAAGATCTCCCCCAAGATTCAACTTCAATAAGAGATAGGATCTCCTTCAACCTTGATCGGAGATAAGATCATCCTCAAGCTTCAATCTCAATAGGAGATAAGATCTCCTTCAACTTCAACAGGAGATAAGATCTATCCCGAGTTTCAACCTCAACTGGAGATAAGATCTCCCCCGAGCTTCAACTTCAACAGAAGATAGGATCTCCTTCAACCTCGATCGAAGATAAGATCTCCCTCGAGCATCAACCTTAATAGGAGATAAGATCTCCCCCGAGTTTTACCTCGATTGAAGAAAAGATCTCCACCAAGCTTCAACTTCAATAGGAGATAGAATCTCCTTCAACCTCAGTTGGAGATAAAATCTCTCTCGGGCTTCAACCTCGGTCAGAGATAAGATCTCTCCCAAGCTTCAACCTCAACAGAAGATAAGATCTCTTCTGAGCTTCAACCTCGATTGGAGATAAGATTTCCTCCGAGTTTCAACCTCAACGGATGCAGAGCTCGGAAAAGAACTTTGGCAGACGTCTTTTTTATACTCCCTTTCTTCGAATTTCAAACTCGAGAGTGGGGGAGCTAGTGTTGGGGATAAACCCCACTCCCATCGAAGTTCAGTCTGATGCTTAGCCTAATGCAACTAGTAGTCATGGAAGATCTTCGATCAAAAATTCTTCCTTCAGTGGTCGAACTCCTCACGGACTCCTCTAGCGACCGAACTCCTCCAGCGGTCGAACCCCTCTCGGACTCCTCCAGCGGTCGAACTCATTTTGGACTTCTCCTTCAATTGAACTTCTCCCAGACTTCTTCTTCAGCCAAACTTCTCCATCAATCAAACTCCATCCGAACTCCAGTAGATTACTTCCAGATTTCATGTAGTATTCCTTCCAGATGATCCCCTCAAGTCGTATTCCCTTAAGGAGTCTGAACTCCTCTGGAATTGATATATGTCAAAGCTCTTTACCAACCAATGCCTGCTTCCTTCGGACTTTGACTATTAAATCTCAACGAATAGGCACATCACGACAATGAACACCTCTCTCCATAACAAACTCCACGTGGCCTCGAGCGGCCTACTATCGGATGGTTACGACTATCATTATTAGTCTGCTATAAGCGATCCCACTATCGGATGGTTATGACTATCATTATTATTCTGCTATGGGCGACACCTCTCTCCATAATAAATTTTATGTGGCCCCGAGTGGCCCATGATCGAATGGTTACGGCTGTCACTATCAGTCTGTTACAGGCTTTATCTATAAAAAGGGACCCATCAGATACGTTTTCTCTAAGCTCTCTTCTTCTTTCCAAAATTCTGCTGAATTCTTTCTAAGCACTCCATTTCTATTGGCCAGAAGAGCTAACTTGATCGTCGGAGGGTTCTACTAGAGCCACCACCATCGACTCCGGGCAGGATTTTATTTTACAAGTCATCGACGGCGACCTCTTCTTCCTCAACTCCAGCTCAATCCGGTGTCAACCAGATTCTGCACCAACAGGTTCCATTAGCTTTTTTGGCCAAACACAATTGATGTCTAAGGAAAGCAAGGGGGGACTCCCATCGATCTTATACTTACTTGGCTAGTTGTGTGGCTGATTCTATACTTGGAGGGCCTTAAGGTGATCTTGGCAGTTACGAGCTGTCTAGATCTAGGATAATCCTTAGCTAGGATTGATTGTATAACTTGATTGCTAACTAACATCAAACCTAATTAAAAATTTTTTCACCTATTTCTTAGATTTAGGACTCTCTAGACTCTAATCTTTAAAAAAAATTTCATCTCTTTTTATTTTATTAATAAAATCTAAAAATCTAAAAAAAATAATATATATCTATGTTTGCTCTAAGGTATAATTATAGGGTATTTACTTGGATGTTGTTCATCATGACCCAAAAATTCAATTCCTAGATCCTGAAATTAAACGAACCCTTAGAGTTGGTAAACCTAGAATTATAGCTGCACCCTTTCGCCAATTGAGGGAATACTTTATCTCTTCTTCTTGTACCTATGATCCCTATACACCCATGTATGAACCTAATAGTGGTGGAATCTATGAGGCTGAAAACTCCATAAATATCCATAATAAGGTAAATAAGTTATCCTAAAAACTTGACCGTTTATTAAATATGAGACACTCTCTTGCCTCATTTTTACATGTGTGTGATATATGTTCAAATCCCAACCTTCTAGTTAGTGAATGTCCAGCTGCATATCGACCTTGAAAATTTACACATGAGCAGACTTACCCAGCCCCAACTCAGAGTAATTATCATAACCCTTACTTCCACACCTATAATTTGGATAGGGAAAACTATTCAAATTTTTATGAGACATCACAACCAGCAATCAATTATGAACCTAGTTATCTGAAGGAAACTTATATGGCATACCAATATCAAAATGTTCAGCAATCTTCTTCAAATACTTAATTTTTGATATTTAAAGAAGAAGTTTTACATATATTAGAAGGGCTCAATATAAACATTCACTCCCACACTCAATCAAAAGCCAAACTAAAAACCCAAGTTAATTAGCTAACTACTGCATTTAATAGTTATGAGGGAGAAGAATTATCTAGTCAGCCCATAAGTGACTCAAGGGAGCAATATATGGCTGAGAGCTCTAATGTTCATGAAATCTTTATAGAATAGCCCAGCATACAAATTGAAAACTATTTTGAGGTGGAAGAACCTAAAGAAGTAATAAAGGAAACTATCCCTTGAATTATTTATCAAAATCCAGTGCAAATACATTTGGATCCTTTTAGAGTGGACGATTTTAATATAGATGGATATACTAAAAATATAAACATATTATTAGAGCCATCTAATTTTAACACTACTACCCTAGGGGTTGAGAAATATGAAATAATATCTGCTCCAATAGCTTTTTCTCTAGAATCACCACCTCCTTCAGAACTAAATCCATCCTTGGTCACACCTGAGTACGCATGTTTAGAGTTAAGTGACACCCTTCCGATATCCATTACATCGAACTCAACCTTTATCCTAACAACTAAATTCATGAGCATACTAGAAGAATAAATAGAAGAAATTCTCAATAAATAAGGGTTCATGAATGGATTCATAAATTATTTTCTTAAAATTAGAAAAATAAAATTGACTAAGAATAGGATTGTGAGTTATTTTCTAAAGATTGATGAGAAAATATTAAAATTTATAAATAATGGGATCACAAGCCATCTTCTTGAGATTGGCAATCCAAAATTATTGGAATTGATCAATCCAATTTTTGACATAGGATAGGCAGAATCGCCTAGTCTGGCTGAAGACCTTAAACTTAGTGCTTGTTAGGAGGCAACCCATCGTTTATTTTTTTTTCTTTCTTTCAAATTTTTAGTTATTTTTATTTTCTTTTGTAGGACACTAATAAAGATGATTAGCCCAAGTTGGAGGGAGTACATCAAAAACATCCTGTATGAACCTGATGGAGTATATGAAAGGACCAGCAAATAATAAACCACATAGTACCCCTCCTTGATAAATATTTTCATTTGTCTCTTCTTCCATTGAGGATAATGGAAATTAAGTTGGGGGGGAGAATAACTAACTTTAAAACTTGTGAGTCCTCAAGTATGACTTGAAAAAAAATAGCCTTATATATCCAAACTCTATTTTGATTAAAAGTTAATTAGGCACCCAAATCAATGAATGATTAATGATTTAGATAATTTTAGAGATACTGAGGAGCCAATTATTAAGGAAACCTAATGAATGGTAGGGTTTAGACTAGATCAAATTTTAAGAGTAACTCTAGAATCCTCTTCTTACTGATTTCAATAAAGAATCTACTTCATGGAAGTTGGATGGAAAGGTCAAAATATGCAAAAGTATCTCTTAAAATCTATTTTTTTAAAAAAATATTAGCTTTCCACTAAGTAACCGAGCCCTTTCACCTAAGTAAGCATTGGGGTTCACGTAAAAAGATGGGCAATGTGAATTAAAAGAGGGTTTAGCATTTTTTCATGGAGTAACCAGACCCCTTCACCTAAGTAAGTATTGTGGTTTGTGTCAAAAAATAAGGATGCAAGAATTCAGAAAAAAAAAAAGAGAGAAAGAAAAAAAATGGGTAATAAGAGAACTAAATTGCAAAAAGGCAATAAATCCATCTCACATTAAGTTAGAGGATTTAGAGAGTAAAGTGGAAAGTTAGTGAAAGGAGATCTCTAAAAATTTATATGGCTAATACTCAACCATTAATTGGATTGAATTAGTAATCCAACTACGTACCTTTTTCATAGTCTGATCGGATATCAGCTATCTTTAGAAATGTCTAAACCTAACTTTCAATTCAAAGCTAAGTCGGTATATATTGCTAATTTATCTACTTTACTCGAGAATGAGCAAAGCTTAAGTTGGAGGGTGTGATAAACACAAAAAATATATATAAAATATTAATTTATTATATTAAATTATATTTATTCTTAAAAATTAATATTTTTATTTTATTTTTTTATAGAAAAAAGGACTATGGATGAAAAGAGCATGATTTATAGATCACAAAAAAGAAAATTTGGAGCAAATCAGACTCAAAATGGAATTAAATTAAAAGAAGGACACATACGAGCACTGGTGGGCTTATTTTCATGCGTGAAGTGGGATTCGTGAGGGTGTTTGCAGGCGTGCATGGGATAAAGGGTTCGTGAGAAGATTTTTAATGGGCATGCATGGTCCGATCCCAGTTCAGTTTCTATAGCTGTTGAAAAATATGTCTTAAAGCTAATCATCTAAGTCGTAGATGATTGAAATTAGTATATGAACTATCTAATAATAATAGTTATTTAGCTGGTTCATCATAGAAGTTTTATCTTTCTTAAATAAACTTCTAAATTATGATGAAGTTCTTAGAACCATAATCAATTAATAAAGAAGAATTTATCAGATGGTTCTTAAACTATTCATGACTAAATGATAAGTTATTAACAAGGACAATAACTTATCGAGTGTAGAGCGCTGTATACCATATGCATCGGTTGTCTTCGTAACCAAGTGGATGGAGACACTGGTATGGCATCCAAGTGAGATATAGGAGTACATCTATACTAAATGTGATCAATATGCACTCTACTATCAAGAGTAGCTAGATAAGACCAATGGGTATAAGTGTCCCTCCGATCTGAGATCACCACGATGACTTGCAAGCAACTCACTGTACTTTAGTACCAGACTACCTACATTTCTAATATAGGTTTGAAAGATTTATAGGTATAGTCAAGTACTTATGAAGTCGGTGTGTGAGTCAAGATAAGATTGACCACTCCTGATTAACTTCAGGAAGAGAATGACTCATTATGTTTCAATTTAGCAAAACCTAGGCCTAAATAATTCTCGTGAGGAGTCACGGGATTTGCAAAATTTTGAGACATAATAGAAATGCCTTGTATGAGTGTTGATAGCATACTCGAGGTCATCTTGAGCATTATTGGTCAAAGAAATGAATTATACGATAACTATGGGCTAGGGTTCTAAGAATATTGCTTTACATACATTCGACCTATCCGAACATCGAAAACCATTGCAAGATAGTTATTTTGATTGGTATAAAAATTAGTTTCTATGCTATCGACTTAGGTTTGAACCTATGGGATCATACACATTAGAGATTGTAAATAGATTAGATGGTTAATTGATGATTAAGAATCATTCTAAGGTCAAACATTCAATATGATTGATGTTTGACCTAATGCAAGTATTGTAGAAGGATCGATTAGCAATTGGATTGCTAATTGACTCAATCTGATTGAGCAATCAGGCTGAGATCAACTCTAATTGAATTAGATTCAATTAGAATAGGTTTAGACTTAATTAGATTAAGTTTAATTAGTTTATTGGATAAGCTAATTGCAAGGAAAAAATAATTCTTAGTTGGACTAGGATTTGAGTGCACCTAGTTTCTAATTGAGTTTGGATTTAAATTAGATTTAAATATGGATTAAACCAAACTTAATTATTTTTTTAGTTAGACTAGGATCACCCATAATTAGGCTTACACTAATTCTATTTTAATTGTATTAAAAATTGGTTTGACCTAGTCAATATAAGAGAATCCTAGTTAGACTAGGATCCCTTGTCATCTTCCATTGCGCCATTATGATGTTCCATGTCCACAATTAATTTTAGAAAAATTACATGAGCTTTTTCCACACCTAAGAGTTTCCTCCGTGCCCCAATATCTGAAGATTAGGAATCAAATTTGACTTGTTCAAATTTGGATGTTGGTTTTGATTTGAAAACAACTTGATAGAGTTTTAGTTTTCCAAAACTCTTCCTTCTCCTTAGTTCCATAATTTTTCCACACCATATTTTCTTTTTGTCACCCTTTCTCCTAGTGTGTGCATGATTCCCTAATCTTCATGCAGAAAAAATAGGGGGAGGGGCATCCAAGAGTCGGGTGCCCCATAATTTCCAAGTTTGACTAGGTCTTTTGACTTAATCTTCCCTATTTTTTTGTGGCACCTCCTATTAGATAGGAGTTTGCATCAAAACCCCATTAGATTCCATGGTAATTTTTAGATGAGAAAGGGAGAAAGGCATGGGTGTTAGGGGTGCCCAAATTCTTGAAGAAGATCCTTCAATTATGACATCAATAGTTGATGTCTTGACGAAGACAAAGGTAAGAAGAATGTCTTCTTATATATTTTCTCTTTCAATATTTATTTTCTTCTTATTCTTTATAATTTTTACATGATAAAAGTATAAGAGAGAGAGGAAGAGGGCATGGGGATCTATGCTCTAAGGTATTGGGGCAGGATGATCAATCTTGGACATGATCTGATCATGTCTTGATGATAGAAGAAGAAGAGAAAAAGATTTTCTATTAGGGTTTCTTTGAGAATTCTTCTTTTTTATATTTTATGATATTTTTTTATGAATAAAATAAGCAAGTGTAAGATCTAGAAATATAAAAAAAGTCTAAGGGAGAAGGTCTCCCCTTGCCCTAGCATAAAGATTTTTTCAGGACATCAATCGTTGATGTCCTAAAAGAGAATATTTATCTTCTCTTAGGATCTTTTTTAATATATTTTATTTCTAATTTATGGAAGATCCAAAGGTTGGATTTCTATTTTTTTTCTTATTCTTCTTCTCTTAGAGTGTCCAGGAGATCCAAAGAATAAATTTTAAATTAACCATCAGGAGAGATTTGCGAGAAGCTAGCACTTCGAGCGGATCTTCATTTGACGAACCTCTAATTTTATTTCAGCCTCGTGTGGACATTCTGTAGAGACCGAATACATGTGTGGCTCCAAAAGCAATAACAAGAATCAATCATGAAGTTCTTGACCCACGTGAAGTTAAGAGATTTGATCTATTCTCTCACCTAGATGCGATCTAGGGTTTAGATCTAAAATTATTCTAGATCTAGGGTTTAGATCTAGAATTGGATATTGATTTAATCAATACCAAATCTTCTATTTTTAGATTTAAGAATACATTATGACATGTTATAGGTCCTAGTTGTATGGTTTAGTAATTAGATTACGTGCATCTATAGATTAAATGGTTTAATTTATAACTTTCACTGCATTATATTTAATAAAAGATTTTGAAATTCATGCATGAAATCCTGCATATTTTTCATTAGTGGAATTAGAGCATCTATGTTCTATTATAACATGATCATATCTATATTAAATTAAATCTAAAAAATAAAACTCTAAAGATCATACATACTGCTATAAGGTTGTCCTACTGTAAGATTTATCCTTTATAGTGGAGAGGTTGTCCTAGTATGTGCTAATCTATTCTTGAATCATGAATAAGTTAGATATGATCTAAATAATTTTATGATTTATTTTTAATTTTAAATATAAAATTAAATAGATGTTTGATCTATTTTAGATTATTTAGATTAGATCTAAACAATATCGAGTTGCACATACTGCTATAAGGTTGTCCTGCAGAAAGGTTTATCCCTTACAGTGGTGAGATTGTCCTGGTATGTGTTGATCTGAATAATCTAAATTATAAATATGTTAGCTCAGATCTAAAATAATTTAAGATTTATTTTTAGATTTTAAATCTAATTTTAAATATTTTACAATCTGATCCATATGATGTATTTTATGTTTAGATCTAGATCCTTTTATTACATATGTCGACATATAATTTTTATTTTGAATCTAGAATGTATATGATATATTTATTTTTTAAAATTTAAATTGAGAACTTACTTTCTGCAAAATCCTAGATTGTACATCCTAGGATATGATTAAAATATTAAAATAAATTAGATCTAAAATCATATATTGAATATGATTCAACGTAAACTATTTACCATTTGAAAATATTTCAAATGATCAAATCAAAAATTAGTTCTGAGGTTCCATAAACCTAAACTCAGAAGCTTTGAATTTAATTGAAAATTAAGTGATTGTTTTGAATCTAGATTTGTGATTTAAAGATCCTAAGATAACTTCATAAAACATGGGTTATAGAGAAATGAGTTAGCTTTAATCAGGTCCTTAACTGGGCTAGACCTAGGGTTAGATTAATTATGGACTAAGTTAAAAAATTAATCAAATCTAATTAATAGTTAATTAGAATTAGGTCATTTCTATAGATCAGTTCAATAGTCATAGTTGATCATGAAGAAAAATAGTGCAGGGTTTGCCATGCTACTTTCAAAAAATATTTTAAAAATAGCAATGATGTAGTAGAAAATAATTAATCTAATTAATTATCTACTGATCATATAAGATTATTTAACCCTATACATTAGGATCTAAACATAATATGCATGCATACATCAATAGATCTAAAAATAAAACTATGTAATAAACTATTTACTACATCTACATGTTCATAATATAATACCTTTTTGTGGATAGTCGACTACCATAATCTGAATCTACTGAATAATGCTCTGGTATCATGTCATAGCTGCATACATGTCCGACATCTACGGTTGGTCCACATGGAGCTTCTGGTCTCGATCAGCCCCATTGGAGTGCTAGCTCCTCGCTGGGGCCTTCGATGGCTAATCATGATCGATCTAATCGATTGTATATTTTTTAATTTTCTAAATATTTTAAAAAATTAGAACATAAATATTGGAGGATGATGAAGATGTGTTTCAAATTTGGTGGCAATCTGATGCTCACAGCACTCGATCTCTCCACCCGAACCCAGATTCCTAAATCTAGGATTTCACTCGGCCCAAAAACCTTGACATACTAAAAATCCTATCACACCCTCTCTGTGTGGAGTTTCTTCATGAAATAAGTTTTTATGGAAAGATAACTTTTAGATTTACAATTTGTATTTAAATTATATCTAAAAATTGGATATCCTTAGAGGTAAAAATCATAAGAGAAAAGAGGCATAGAGGAAAAGAAAAGTGTTGTAGGATCCTATTTACCTTCACTCTAAGATTTTTTTTTGCCTAGAACTGATGCCCAAATACTCTAAAATTTTTATCACATAATGATAACCTCTTCTCCTACACGTATAAAAATTTTCATAATTTATTGACATGAATACCACTAGAAAACAATATGAAAAATGATAAGGGTCGAGTGGTTAAGAGGTTTTAACCACTCACTTGATTTCAAAAATCAAATGAGCCTCTTATCCTTATCCAATGCCCCCTCCCTTGTGTTTAACACACAGAAGGACTCTCCTTCTACGTACATATTTTTATTTCTCAAAAAATATTTAACAAACAAAATGGAGGGCATGGGAAGCAGAGTGGAAAAGTCAAAAATGGTGGGCGCATGGGAGAATTTGAATAGAAACTTCATTTGACTTGGTCCTAATTGGTTTCAACCAAATCAATTAATTTATAGCAAATTAAATCAGATTAAATCCACCTAAATTAAGCTTAGCCTAATCTAATAAAATTATAATCAAATTAGAAATTAATTAGATCTACGTCTTGATCAAATCAGGATCAAAACTTCCATAGCGATTAGGTCATCTCATGATCTGATCGGGTCAAATCTAATTGAATCAAATTCAATTGGACTTGATCAAATCTTTATCGCACAATCAAATTGAGTTAATCAGCAATTAAATTGCTAATTAATCTTTCAAAAAATATCTAGGTCCAAATCGAATGGGTTACTCGACAATAGAGTCCTATCAATATGAAACTCTTGAAGAGTCCTAAATCAGTAGGACTCTTGAACCCAGTGTTCCAAACGAATTGAACTCACAATCATAGAGTACCAGACTAGTGAAACTCTTGATCAGAGAATCCTAGATGAGTAGGACTCAGAGTTCCAATCTGGTAGGACTCTTGATCATAGAGTCTCAGTTCAGTAGGACTCTTGACCATAGTGTCCTAGATTATCAAGACTCATGATCAGAGAGTCCTAGATAAGTAGAACTCAAAGTTTCAATCTAGTAGAACTCTTGATCATAGAGTCCCAGTCAAGTGGGACTCTTGACCATAGAGACCCAGACCAATGAGACTCTTGATCAGCAATCAGATCAGGTAGGAACTCCTAATGTGTGTGACCCCATAGGTCCGAACCTAAGCCGGTAGCATAGAAATCAATTTCTATACTAATCGAAGTAACCATCTAGCAATGGTACCCAATGTCTGGATGGGTCGAATAATTGCAATCACAACATTCAGAATCTATGCGAATATGGTTACCATATAATTCATCCCTATGACCTCTATGTAATAGATGACTCAGGGTTAGACTATCAATCCTAGAAAATACATCCATATCGTATCTTAAAGCAATTAGTCCCGTGACTCCTTACTAAGACTACCCTGGCTAAGGTTTTGCTAAATTGAAATATAATTGAATGCAGCTCCTAAAATTAGGACTGATCAATCCCATCTTGATACATGCACCGACTCTGCAAGTACTTAACTGTGCCTAGAAATTTTTCATCACTGAATTAGAAATTCAGATAGTCCAGCATCAAAATACAGTAAGTTGCTTGAAAGTCACCATGGTGATCTCAGATCGGAGGAATATTTATACTCATATTCCATCGAAGCTAATCTTGACAGGAGAAAAGTCCCATAGTTGGTCACGTTCAGTGCAGATGTACCCATACATCTCACTTGCATGCCATATCAGTGTCTTAACACTCCTTGGTTATGAGGACAACCAACCTATATGGCACACAACGACCTATACTTGATAAACATTATCATCCTAAGTAATAATGTATTATTTGATCGTGAACTATTTAAGGACTAAATGATAAATCCTCCCTTGCCAAATTTAGATAGTCCTAAGGACTTCATCACAACACAGGAGTTCAGTAGAAGACAACAGAATTTGTAATGAAAAATGCCAAAATAACTTTTATTAATTTATAAATCATATATAATTACAAATATATGGCCCAACCATCAACAGGCAGATGATTGGCTTTTGTGACACATTCCAAACAATATCCCACTTGGACTAAAGCTAATCGGTATAGTATCTAATGCCTATCTTCGACTTAAAGTCGTCGAACTCCTTCACCACAATAGCTTTAGTGAATGGGTCAACCAGATTCTTCTTTTTGTCGATCTTTTGAAGGTCGATGTCATCTCGATCTACAATCTCTCAGACAAGATGGTAGTGGTGTAGAATATGCTTCATCCACTAGTGTGCCTTTGGTTTCTTCGCCTGAGCAATGGCTTTAGTACTGTCGCAATAGAGCAGAACTAGACCATCAAGGGAGGGTGCTACTTTGAGCTCATTGATTAATTTTCTTAGCCACATCGCTTCTTTGGTAGCATCTGATGTAGCAACATACTTTACCTCATAAACTGAATTGGTCATAGTGTGCTGGTTGAAACTCTTTCAGTAGAGGGCCCCATCATTAAGGATAAATATGTATCTCGGCACACTCTTGCTATCATCATGTTCGAATTGGAAATTGGAGTCTATGAACCCCACAAGTTTTAAGTTCGATTCACCATATACAAGCTATTGGTTCTTAGTATTTCTTAAATACTTCAGGATGGTTTTAACAACCTTCCAATGATTCTCCTCTGGATTAGATTGGTATCTACTCCCTACACCTAGTGAGTATGCCACATCTGGTCGCATACATGTCATGGCGTACATTATAGAACCTACTACTGAAGCATATGGTATTCTGTTCATACGCTCTCTATCTAGAGGTGTTGTTGGACAATCCCTCTTTGAAAGAGAAATTCCATGGCTTATCAGTAGATAGCCTTTCTTGAAATTTTTCATGCTGAACCATTTCAGCACAGTGTCAATGTATGTGTACTGGGACAATCCAAGCAACCTTTTAGATCTATTTCTATAGATCTGAATCCCTAGGATGTAGAAAGCTTCTTCCAGATCTTTCATAGAGAACTATGATGATAGCTAGATCTTTATTTCTTATAATGCAGGGACATCATTTTCGATTAAGAGAATGTCATCCACATACAATACTAGGAATACTATTGCTGGACCATTAGTCTATTTGTATATGTGGGGCTCCTCTTCGTTCTTAACGAAGCCATATATTTTGATTGTTCTATCAAATCATATGTTCTAGCCCCGAGATGTCTGCTTTAGTCCATAAATGGACCTCTGAAGCTTACACACCTTAGACTCATCTATGAATGTGAAACCTTCAGGTTGTATCATATATACCTCTTCATCCAGCTCTTTGTTCAGAAAAGCTATTTTCACATCCATCTGTCAGATTTCATAGTCCAGATGGATAGCTATGGCATGCATTATCGAATAGATTTGAGCATTGCCATAGGAGAGAATGTCTCATCATAGTCAATACCATAACATTGATGATCCCCCTTGCAACTAGATGGGCTTTATAGGTCTCCACCTTTCTATCTATGCCTCTTTTTCTTTTGAAGACCCACTTACATCCTATGGGTTTTATCCCTTCGGATGGGTCAACCAAAGTCCATACATCATTGTCCTTCATGGATTTCATCTCGAATTTCATGGCCTCAAGCCATGTTTTAGTGTTGGATCTCTACATTGCATCCATATAGGTGATTGGATCCTGATCATTCTCATCAAGTTCGATAGGATCCCCATCCCAGATCAAAAAACCATAGTATCCATCCGATTGACATGGTACTCTACCAGATCTCCTTAAGGATGCCTGTACAATAGGTTCTGGATCTAATCTAATTAGATCTAGCTTAGGTTCAACAAGTTGTATCCATTCTTCCACCTATCGTACTTCATCAAGTTCGACCTTGGAGGCATTAGTTCCTTCACCAAGAAACTCTTTTTCTAAAAAGACTACCTTAAGATTGACAAACACTTTTTGCTCATCAGCAAGGTAGAAGTAGTATCCTTTGGTTTCTTTTGGGCAACCTATAAAACTATATTTATCAGACCTAGGTCCAAGCTTGTTTGTCATCAAACATTTGATGTAGGCCGGACACCCCCAAACCCTAAGGTGTGAAAGCATTGGCTTACACCCTATTCATATTTCATATGGTGTTTTATTAATAGATTTACCCAAAACCCTATTTAGAATGTAACAAGCTGACTCGAGCATAAATTCCCATAAGAAGATCGACAAACCAACAAATCCCATCATGGATCGAACCATGTCCAACAGGGTCTAATTTCTCCTTTCAGACACACGATTATGTTGTGGTGTTCTAGGAGGGGTCCATTGGGAGAGAATCTCATTCTTTTCAAGATATGTCAGAAACTCATTGGAAAGGTACTCACCCCCTCGGTTAGACTGAAGAGTTTTAATACTCTTCCTAGTTTGCTTTTCTATCTCATTTCGAAATAGTTTGAACATTTCAAACGACTTCGACTTATGCTTCATTAAATAGACATACCCATATCTCGACAGGTCATCTATGAAAGTTATGAAGTAGAAATATCCATCTCTGACACTTGAGCTCATGGGTCCACATACATCCGAATGTACTAAACTCATGAGTTTAGTGGCTCGTTCACCTTTTTCAGTAAAAAGTGACTTGGTCATCTTACCAAGAAGACAGGACTCATAGGTCGAAAGTGACTCACAATCACTAACCTCAAGAATTCCTTCTTGAGCTAACCTGTTAGTTCTATTCTTGTTAATATGACCTAGCCTACGGTGCCAAAGGTAGACATCAAATACATCACTAATTCTAGGGCATTTACTGGAGGATTGAACCACATTAACAAGCATAGAAAGTAAATAAATTCCATTATTCAATTGTCTAATCAAAATTATAACACCATTCAAAATGATATTACAAAAAAAAAATTTATTGATATTTCAAAACCATTCATGGCCAAAAGGCCTACAGAAATGACATTCAATAAGAAAGTTGGATAATATTGACATTCATTAAGAATAACTTTATTTGAATTGATTACAAGGTTCATGATTCCTAAAGCTAGAATTGGGACTTATCTTTCATCTCAAACATTCAGGAACCTCTCACCTTGATCAAATCTCCTACTGACCTACAAGCTCTGCATAGAATTACAAATATGATAAGAGATTTCAGTATCTAATACCCAGATAGTAGAATCAAATAAGAAAAAATTACAAGGTGTTATCATATAATTACCTTGCCCAGCAACCACTTGCTTCTTCCTTGTCCTATTCGGATCTAGGGAGGCAATGTACATAGGACAGTTCCTCTTTCAGTGCCCCTACTTCTTACAGAAGAAGCACTCTACCTAGCTCTGATCGGGCTTGCACTTCTTGGTTTGAACCTATGTAGTCATCCCAACATGCGATCGTACCTTATTATTTTTTTTCTTCTCTTTCTTAAAGGATCGACGTTTAGAAGAAGATCCTCCTACTACATTCACTATCTCCTTGTGGAGTTGGTAATCCTTCTCAAAGTTCTACGACAATCCCAACAAACTGTGGTAGTTCGCTACAGACTTTATCATTCTAAAATGAGTTAGAAAGGGGAGGAAGGACTTGGGCAAAGAATTAAGAATCGCATCCTTACTGAGCTACTCATGTAGGGAAAAGCCCAACTTGATATGGCACTCAATCATCTCGATCATGTACAATACATGATCGGTAACTGAGGCCCTATCCCTCATCCGAGCATTGAAAATGGCATAAGTTGTTTTATACCTTTCAACATCATTTGGCATGCCAAAATAGTCGTTCAATATTTGAAGCATCTCCTATGGCTGGACGTTTTCAAACTTACAGCTGAACTCGTCATTCATTGCCGCTAGCATTATACATCGAATGATGGTGCGGTCATTGAGCCACTTCAGATGAGTGTCTTGGACCGCTTTCTTAGCATTCGAGACTGGCTCCTTAGGTGCTCAATCTATTACCACATAAAGGATCCGCTCATGCTTCATGATGATTTTCAACTTATGATACCAGCTATCGCAGTTGGGTCTCATTAATTTCTCATAATCTAATAATGATTGGAGCGATAGGTTAGTGGCCATGTCTGCACAAAATGGAAAATCAAACCTAATTAGTATATGAATTATTAATTCTAAAGACTTGGATTTCAGTCTAAAGGTCCTTCCACTATTTTATACGAATTGATAGCCTCTACCTCCAATTCGAGGAATTACTCTAATTTCTTAGTGGGTACTAGAATTTACATAGACTATACATGAGCCCAACTTTGGTTGGTTAACCCATGTGCACCTATGGGTAGATTTAAAATCAATTATTTCTCTAAACAACTTCTAGTAACATTGATTTTGCTCCATAGACCTAATCAGTAGGCTTTGGCCTCCATTGAAAAAGGTTCAATTAGGTCCGACCATTAACATGACCATATTTGGTCTTATCTAATCAACAAATGATCAGGCTCGACTTTGGTCGGCCAACCTAACCACCATCAAAAAGACTTAACCAAATTATCATTTTATGAATGATAATTTCATTAGTCAATAATCATAAGGCCTTTGGGCCTCTAATGATCATTATACTAATGAACCCATTATCACTCAACTTAATGGGAGGCTATGATTTAGTTATCTATATAACTATTTTAATTTTAAGGACCGAATAATTTTAGAGGATTTAGTTAACCAATTTAAGAAAATTCAGCGAGCCAATTTCGATCCTCCCACTAACTTCACCAAGTCAGAAAAGAATCTAATCTAAGCTAGCATTAGGAGCACCTAAATCAGTTAGACTGATTTACTTAATAAACATGGGTGACCTCAAATCACCAAGTGATCTAATCAAAATCTAACTCACCAGGATGACCAGGTAAGCAAGATCAGTAGAAGAGATTTATCATTAGCTTATCAAAGATCGAATCAATACGAGTAGCTCCCAATTAAAAATCACTGGTCAAACTGCCAGACTTACCTTAGACACCATCCAGTTCATTAGTTTTAATTTGACCAACCTAGTAATTTTAAATTCGACCGTGTAGCCTTGAATTAAGTCTATTTGGTTCCTGTTAAAGGCATGGATTTGACCAACTATAATTATTATAATTGAGTCTATAGAGTCCTTGACCTAATCTAAATTAATATTTAATTAGATTTGATCAATTACATTAAATTAGTCAATCTTTTAACTAACCTTAGGTCTAATCCAATTTATGGACCTAATTCAACTAGCACAATAATCCACAAGTTTATGATTGATGATTTAGAGTCTTAATTCATAATTTTAGATACTAAATCATTATACTTAATTTTTATTTAAGTTTATGGGCTGAGGGTTAGGGTTTGGCATTTCAAAAATATTTTTAATTTTGAAAGATTCTTTATAGCTTAGCATTGTTCACTAATTGAGTCGACTCATTTCAAAATTAAATCATCAGAATTCATAAACAATACTAGTTATAGGGTTTAATATGAAACTATGTACACTACATAATCATGAAATCATAAATCAAACTTTATCTAATTATATATTCATGATCACAAATTAGATTAAAGCCTAATATAATTAAATCATAAAAATATTAGATCAAATTTAGTAATTTCATGATTAATGATATAGATCAGCAATGTACCAAGACAACCTTTTCACTATAGGAGGTAAACCCTACAACAGGACAACCTGCAGTCCATGAGATCTAAATTTTAATTTTTTAAATCTAATTAATTTAGTTATTAAATTAATATTTAGATCAAATCTAAATTATTAATCTAAATATACAAGCATATCATGTTTAAAGAATCTTGCTCTGATACCATTTGAAGAAAAATAGTGCAAGATTTGCTATGCTACTTTCAAAAAATATTTCAAAAATAGCAATGATGCAGTAAAAAATAATTAATCTAATTAATTATCTACTAATCATATTAGATTATTTAATTCTAGATTAGGATCTAAACATAATATGCATGCATACATCAATAGATCTAAAAATAAAACTATGTAATAAACTATTTACTACATCTATGTGTTTAGAACACAATACCTTTTCATGGAAAGTCGATCACCATAATCTGAGTCTATTGGATAATGCTCTAGTATCATGTTATAGCTGCACATGTGTCCAGCCTCTATGGTTGGTCCACACGGAGCTCCTGGTCTCAATCAGCCCCAGTAGAGTGCTAGCTCCTCATCGAGGCCTTTGATGGCTAATCACGATCGATCCAATCGATCGTATGTTTTCTAATTTTTTAGATATTCTAAAAAATTAAAACATATATATTGGAGGATGATGAAGATGTGTTTCAAATTTGGTGGTAATTCGATGTTCACAGCACTCGATCTCTCCACCCGAACCCAAATTCCAAAATCTAGGATTTCATTTGGCCCAAAAAACTTGACATACTAAAAATCCTATCACGCCCTCTCTGTGTGGAGTTTTTCTATGAAATAAGTTTTCATGGAAAGATAACTTTTAGGTCTATAATTCTTATTTAGATTATATCTAAAAATATGATATCCTTAAAGATAAAAATCATGAGAGAAGAGAGGCATAAAGGAAAAGAAAAGTGCTATAGGATCCTATTCACCTTTACTCCATGATTTTTTTCACCTAGAACTGATGCCCAAACACTATAAAATTTTTACCACATAATGCTAACACCTTCTTCTACATGCACAAAAATTCTCATAATTTATTGACTTGAATACCATGGGAGAACTACATAAAAAATGATAAGGGTTGAGTGGTTGAGAGGTTTTAACCACTCACTTAATTTCAAAAATCAAATGAGCCTCTTATCCTTATCCAACGTCCCCTCCCTTATGTTTAACACATAGAAGGACTCTTCTTCTATGTGCATATTTTTATTTCTCAAAAAATATTTGACAAACAAAAGGGAGGGCATGGGAAGCAGAGTGGAAAAGTCAAAAATGGTGGGCACATGGGAGAATTTGAATTCAAACTTCATTTGACTTGGTCCTAATTAGTTTCAACCAAATTAATTAATTTAGATCAAATTAAACTAGATTAAATCCAACCAAATTAGACTTAGTCTAATCTAATAAAATTTTGATCAAATTAAAAATTAATTAGATCTACATCTTGATCAAATCAGGGTCAAAACTCCCATAGCGATTAGGTCATCTCATGACCTGATCGGGTCAAATCCAATCGAATCAAATTCAATCAAACTTGATC
>QRFJ01000509.1:315908-355667 GCA_006176705.1 Cocos nucifera | reverse complement strand
CAATGGGACTCTTGATCAGCCATCAGATCAGGTAGAAACTTCTAATGTGTGTGACCCACAGGTCTGAACCTAAGTCAGTAGTATAGAAACCAATTTCTATACTAATCAAAGTGACCATCTAGCAATGGTACCAGATATTCGAATAGATAGAATAATCATAATTGCAATATTCAAAATCTACGTGAATATGGTTATCGTATAATTCATCCCTATGACCTCTGTGTAATAGGTGACTTAGGGTTAGATTGTCAATCCTAGAAAATACATCCATGTCATGTCTCAAAGTAATATCCCATGACTCCTCACTAAGACTACCTTGGCCAAGGTTTTGCTAAATTAAAATACAATTGAACACAGCTCCTAAAATCAGGAGTGGTCAATCCCATCTTAATACATGCACCGACTCCATAAGTACTTGATTGTGTCCAAAAATCTTCCATCACTGAATTAGAAATTCAGATAGTCCGACATCAAAATACAATGACTTGCTTGAAAGTCATCATGGTAATCTTAGGTTGGAGGGACACTTATACCCATATTCCATCAAAGCTAATCTTGACAAGATAAAAGCCCCAAAGTTGGTCACGTTTAGTGCAGATGTACTCATACATCTCACTTGCATGCCATATTAGTGTCTCAACACTCCTTAGTTATGAGAACAACCAACCTATATGGCACACAAAGACCTATACTTGATAAACATTGTCATCCTAAGTAACAACGTATCATTTGATCATGAAGTATTTAAGGACTAAATGATAAATCCTTCTTTGTCGAATCTAGATAGTCCTAATGACTTCATCACAACACAGGAGTTCATTAGAAGATAATAGAATTTATGATAAAAAATATCAAAATAATTTTTATTAATTTATAATTTATATATAATTATAAATATATGGCCCCACCGTCAATAGACTGACGATTGACTTTGGGACATATTCCCAACAGATCAAAGTCTATACATCTAATAAATGTATATTGATCATGGCTCAGTGGTCGAGCCCGAGGCTTTAGGCAGACCAAATCAAAACTGATAAACTGATTGACGTCTAAGGTAAGTCTGGCAATCTCAGATCGATGATTTCTAATGGATAGCCTGCTTACCTAGCCATTTCTGATGGTGCCTAAGGCAAGCCTTGGCAGACCCTCCTACCGATCTCACTTACCTGGCCAATATGGTTAATCAGGTCTTGATTAGGTTGCTCATTAATTCATATAATCCATGCCACATAGAAAATTAGTGAGACTGATTTTATTCAGTGAGACTGATCTAGGTGCCCATTGATCGATATTAATCTTAGTCCTTGTCAAAGGCTTGAGAAGTTAGTGGGAGGACTTGACTTGGTGAAGTCAGTGGGAGCAAATTTGTCCATGTTCTTTCTATTCTTAAATCATTAATAATTTAAATTTTTTAAAATTATTAGATCCCTAAAATGATAAAGTTATGAAGATAATTGAATCATAGCCTTCCATTAAGTTGGATGATAATGGATCCATTAACTCAATAATCATTAGAGGCCCAAAGGCCTGGTGCTTATTGACTAATAGAATTATCATTATGATAACTTGGAAGTATCTCTCAAATGATGGTTAGGTTGGTCAGTCAAAGTTGGGCTTAATCATTCATTGGTTAGATGCACCAAGTATGGTCATATTAATGGTTGGACCTAATCGGATCCTTACAGTGGAGGCCAAAGCCTACCGATTAGGTTTTTGAGGCAAAATTAAATTACTAGAAGTTATTTGAAGAAATAATTGGTTAATGAACCTATCCGTAGATGCACATGGATTGACCGACCAAAGTCGGGCTTGTGTGTAGTCTATATGGATTCTAGTACCTACTAAGAAATTAAAGTAATTTTTTGAATTGGAGGTAGAGGCTATCAATTCGAATAATATAGCTGAAGAACTTTAAGACTAAAGTCCAAGTCTCTATGCTTAAAATAATTCATATACATTAGATCTATATTCTCTTTATCTCATAGAATAAGGCTAAACCCTATTTGTTAGATAGTGAAGACTTGTGGGACCCAACTTCAATAATTAGTATTGAAAGTTGAATCTAGTTCAGCAGTATGAATTGGTTCGTATTGGGGCTTCTAAGTCCAATCAAAATTATTAGTCTAAAGTTGACCTAAATCAGGCATAGTGCTTCTACCATTAGAAGCATGATCATAGGAAGAAGAATTGTCTTGCTTTCCTTGACCATAACGGGGTAAACAAGAGAAAGGAGCAAGAGTTTCTTATTAAAGATGTTATATGATAACATCTTAAAATTTCTCTGTATGTAATTTTACTATCTGGGTATTAGATACCGATGGTCTTATGCAATTTATTGCAAAGACTATAGGTAAGTGGAATATTTGAAAATGATGAAAAATACCTGAACATTGGGGATGGAAGTCCTGTTCTAATCCTAGCTTTAGGAATTGTCAAGCTTATTTTCAAAAGATGTCATTTTGAGTGATTATCACCATTGTCCATTGCTTATTATAAATATGATCTCTATTGGCCTTTCGGTCAACAATGGTTATCATTTATCAATAAAGAAGATTATTATGATATTATTATGAATAATATTATAATAATAAATTAACAATAAAAAATAATATTTAATATTTATATAGTCTATTAAGTGTAATATACACATTCAATAAATACCCAATTTAGATTATGTCATGAATGACTATCTTTGGCATTATAGGCTTAGTCATCTTGTTAAGAACAAGATAAACGGGTTAGCTTGAGAGAAAAATCACTAAGAAAATCAATTAGAGGGTTATGATTTTTTGATTAAATAGTGAAAGACATAATTAAATTAAAGTCCTAATTTAATTATGTTTGTTATCATGAGTTGTTTATATATTATTCTTTATTAAGTAGATTAAATGACTTCTTCACTTTCATTGCGTTCAATTTTGGATTCAAATAAATTGACTGATCAAAATTATGTGGACTGGCTGAGAAACCTAAAAATCAGTCAAGAAAACTCTTCTATATTCTTGATGCCCCTGATCCTAAACCATTAGGGAAAGATGCCATAGATGAAGATAAGTCCACATATAAGATGTGGCAAAATGATTTTCTTACTGTCAAATGCATCAAACTTGCCTCTATGAGTAATGAATTATAGAGGCAGCATGATGGCATGGACACTCAGTCCATATTGCTCAATTTTAAAAAACTTTATGGAGAGCATAGTAGAACTGCTAGATATGAAATATCTAAGCAATTATTTCATGCAAGAATGATAGAAGGAACATCCATACAAAATCATGTTTTGATGGTAATTGACCTAATCACTCGATTAAGCCAATTAGGTTTTGTTATGGTTGGAGAGTTATGTCAGGATTTGATCCTACAATCACTTCCTGAATCATTTTCTCAATTTGTCGTAAACTATCATATGAGCAAACTGAATTCTTCCTTGCCTGAGCTGTTAAATATGATCAAGACTGCAAAAAGCCAAATCAAAAAGGATAAGGCTCCTCTTCTTCTTATGGATGGGATCTCCAAGAAGAAGGCAGGCAAAAAGGGTTCAAAGAAAAGATTGAACCCTAAAGGTGGTATAAATAAGAAGAAAAAGGGGAAGAAGGTCTCCGAATAGATGACCTATTTTCACTGCGGTAAAATAGATCATTGGAAGAGGAATTGCAAGGCTTACCTTGCAACCAAGAAGTCTGGTGCAAATAATGCACCAAAAGGTATGTATAAGATACATACTATATTATCATTAAATTCTTCTATTTTAAATTCATGGGTATTAGATACTAGCTGTGGTTTTCATATCTGCAAATCTTTGTAGGGGCTACAAAAAATTAAGAGTTTGAAGAAAGATGACTTCAAGCTCAAGGCGCTAGAGGAGAGTCTATCCAAGCAAAAGCTATAGGGACAAATATATTGAAGTTACCTTATGGAAAGATCTTAGAGCATACAAATTGTTATTATATGCCTAAGATCATTAGAAATATTATATCTATACTCTTGTTATTAAAATAAGATTATAGTCTTAATGTAACGAGCGAAGGTTGCTCGATCAAATATTCTAATGAAAATATTTGTTTTGGCATATTTAGCAATGGTTTGTTGACTCTATGTTTGGATGATAATATATTTCATATTGATGAAAATAGAAAACATAAGAGAGATAGCATAAATAATACTTTACTTTGGCATTGTCGATTAGGTCATATTAGTGAGGCTAGGATTAACAAGTTATACAAAGAATAGTTCTTTGGTCTTTTTTATTATGAATCATTAAGAACTTGTGAATCTTGTCCCATGGGTAAAATTGTTAGATATATGTGCCCTAGAAGCCAGAATTGGCTGACACTTGTAATACACTTCTAGGGGCAAAATTGTAATTTTGACTATAATTAATGAAATGGGTTATTTTCTATCACACATGTGTATTTAGTGTCTGTGATACATCCTTTGAGTTAATGGTAATGATAATTCATATTTTCAAGAGTTGAAAATTTAAGACATGAATAATCATTATTAACTCATAAACAGCTCCCGACCATAGGATCATCACGAGGATGGTGATTGATCCGGAAGGTTGGTGTACAATCGCTTCTCTTTAGTAGATGAGTCTTGAGTCTACGGTGTGGAGACACCAGAGCGAGAGTACAGGTACTCGTTAGAGAACGAGGGCACTGAGCGTGACCACCTCGAGTAGTCATTAGGGAAGTCTACCTTCTCGTCAATGACTGACTCGATGCTGCAGTAGTGTGTCTGGTTCTTTGACCTGAGATGCATCGGCAGTTCACCTTGAGGGTGTTATAGTTTGACTACACCATTACTCGGTCTCCTAGCCATATGGAACCCTGAGGTGTATGTTGGCTATAGCATGTTCATTGTAGGAACTGGATTGCATCAAGATGGAATCTATCTACCTCGGTGGTAGAGGAGCAGCCCTATGATGATCATGAGAATCAAGTCCAGAAGCCCATGGCCATGGTAGAGTGAAATAATAGAAAGAGTTTCTATTTAGATTTTCACATCGGACTCGAATCGAATGATTACATCATATGACAGAAACTAGGGTTTGACGAGTTCACCTTAACCCTAATCTGATCGGGGCTCAAGATAGAAGAACTTAATCACACAGGTAGCTGCACCAAGAGGTTCGCATTCAGCTCTGATGGGTTGCCACCATATACTGCTAGTGTGTCACTGGTGGATTTTGGGAGCAATTAGAATGATTTAGATGATCGATCATTCTAGCTGTTCGAATCAGAAGAGTTCTGATCCATCGAAAGGAGTTTCGATGATGTCGATGATAGAGATCATGACATATCCCATTACCATACAGAACTGAACCTAACTGGGTCACACAAACAAGGGTTTGAATCTGGTGATCATCAATTGAACTGATCTAGTTCAATTGATCTGAATGAGATTCAATTAGGTTCAAGGAAATCGTGCTAGCACTCGATTGAACCTAACGTTCTTCTTTTACTATCATAAATAAGTTGTCCTGACTGAGCCAAAGGAGTTTGTGCTCAATCAGAGGCCTTCATATGGTCTGACTGGAGGTTGTCCAAGTCAGAAAAAGTTGTCTTAGAAAAGTTGTCTTATTTTGTAAGACATTACCTGCCATTTTTGGTCACCTGCCATTTCTTGTTCTTTGACTTTGGTCAAAAGTCTACCTTTGACTGGTCAAACATTGACCATTGACACTTTGACTTTTGACCACATGTCATGCACCTATTGGAGAGCTGGTGGGGGCCTGTCCCCCTGCCAGAACCTGGCAAGGAGGAGGGCGCACGCCACCCTTGGCGTGTGCCCAAGTTGGAGGCGCCTAGGAGTCCTTGTTGGACAAGGGACTCCATCTCCTTTTTGGATTCCAATTAGAGTTCTCCTAAGAACCAACTTTGACTGGTCTTAGGCACCCTCTAAGGAATCCAGGGGACTCTATTTCCACCAATCAGATTTAGATCTAATTTCATAAAGGGTTATGATTGGTTGGGAGAAGAGGAGTTGGATCACAGCTTAGTCTATAAATAAGACCCTGCGCCCAACTCAAATTAAAAAGATTGAAAGAATTTTCCCACACCCCAAGGCTGCCTCTCCCCTCCTTCCTCCATGCCAAACCCACCTTCTCCCTCTTGCCTCTCCACGTCCAAAAGTGTTTTGGACTTGGTTGGTGCGATTCCAGATCAAGAGAAAGGCGACTCAAAAGCTAGAAGGCTGCGCTGCTGCAAAGGACGACTGCTGATCTTCAAAAGGAGTTTTGAAGATCCTCCAGATCAGATCCAGATCTAATTTTTGGAGATGTGATAGAGAAGAAGAGGATCTCCAGATCCAGCCTGAGTGGATATCCGGTAGAGGCCAGGCACTTGCGTGGCTAGATCCAGAACCTTCCGCTGCTTACAGGATCATCAACGGGTAATAGGATTACCCACTCAAGGTAAATTAAATTTGATTTAATTTATCTAAATTTTATTTTAATTATTAAAATAATAAGAATTAGATCTAAAATATCTCAAGATCTGATTAGATCAAAGAGAAAAAATTTTTGAAATATATCTCTTGATCTGATCAGATCTGAACGAACCTGGTCCGAAAAATCAGGATTTTCCTTCAACTGGTATCAGAGCCAAGGTTCTAAAAGTATTTAGATCTAATTTTAAATTTATTTTAATTAAAAAATAAGTGATTTTAGATGTCACATGAGATGTGATCAGATCTGAAAATCAGAAAAAATTAAAATTAAATGATTTGGATCTAAGATTAGAAAATATGCATGACTAGTTCTAAAATAGAATAGTTCTATAGAATAGTCTTGCATGTTTTTAATTTAATTTGATTAAATCATATTTTAGATCTATTTATTTACTATTTTTTGATATTATAATGGTTATAATAACATCTAAAAAATAGCAAATAAAAATTATTTAATTTTAAATATCATATGAGATATGATTGATGCATGTCTAGACTAGTTGTAGAATAGTTCTACATAATTATCTAGATTAGAATTTATTTTGATTAGATCAATTTAAATCTAATTTTTTAGATTATTATGAGATAATTTAGATCTGAAAAATATGCATGATTCGATACATGAGATGTATGCAAAATATGCCATGATTAGATCTAATTTGTATATGAGATATATGATATAGATCTAAAACTATTTTGTAGTATTGCATGTTCCTGATTAAGGCGTTCCTCTTGGCCGTCCGGTCATAAGAATGAAGAAGGGTTTAAAGGCCCTCTCTTCCCATTCGATGGGGTGTTCTTATGATGTGTAGGGGTGCTGCGTGTTCGTCCTTAATCAGAAATCCAAAACTTACTTTCTGCAAAACCCTAGATCCTGAAACCCTAGGATTTATTGTGCATATTTTGTTTATGAACCCTACTTAATTAAAAATTAAGATTATGGAAATATTAATTAGGTCTAAAATTGAGAATTTTAGATCTAAGACATATTCATAATACTGGGTTCGGGCTTGGGTAGCTCAATTAGGTCTAAGCGGTTGATCAAACCGAATCAAGAGTTGGTTAGATGGGATCAACAATGCTTAAATTGACCAGCCTAATAGGATTAAGTCTGGGTCAAGATCGAGTCACGATCAAGCAAGACCTAATTAGGCTCAGAGGTTAGAGTCTGGATTGTAGGCTAACCCAATTGGTTCTGACTCAACAATTTGGTGTCTAAGGTAAGTTTGGCACATACGACCGACTGGTTTTTAATTGGAAGCTACTCGACCTGAATGCATTCTTGTACGAGTTAATGGCATATTCCTTCCACCGGTCTCACTTACCTGGCCATATCTGTTGACACAGTTCTGATCTGAGGTGGTCAATAATCCGAGCTAACCCATGCCACTAGGTTAGTCATAATTGTTATGACTATGACAAGTCTAGTTTAATGAGACCTGAATCAATTCTCCCTAAGAAAAGATTAAGTCTGAGGTCTTCCACCATTGTAGATGTGCGGGCCCTTCCCGGGGTTGATTGTTCTCGGCTGGATACAGTGGCTCAGTTGCACCGGGAAAGATGCAACCATGTCTATTAGGCATTGGATGCTATGGGCTGGAGGATGAGTTGGGCTCAATATTTCGGATACGGTGAGAGACTCAATTAGGAATCCAGTCTATGCAAATGGTGGGTCTGACTTAACTAAGGAGTGGATCAATATTTCGGATACGGTGAGATTCATGAATTAGAGACCAAGTTTGGGTGCACCATGATTAGAGAATCATTGAACAAGAGTTGTTCACTCATTGGCTAACCCATCACCAATAACTGTTAGGTGAGGTGATGAGTCAGTTGGTGAGACCGCACCACCCACTAGAAATCATTAATCATGGAGATTTTTGCATCTCTACAGAGGGAGTGTAGGGATCCGAGAAAATAGTGGGAGCTAATTTGTTTAAAAATAAAATTCCTAAATAAATTGGTCAAGTCATAATTACAGTATCTAACTAGAATCTTTGACTCTCTATAGAAAAATGTCTGCGTCCAACCCATTAGGCACGTATCCTGGACACACATAGACTGACCGGAACCCAATTATAAAGATTGGCTCAGGAACTACAAAATTATTTTGGGTTTCGAGAAGTTAACCCATGTATTGGACCAGGACCCTCCCACCTTACCAGCCCGTCCATCCACTGAACAGAGAGCATCTCTGGAAAAAATGGATAGACGAAGATAATAAGGCCAGATATTACATGTTGGGCTCGATGTCTGATGAGCTCCAGCGCCAACATGAAGATATCGGGACTGCTCGCCAAATGTTGGCTCACCTGCAGGAGATGTTTGGTGAACAGAGTCGCGCAGCCAAGTATCAAGTCACGAAATGACTTTTTAAGGCTAAGATGCGTGATGGGCAGTCAGTCCAAGATCACTGTCTGATGATGATCAAGGACATGGAAGAGCTTGAGAAGCTCGGTGTGAAGTTAGACTTGGATCTGCAGAACGATATTATTCTGCAATCCTTGACTGATGCATATGGGCAATTCATCATGAATTACCACATGCATAAACTTCAAAATTCCTTGGCCGAATTAATGAATATGCTGGTCACCGCTGAGCTTTCTATGAAAGGTTCTAAAGGCTCAGTTCTTGCTATGGAATGGACTTCTTCCAAAAGAAAGTCTTATGGAAAGAAAAAGAAGTCTGTGAAAAAGCAAAAGGTGGAAGGAGCAAAGAAGAAGAAGGCAGAGCCGAAGAAAAGGCCGATGTCAAAGGAAAGTGTTTCCATTGCAACAGCGACGGCCATTGGAAGCGGAACTGCCCTACTTACCTGGCCACCCTGAAGAACAAGAAGGAAGGTCCTTCTGGAGGTATGCTCGTTATTGAGTCTAACCTTACGGTTTCTTCTGCATCCAGTTGGGTGCTTGACTCTGGTTCTAGTGCTCATCTGTGCACTTCCATGCAGGGTCTTGAGGATAGCAGGAGGCTGAGGGATGGAGACATGATCCTACGCATCGGTAATGGAGCAAGAGTTGCTGCAGTAGCCGTGGGAACATACCCTCTTCGATTACCATCTGGTTTAGACTTAGTTTTGAAAGACTGTTATTATGTGCCTGCAGCTAGCAGGAATTTGATTTCTGTTTCATGCTTAGCACTAGAAGGCTATGTGATTACCTTCTTTAAGGACCATTGTAACATTCTTTATGAAAGAAATAAAATTGCAAATGGTTTCCTTATTAATGGTCTTTATCAGCTACATATTGATGTACCTGTTTCTAACTATCGAGCAAAACGTGAATGCCAAACGACCTAGGGATAGTCCAAATGATAGATATCTATGGCACCTGAGATTAGGTCATATAGCAGAAGATAGGATCAACAAATTGGAGAAAAATGGGCTATTGAGTCCATTGACTTTCGAGTCATATCCAACTTGTGAATCTTGTCTTCCAAGGCAAAATGACTAAACTCCCTTTTGTAGGACATGGGGAGAAGGGCCACAGATCTCCTTGCCCTAGTACATACTGATGTGTGCGGCCCATTTGATGTGCCGGCTAGAGGCAATTTTGTCTACTTCATTACCTTTACCGATGATCTGTCTAGGTATGGGTATGTGTATCTTATGAGACACAAGTCTGAAGCTTTTGAAAAGTTCAAAGAATTCAGACATGAAGTAGAAAAACAAACTGGAAAAACCCATTAAGGTTCTTCGATCAGATCGAGGAGGTGAATACCTTAGCCGGGAATTCCTAGACTATCTCAAGGAAAAATGGCATAGTCTCTCAATGGACTCCACCAGGAACACCTCAACTCAACGGGGTTTCAGAATGGAGAAATCGGACTCTATTGGATATGGTTCCGATCCATGATGAGCTTCACAGACCTCCCTGATTTTCTTTGGGGACATTCATTGTTAACTTCAATTTATCTACTGAATAGGGTTCCCTCTAAGACCGTTCCTACCACACCGTATGAGATATGGCATGGTAAGAAACCAAGTCTGAGTCATCTCAGAATTTGGGGTTGTCCGGCTCATGTCAAAAGACAACAAGCGGACAAGTTAGAGTTTAGGTCCTTCAGAGCTCGATTCATAGGATATCCTAAAGAGTCATTAGGATACTATTTCTACATTCCAGAAGACCACAATGTGATTGTGAGTCGACATGCCATCTTTCTTGAAAAATAGTTTATTCAAGATAGCGGCATTGGAAAGCAGATTAAGCTTGATGAGAAAGTCTCACAAGTACAACGAGCTAAGGACCAATTGGAACCAAATCAGGTTGAGCCAATAAGAACACTACCTCCTCCACCTCGTAGATCGGAAAGAGTTTTCCATCCCCCTGAAAGATACTTAGGTATTATTTCAGAGGAAGTAGAGAAAATGTTCCTCGTAGGTAATGGTGCTCATGGTGATGATCCCAAAACCTACAACGAGGCGATATCAGATATCGACTCCGAGAAATGGCTAGAGGCAATGCAGTCAGAAATTGACTCGATGCACTCAAACCAAGTCTGGACCTTGGTAGATCCACCAGAAGGTATAGTACCTATTGGGTGTAAATGGATCTTCAAGAGAAAGATTGGTGCAGATGGGAATGTGGAGACATTCAAGGCTAGACTAGTGGCAAAAGGTTATAGTCAATGCGAAGGCATTGACTATCAGGATACCTTTTCCCCAGTGGCTATGCTAAAATCCATCCGCACATTGCTTGCCATTGCAGCCTATTTCGATTATGAAATATGGCAAATGGACGTGAAAATGGCATTCTTAAATGGATATCTTGAGGAAGATATCTATATGGAACAGCCGCTAGGTTTCACATCCAGTGATACTGATCACAAGGTTTGCAAGCTGCAAAGGTCCATATATGGACTTAAGCAAGCATCTCGGAGCTGGAACACTCATTTCAATGATGTGATCAAAATAGTTTGGTTTCATCAAAAATGAAGAGGAACCATGTGTCTTCAAAAAGGTCAGTGGGAGCGCTGTTGTCTTCCTCGTATTGTACGTGGATGACATCCTCCTTATTGGGAATGATATTCCCATGTTGACAACAGTCAAAATTATGGTTGTCCAAGGAATTCTCCATGAAAGACCTAGGTGAAGCATCCTTTATTCTAGGAATTAAGGTCTATAGGGATAGACCGAATAGGATGCTAGGACTTTCACAGAAGATGTACATAGAGGAAAGTACTAAAGAGGTTTAGTATGGAAAACTCTAAGAGGGGATTAATACCCTTCAGACATGGTATTCATCTTTCCAAGAAGATGTGCCCTAGCACACCTGAGGAAATAGAACGCATGAGCAAGATCCCTTATGCTTCTGCAATAGGGAGCCTCATGTATGCCATGCTATGTACACGACCTGATATAGCCCATGCTGTGAGTGTCACAAGCAGATATCAGTCAAATCCAGGTGAAGAACACTGGACTTCTGTGAAATGTATCCTTAAGTACTTAAGAAGAACTAAGGATATGATGTTGGTCTTTGGTAACGGAGAACTCCAAGTCCAGGGATACACAGACTCGGATTTCATGTCCGATATAGATGATCGAAAGTCGACATCTGGGAGTCTGTTTGTGTGCAATGGTGGTGCTGTCAGCTGGAAGAGTTCCAAGCAAACGGTGATAGCCATTCAGATGCATCCAAGCGATTACCTTGCCAGAAAAATGGCGCTACCGTTGAGGTCCAAGAGAGTCAACTCCGCAGATAATGTGGCAGACCCACTTACAAAGCCGTTGGGCCAGCAGAAGATCGAAGCCCACCTTGAGAAGATGGGACTTAGACTTGTAGCCAATTGGCTTTAGGACAAGTGGGAGATTGTTAGATATATGTGCCCTAGAAGCCAGAATTGGCTGACACTTGTAATACACTTCTAGGGGCAAAATTATAATTTTGACTATAATCAATAAAATGGGTTATTTTCTATCACATATGTGTATTTAGTGTCTGTGATACATCCTTTGAGTTAATGGTAATGATAATTCATATTTTCAAGAGTTGAAAATTTAAGACATGAATAATCATTATTAACTCATAAAATGCTCCCGACCATAGGATCATCACGAGGATGGTGATTGATCCGGAAGGTTGGTGTACAATCGCTTCTCTTTAGTAGATGAGTCTTGAGTCTACGGTGTGGAGACACCGGAGCGAGAGTACAGGTACTCGTTAGAGAACGAGGGCACTGAGCGTGACCACCTCGAGTAGTCATTAGGAAGTCTACCTTCTCGTCAATGACTGACTCGATGCTGCAGTAGTGTGTCTGGTTCTTTGACCTGAGGTGCATCGGCAGTTCACCTTGAGGGTGTTATAGTTTGACTACACCATTACTCGGTCTCCTAGCCATATGGAACCCTGAGGTGTATGTTGGCTATAGCATGTTCATTGTAGGAACTGGATTGCATCAAGATGGAATCTATCTACCTCGGTGGTAGAGGAGCAGCCCTATGATGATCATGAGAATCAAGTCCAGAAGCCCATGGCCATGGCAGAGTGAAATAATAGAAAGAGTTTCTATTTAGATTTTCACATTGGACTTGAATCGAATGATTACATCATATGACAGAGACTAGGGTTTGACGAGTTCACCTTAACCCTAATCTGATCGGGGCTCAAGATAGAAGAACTTAATCACACAGGTAGCTGCACCAAGAGGTTCGCATTCAGCTCTGATGGGTTGCCACCATATACTGCTAGGTGTCACTGGTGGATTTTGGGAGCAATTAGAATGATTTAGATGATCGATCATTCTAGCTGTTCGAATCAGAAGAGTTCTGATCCATCGAAAGGAGTTTCGATGATGTCGATGATAGAGATCATGACATATCCCATTACCATACAGAACTGAACCTAACTGGGTCACACAAACAAGGGTTTGAATCTGGTGATCATCAATTGAACTGATCTAGTTCAATTGATCTGAATGAGATTCAATTAGGTTCAAGGAAATCGTGCTAGCACTCGATTGAACCTAACGTTCTTCTTTTACTATCATAAATAAGTTGTCCTGACTGAGCCAAAGGAGTTTGTGCTCAATCAGAGGCCTTCATATGGTCTGACTGGAGGTTGTCCAAGTCAGAAAAGGTTGTCTTATTTTGTAAGACATTACCTGCCATTTTTGGTCACCTGCCATTTCTTGTTCTTTGACTTTGGTCAAAAGTCTACCTTTGACTGGTCAAACGTTGACCATTGACCCTTTGACTTTTGACCACATGTCATGCACCTATTGGAGAGCTGGTGGGGGCTTGTCCCCCTGCCAGAACCTGGCAAGGAGAAGGGCGCACGCCAAGGGTGGCGTGAGCCCAAGTAGGAGGCGCCTAGGAGTCCTTGTTGGACAAGGACTCCACCTCCCTTTAGGATTCTAATTAGAGTTCTACCTAAGAATCCAGTTTGACTGGTCTTAGGCACCCTCTAAGGAGGAATCCAGGGGTCTCTATTTTCCAACCAATCAGATTTAGATCTGATTTCATAAAGGGTTGTGATTGGTTGAGAGGAAGAAGAGTTGGATCACGCTTAGTCTATAAATAAGACCCTGCGCCCAACCCTAATCAAAAAAAAAGTCTTATTGAAAGAGATTTTCCACGTCCAAGGCTGCCTCTCCCCTCCTTCTCCATGCCATACTCTCTTCTCCCCTTGCTCTCCACGTCCAAAAGTGTTTTGGACTTAGTTTGGTGCGATTCAGATCAAGGAAAGGCGATCAAAAGCAAGAAGGCTGCGCTGCTGCAAAAGGACGACTGCAGATCTTCAAAAGAGTTTTGAAGATCCTCCAGATCAGATCCAGATCTGATTTTTGGAGGTGTGATAGAGAAGAAGAGGTTCTCCAGATCCAACCCGAGTGGATACCGGTAGAGGCCAGGCGCTTGTGTGGCTAAGATCCAGAACCTTCCGCTGCAATCAGGATCATCTACAGGGTAATAGGATTACCCAAATCAGGTAAATTGAATTTGATTTAATTTATCTTCTTTTATTTTATTTATTAAAATAATAAGAATCAGATCTGAAATATATCAAGATCTGATTAAGGTCAAGAGAAAATTTTTGAAATATATCTCTTGATCTAATCAGATCTGGACGAACCTGGACCGGGAAATCAGGATTTCCCTTCAAAAATGACTAAGACTCCATTTAGTGGACATAGAGAAAGGACAAAAGAATTATTAAGACTTGTACATACTGATGTATGTGGTCCTATGACAACTCAAGTTAGAGGAGGATACTCTTATTTTATAACATTCACTGATGATTTATCTAGGTTTAGAAATGTGTATCTTATAAAACACAAATCAGAAGCCTTTGATAAATTCAAAGAGTATTAAAGTATGGTTGAAAAACAAACTAGATAATATATAAAAATTCTTCGATCTGATCGGAGAGGAGAATACTTATCTAGTGAGTTTTTAGACTATCTTAAAGTAAAAGAAATTCTCTCTGAATGGATACCTCCTTATACACTGTAATTAAATGATGTAGCTGAAAGAAAAAATTGTACCTTATTAGATATGGTACGGTCCATGATGTGCTTCACTGAATTACCTATTTTCTTCTAGGATCATGCCCAAGAGACCGTAATTTATATCTTGAATAGAGTACCTTCTAAATCTGTATCTAGTACTCCATATGAGATATGGAGAAGTAAGAAACCCAATCTTAGGTATTTTAAGATATGGGGTTGTCCAGCATATGTCAAAAAAAATTTTGGACATAAGCTTGATGCTAGATCAGACAGATGTCTATTTATCGGATATCCTAGAAATAGTATAGGATATTTATTCTACCACCCTACTGAACAAAAGGTATTTATATGTAGGCATGCCACTTTCATGGAAAAAGAATTTATCCTAGAAAAGGGTAGTGGCAGAAATATTGAACTTAGTGAAGTTCAAGAAAAATAAATAAAAATTTCTCAACCAAATATTCATATAAAAGAACCAGAACACATAACTCCTATCCATAGGTCTGAAAGAGTACGACATACACCTATGAGGTATGGGTTCATTATTGAGAACAATGAAGCCCAAGTCATTGAGAATGACGAACCTCTGACCTATACGGAAGTAGTCAAAAGTAAGAACTCTTACAAATGGCTGGCTGCCATGCAATCCGAAATGGAATCCATGCACACCAACAAAGTATGGACTTTGGTGGATGCACTAGAGAATATAACTCCTATTGGATGCAAATGGATTTTTAAGAAAAAGATTGGAGCAGATGGTCAAATTGAAACTTATAAGGCCAGATTGGTGGCTAAAGGTTTTAGGCAAAAATAGGGGATTGATTATGATGAAACATTTTCACCTATTGCCATGCTCAAATCTATTCGGATTATGCTTGCCATAGTAGCATACCACGATTATGAAATATGGCAAATGGATGTGAAGACTGCCTTCCTTAATGATTTTCTTGAGGAGGAGGTCCATATGTCACAGCCAGAGGAATTTGAGTCAAATGAGAGACCAAATCAAGTATGCAAGCTTAAGAGATCCATTTATGGATTAAAGCAAGCATCAAGGAGTTGGAACATCCATTTTGATGTAACAGTAAAAGAGTTTGGTTTTATCAAGAATGTGGATGAACCATGTGTGTACAAGAAAACTAGTGGGAGAACCATAGTCTTCTTAGTTCTATATGTAGATGACATACTTCTTATTGGGAATGATATCGCATTATTGCAATCAGTCAAATTATGGCTATCAAATAAGTTTTTCATGAAAGATTTGGGAGAAGCATCCTATATACTAGAAATAAAGATCTATAGAGATAGATCTAAGAGGATGGTAGGCTTGTCTCAATCTAGGTACATTGACTTAATACTAAAAAGATTTAGTATGGATGGGAGTAGAAGAGGTTACTTACCCATGAGTCAAGGCATATATCTCTCTAAAAAAAATGTCTCCAAAGACACCTAAAGAGAGAAATAGAATGAGTTTTATTCCTTATGCTTCGGCTATTGGATCAATAATGTATGCCATGTTATGTACAAGGCCTGATGTTGCTTATGCTTTAGGCATTGCAAGTAGATTTCAAGCTGATCCAGGAGAGGATCATTGGAAAGCTATGAAAAATATTCTTAAGTACTTGAGAAGGACTAAAGATATTTTTCTAGTATATGGTGGTTCTGATCTTAAACTAGAAGCATATTCTGACTCTAGTTTTCAATCAGACTCAGATGACAGCAAATCCATTTTAGGGTATCTCTTTACTCTGAACAGTGGAGCAGTGAGTTGGAAGAGTACTAAGCAGCCAACTGTAGCTGACTCAACCACGCCAAGGAAGCTGTCTGGATGAAGAAGTTTATCACTGAATTGGGTGTTATTCCTGAAATTAAGAATCTAGTACCACTTTACTATCACAATACTGGAGCTATTGCTCAAGCAAAGGAACTAAGGTCTCATCATAAATCCAAACACATTCTGAGATGCTTTCATCTCATTCGTGAAATTATTGAAAGACAAGATGTAGTCATAGAATGAGTTGAGACAAAGAACAACATAGCAGACCCATTCACTAAGGCTTTACCACTGCAATTGTTTGATGGTCACCTTGATTGTATGGGATTAAAATTTAAGGGCGATTGGCTTTAGTGCAAGTGGGAGATTGAAAGGAATATGGCCTCAAGCTAATCAATTTTTGGGTTGTTCTTTGTCTTCCAAACTCACATAATGACATTTTAAAATAAATAAAGACATTATTTCATCATATGCAGTATTTTATTATTTATTTAAGATTATGATGAATCCCATAAATTAAGGCAATAGTTTAAGAATTATGATGAGATCATACCAGTGAGATTTAAAACCTTAAAACCCTAATTTAAACATTGCTGGTCGATGGAACATTGAGTTGGGGATCAATGTTTTTGGTAAGACTAGCACATGTTTTGTATGCTCAATTGAGAGGATGATTGATCTCGTAATCACTTGTGTATGACACTAATACAAAGATGTGAGTGCTCATTAGAGAATGAGTTCACTGAATTGATCCAAGTTGAGAATATCTTATGAAGTCTTATCTACATGTCAATAGATGGTTCTCATAGTAGATTGTGCATATAATCCTTTGACCTGAAACTACCATAGAATCTTATATATACGAATCCATATTTTGGTTCATACTCATTCATGACTCAGTCATGTATGGGATGATCTGAATATGGTAGATTACATATGAAGATTGTGAGTAGGTTAATATGGAATTAATCACTCCTGGTAAGAGAAAATAGCATCCTACTTGCTTCAAATAAATGATGATTCAGAAAGACTTTGATCAAAGCATGATGAAAATTAGAAATGGATTCTAATGTTTCATTAAATGAATCATCATCATAAGATTGAAAGGGAAATGAATATGATATTGGGATTGACATATTTCCATACCCAGAGTCAGATTCAAGATGTAGAGAGATCGAAGGATCTAGTTGTATGGTAATTTTCATTGAAGCATATTTCTGGTATTTTCATCAAAATTTTACATTTTTTGAGAAGTCACGATACATTGCTAGACGTCAATCATGCCTTGTGGATTTGATCAAATTAAAATTTTAATTTGATCATTAAATTAGAAAGTGTTCTAAATTAAGTCAAAATGGGTTGGCTAGTTTTGACCTAATCCGATTTAGTTGAGTTCTAACCTAATTAGGTCAAATCACACCCAGACCCATTGCTGGCTAGATGTGAAACCTAATAGATCACACACAAAGAGAATTGATTAAGGATCTAATTGGATTAGACCATGTTTGCAAGATGAACATGCTAGCACATGTAGCAAACCATAGCACCTAGATTTGAATTGGATTCGAATCTACTTCTGATTTGGGCTAATTAAGGTCTGATTTGAGCCAAATATGATTTGGTCTTGATTGGATTAACCTAGACTGATTGGGCTTTAGTTAGGATGCCACATACCAGAATCCCACATCCTAGAGAGTCTCTCTCTTGCGTGTGGGAAGTCTTTCATGCGCAAAGTATTTTTAGCGCATGGGATTTAGTTGGCGCCTATCTTCTTTGACTTTTTCCATTAATTATGTCACGTAAATTTTTTAAGTAGGCATGGACATCAGATATGGGGCACAGGAGAGTCCTTCTGTAGATGAAATACTTCATTATTATTTTGAGAAGGGACTCTTTGTCGCCTAGGAATACTTGCCGCCCAAGACTCCTTGCCGCCCTCTTATCCTTGACGCCTCTTGGACCAAGTCAAAGTCCCTTGGGACTTTGACTCTTCAAAGTTCATCTCCACGCCTTCTTGCTAAATGGGCATCCCATTTTAAAGCCATGGGATGGCCTTTTTATCTGATCTAATGGATGAAAATGATAGCGCCAAGAATGAAAGCCCGCGACTCTTCATAAATAATTTATGTAGAATTAGTTCGAGAGTCCTTCTGCTTTAAGGCACCTCTTGGACTAAGTCTACATGATGTTATTATCTGATGAGGTGTGAGATTGGTTGAAGGGAGATGAGATAATTTTTTGAACGGGTGCGAGAAAATGTGTTGGCACCCTTACGTACATTATAAATAAGGGTAAGCACCAAGAGTCCGGAAGAAGTGGAAATTATCTTTCTTTCTTACAAGTATTTTATATTATCCAATTTTTTTCTTCCCTTATCTTGTCTAGATCTTATCTTTATAAAGATTAGTAGTCATCTTAAGACAAAGAGATTAGGAAGAAAAATTAAGAAGACAAGAAAAAAGAAAGAAAGGTAAGGAGAGGCAAGGAAGGTGACATAAAGGCTAAGGAAGGTCTTGCTTTTAATTAAAGTTTTTATTACTAGAATTTTAATTATATAAATCAGAGGTGCTGGTGTCTTGATCAAGTCTCCATGTAGATCAACATTGGAGGGTGAACACGTGGGCACCTGGTGGAACCCCTGATGGACTGCTGCCTGTAATTAGGAAGAATTCAGGATTTAGTGATAAGAGGTATGTTCTAATACTTTCTTTTGTATTACAAATGCATGTTATATGATTTATTTGCTAATAAGGTGGTCCTAGATTTTGAATTTGGTTTGTATGATTTCATAATTTTGCTTTGAAATCCATGCTTCCATCCTGTACACCAATCTTATCAGAGATGTTCCAAGTGGAGTCCATTGAGAGACTATGCCATTTTGCTTGAGATAGTCTAAAAATTCCTGACTAAGGTTTTCACCTTTTCGATCTGATCAAAGAACCTTAATGGATTTTCTAGTTTGCTTTTCAACTTCATATCTGAATTTCTTAAACTTTTCAAAGGCTTCAGACTTGTATCACATAAGATACACATACCCATACCGAGATAAATCATCAATAAAGATTATGAAGTAGTCAAAGTTGCCTCTAGTCGGCACATCAAATGGGCTACACACATCAGTATGTACTAAGGCAAGTAGTTCCATAGCCCTTTCCCCATGTCCTACAAAAGGTAGCTTAGTCATTTTGCCATGAAGTCATGATTCACAAATTGGATATGACTCGAAAGTCAACGGACTCAATAGTCCAATTTTCTTCAATTTGTTAATCCTATCTTCCGCTATATGGTCTAGCCTTAGGTGCCATAGATACCTATCATTTGGACTATCCCTAAGTCTTTTTGATCTTATGGCATTCACATTTTGCTCGATATTAAAGATAGATATATCAATATGTAACTAGTAGAGACCGTTAATAAGAAAACCACTTGCAATTTTATTTTTTTCATAAAGAATATTACAATGGTCCTTAAGAAAACTAATTACATAGCCTTCTTGTGCTAAACAAAAAATAGAGATCAAATTCCTACTTGCAATAGGCACATAATAACAATCCCTAAGCACTAAATCTAAGCCAGATGGTAGTCGAAGAGGGTAGGTTCCCACGGCCACAATAGAAATCCTTGCTCCATTTTCGATGCGTAGGATCATCTCACCATCCCTCAGCCTCCTGCTATCCTCAAGATCCTGCATGAAAGTGCACAAATGAGCACTTGAACCAGAGTCAAACACCCAACTGGATGCAGAAGAAATTGTAAGATTAGATTTAATAACAAGCATACCTCCAGAAGGACTTGTCTCCTTCTTATTCTTCAGGGTGGCCAGGTATGTAGGAAAGTTCTGCTTTCAGTGGCCGTCAGTATTACAATGGAAATATTTTTCTTTATCAGCGACTTTCTTCTTCAGCCCTTCCTTCTTTTTCTTTCCACCTTCCACCTTCTGCTATTTCATAGACTTTTTTTTCTTTCCAAAATACTTTCTCTTGAAAGAAGTCCATTCCATAGCAAGTACTAAGCCTTTAGAATCTTTCATAGAAAGCTCAGTAGTAAATAGCATATTCATAAGCTCGGCTAGAGTATTCTGAAGTTTATGCATATGGTAGTTCATAATGAACTGGCCATATGCATCAGTCAAGGATTGCAGAATTATATCATTCTGCAGATCCTAGTCTAACTTCACTTTAGGCTTCTCAAGCTCTTCCAAGTCCTTGATCATCATCAGATAATGATCTTGAAATGACTGTCCATCATATATTTTAGCCTTAAATAGTTGTTTAGTGATCTAATATTTAGTTGCATGACTCTGTTCACCAAACAACTCTTGCAGGTGAACCAACATTTGACAGACAGTCTTGATATCTTCATGTTGGCACTAAAGCTCATCAGACATCAAGCCCAGCATGTAGTATCTGGCCTTATTATCTTCATCTATCCATTTATCAAGACATACTCTCTATTCAGTGGATGGATGAGCTGGTAAGGTGGGAGGATCCTAGTCCAATAGATGAGTCAACTTCTCAAAACCCAAAATAATTTTGAAGTTCTATATCCAATCCTTGTAATTGGGTTCGATCAGTCTATGGGAGTCTAGGATACGAGCTAGTGGGTTGGATGTAGACATTTTTTTTTTTCCAATAGAGAGTCAAAGTTTCTAGTTAGATTTTATAATTAAAACTTGATCAATTTATTTAAGAATTTAATTTTTAAATAAATTAGCTCCCACTATTTTCTTGGATCCCTACACTCCCTCTATAGAGATGCAAAATTCTTCATGATTACTGATTTTTAGTGGGTGGTGCAGTCCCACCAACTGACTCATCACCTCACCTAATAGTTATTAGTGATGGGTTAGCCAATGAGTGAACAACTCTTGTCTAATGATTCTTTAATCAGGAGCACCCAGACTTGGTCTCTAATTCATGAATCTCACCGTGCCCAAAATATTGATCCACTTTTTAGTTAAGTCAGACCCACCATTTGCATAGATTGAATTCCTAATTAGGTCTCTCACCATATCCAGAATATTGAGCCCAATCCATCCTCCGCCCCATAGCATCCAATGCCTGATTGAAATGGTTGCATCTTTTTGGTGCAACTGAACCACTGTGACCAACCGAGAATAATCAACCTCGAAAAGGGTCCGCACATCTATAATGGTGGAAGATCTTAGACTTAATCTTTTCTTAGGAAGATTTAATTTAGGTCTCTTTAAACTTGACTTGACATTGCCATAACCATTATGACTAACCTAGTGGCATGGGTTAGCTCATATTGTTAGCCACCTTAGATCAGGACTGGGCCGACAAATATGGCCAGGTAAGTGAGACTGGTGGAAGGGATATGCCATTAACTCGACAAGAATGCATTTGAGTCGAGTAGCTCCCAATTAAAAATCAGTCGATCATATCTGCCAAACTTACCTTAGATACTAAATTGTTAAGCCAGAACCAATCGATTTAGCCTACATTCCAGACTCTAAACATTGAGCCTAATTAGGTCTTAACTTGATCGATCACTCATGTGACTTGACCTTGACCCAGACTTAATCCTGTTAGGCTGGTCAATTTAAGTACTTTTGATTCCACCTAACCAATCTCTTGATTTGGTTTGATTAACCGCTAGACCTAATTGAGCTATCAAAGCCCGAACCCAATTTCATGAACATGTTTTAGATCTAAAAATTCTTAATTTTAGATCTAATATATTTTATAATCTTAATTTTTAATTAAGTTTAGGATTCATAAATAAAATATGTATATAAAATTCTAGGATTTTAGGATTTAGGGTTTTGCAGAAAATAAATTTTTTTTTTGATTTCTGATTAAGGTCGAACGCGTAGCACCCCTACACACCATAAGAACACCCCATCGAATGGAAGGAGAGGGCCTTTAAACCCTACTTCATTCTTATGAGCAGACAGCCAAGGGGAACGCCTTAATCAAAAATATGATAAATCTACAAAACTAGTTAGATCTACATCATATATCACATATATAAAAATTAATCTAACTAAAAACATATTTTGCATGCATCTCATATATCATATCATGCATATTTTTATATTTAAATTATCTCATAAACATCTAAAAAATAAGATTTAAATTTGATCATATCAAATTAAAATTTATTCTAGATAATTTTGTAGAACTATTCTACAACTAGTCTAAACTTGCATCTATCATATCTCATATAAAAAAATTATATAAATTTATTTTCTAGTTTTTAGATCCAATTAAAATATTTATAATATCAAAAAATAGTAAATAAATAAATTTAAAAATTATAATTAATTAAATTAAAATTATGATCATGCTAGACTACACATAGAACAATTCTACTCCTAGTCTAGTCATGCATCTCATACATCTTAGATCTAGATTTTTTTTATTTTTTTATTTTTTAATTTTAGATCTAATCACATCTAATGTGATATCTAAAATCATCTAATTATTAGATAAAAAATAAATTAAAATTAGATCTAATGAATTATGGAACCTGGCTTTGATATCAGTTGAAGGAAAAAAATCTATTTTTCGGATCAGGTTCGTTCAAATCTGATTGGATCAGGAGGGATATTTTAAAAATTTTTTCCTCTAAGATTCTAATCAGATCTGAGACTTCTTAGATATAATCTTATTAATCTGATAATGAAAATAAAAATAAAGATAAAAATTAAATTAAATTTAATTATATCTTTGTTTTAGATAATCCAATTATCCTATGATGATCCTGATGTTTGCTTAAGGTTCTGGATATAGCCACGTACGTGCCTGACCTCTATTGATATCCACTCAGGCAAGATCTAAAGATCTTCTCCTTCTCAATCAATTCTCTAAAAATTAGATCTGGATCTAATCTTGAAAATTTTCAAAATGGCTTTTGAAGAACAGCCATTGTCTCTTGCAGTAGTGCCATCTTCTTCCTTTCTTGGCGCCTTTCACTTGCTTGTATCGCACCTTCTTCATGCCCAAAGTCCCTTGGGCGTGGAGAGGAGAGAGAGGACCAGAGGGTGACGTAGAGAAGGAGGGAGAGGGGCTATGTGGCATGGGCTAAAGGTAGAAGAATTGAATTCTAGGCGTAGATAGGGTTTATACAGACCCTGCTACGCCATGCTGTGCCATATCATCCTGGCCAATCATAGCCCTTTGTACAATCATATCTAAATCTGATTGGTAGGATGACATCATCTGATTCAATTAGATTAGAGACCCTCAAAACTCTCCTTCGATGGTGCCAAGACTGGGTCAAATAAGTCTTCTTGGTGCCACTTAATTTAACTCCCTGAAGCAACTGGAGTCCCATCTATATGGGACTCCATATTTTATCCTCATGGGGTGCACGCCTCCTTAGGCATGTGCCCCCTTCCTGTCTACCTTTTAGCAGGGGAACAAGTGAAGGAAAAAACTTATTTTTCAGATCAGGTTCGTTCAGATCTGATAGGATTAGGAGGGATATTTCAAAAAATTTTTTCTTTAAGATCCTAATTAGATCTAAGACTCCTCAGATCTAATCTTATTAATCTGATAATAAAATAAAATAAAGATAAAAATTAAATCTAATTTAATTATACCTTTATTTTGGATAATCCAATTATCCTGTGATGATCTTGATGTTTGCCTGAGGTTCTGAATGTGGCCATGCAAGTATCTGGCCTCTACTGGTATCCACTCAGGCAAGATCTAAAGATCTTCTGCTTCTCAATCAATGCTCCAAAAATCAGATCTAGATCTGATCTTGAAGGTCTTCAAATTAGCTTTTAAAGAATAGCCATTGTCTCTTGCAGTAGTGCTGCCTTCTTTCTTTCCTAATGCCTTTCACTTGCTTGGTTCGCACCTTGTTCGTGCCCAAAGTCCCTTGGGCATGGAGAAGGGAGAGAGGATTAGAGGGTGGCATGGAGAAGGAGAGAGAGGGGCTATGTGGCATGGGCTAAATGCAGAATCCTTGAATTCTAGATGTAGATAGGGTTTATATAGAACCTGCTGCACCATGTAGTGACACATCATCCTAGCCAATCATAGCCCTTTGTACAATCAGATCTAAATCTGATTGATGGGATGACATCATCTGATCCAATCAAATTAAAGACCCTCAAAACTCTCCTTAGATGGCATCAAGACTAGGTCAAACAAGTCTTCTTAGTGCCACCTAATTTAATTCCCTGAAGCAACTGAAGTCCCATCAATATGGGACTCCATATTTTATCCTCATGGGGTGCACGCCTCCTTAAGCATGCACCCCCTTTCTATCTACTTTTTAGCAGGGGGACAAGTCCCTAGGTTCACTCCTATGGGTGCATGACACATGGGCAAATGTCTAAGTATCTAGGGTCAATATTTAACCAATGTCCGAAGATAAGATTTAGCAGTTGACGAAAAATGGCATGTGTTGTCTCAAATATATCTCATAAATTAAAACAATCCTTTTCTCACCTGGATAGGCTCCAATCAGACTAAGTAAAGGTTTCTAAGTGAGCCCAAACACATTTAGCTCAGTCGAGATAAGATTTAATGATTGTTAAAGGAGAACATTAGGCTCAATCGTATGCTAGCACGATTTTCTTGAACCGAATTGAATCTTATTCAAATCAATTAAACTGGGTTAATCTAATTGATGATATCCAGATCCAAAACCTTGTTTGTGTGATCCAATTAGATTCAATTCCGTATGATAATGGGATATGTCGTGATCTCTATCATCAACATCATTGAAACACCTTCCAATGGATCAGAACTTTTCTGATTCAGACAACTAGTATGATCGATTATCCAAATCATTCTAATTGCTCCCAAAATCCACCAGTGACACCTAGCAGCATATGGTGGTAGCCCATCAAAACTGAAAGCAAACCTCTCAGTGCAGTTACCTGTGTGATTAAGTTGCTCTATCTTGAGCCCCAACCAGATTTGGGTTAAGGTGATCTCGTCAAATCCTAATTTTCGTCATATGAATTAATCATTCGATTTAAATCCAATGTGAAAATCTTAATAGAAACTCTTTCTATTATTTCATTCTATCATGACCATGGGCTTATGGACTTGATTCTCATGATCATCATAGAGCTACTCCTCATCTACTGAGGTAGACAGATCTCCTATTGGTGCAATCCAATTCCTACAATGAACATGCTATAGCCAACATACACCTCAGAGTTTCGAATGGCTAGGAGACTGAGTTATGGTGTAGTCAAATTATAACATTTTCAAGGTGAATTATCGATGCACCTTAGATCAAAGAACCAGACATACTACTGCAACTTTGAGCTAGTCATCAACGAGAAGATAGACTTCCTCATGACTGCTCGAGGTGATCAAGCTTAGTGCCCTCATTCTCTAACGAGTACCTGTACTCTCACTTCGGTGTCTCTATACCATAGACTCAAGACTCATCTATCCAAAAGAAGCGATCATACACCAACCTTCTAGATCAATCACCATCCTCATGATGATCCTACGATCGAAAGTATTTTATGAGTTAATAATGAAAATTTATGTCTTAAATTTTTAACTCTTGAAAATATGAACTATCATTACCATTAACTATAGGGATGTATCATAGACACTTTCATATACACACTATGATAGAAAATAATTCATTTTATTATATGTAGTTAAAATTATAATTTTGCCCTTGGAAATGTATTACAAGTGTCGGCCAATCTGGCTTCTAGGGCATACATATCTAACAAACTTCCACTTGACCTAAAGCCAATTGGCTACAAATCTAAGTCCCATCTTCTCAAGGTGGGCTTCGATCTTCTGCTGGTCCAACGACTTTGTAAGTGGATCTGCCACATTGTCTGCGGAGTCGACTCTCTTAACCTCGATGTAATCTTTCTCAAGATAATCATGGATGAGGTGGTATCGTCGTTCGATGTACTTGGATTTCTGATGAGACCTCAGCTCCTTAGCAAGAGCTATGGCGCCATTATTATCATGGTATAGAGAAATGGCATCCGATGGCATCACTCCGATCTCTATGGTGAACTTCTTATACCAAAATGTCTTCTTCATAGCTTTTGATGCAGTGATGTACTCTGCTTCCATGGTGGAATCTGCTATCACCATCTGCTTAGAACTCTTCCAACTGACAGCACCACCATTACACACAAACAGACTCTCAGATATCGACTTTCGATCATCTATATCGAACATAAAATTCAAGTTTGTATATCCCTGGACATGGAGTTCTCCATTACCAAAAATCAACAACATACCCTTAGTTCTTCTCAAGTACTTAAGGATACATTTTATAGAAGTCCAGTGTTCTTCACCTAGATTCGACTGAAATATGCTCGTGACATTCACAGCATGGGCTATATTAGGTTGTGTACATAACATGGCATATATAAGGCTCCCTATTGCTGAAGCATAAGGGATCTTGCTCATGTGTTCAATCTCCTCAAGTGTGTTGCAACATATTTTTTTGGAGAGATGAATGCCATGTCTGAAGGGTACCAATTTCCTCTTATAGTTTTCCATGCTAAACCTCTTTAGCACTTCCTCTATGTACAACTTCTATGAAAGACCTAGCATCCTATTCGATCTATCTCTATAGAGCTTAATTTTTAGAATAAAGGATGCTTCTCCTAGGTCTTTCATGCAAAATTTTTTAGATAACCATATTTTAACTATGGTCAACATGGAAATATCATTCTTAATAAGGAGGATATCATCCACGTATAATACGAGGAAGATAATAATGTTTGATCAGTACCATAAATTCACTAATAAAAGTATTAATTTATCAATTAATTTATATTAATTTTTAAGAATTATTAATTAATTGATACATATTTTTAAGAAATTCATATTTTTATTAATTAAAAAATTAATTAAAAAATAATAAAATTTTAAAAAAATTAAATTTTATTATTAATAGAAAAGGCTTATTTTTTTTGTCACAACAAAATAAGTTTCATGCAAAATAGAGCTAAAATGAAAAAGATATAAATTTCTAAAGAAATAAAATAAATAAAAATTAAATAAAAAAGAAAAATGGCTCAGCCGGCTCCGCAAGCCAAGCCACCAAGCCAAGCCATGCTGTCAAAGCTGACTCAGCCATAGAAGCTATCAGTCGGTCCATGATCTAGGTGTAGACCGCTAGCTCAGTTACAACCGATAAATCACAGAGCGACACGTGGTGGACCTAGACCCTTAAGGGGTTCATGGAAAATCCATCATGGTTTACAGAATAAAGAGGTAATTTTGCATCAAAGCAGTGAGCGGCGATTGGCTGAGGGATTCGGTGTGCCCGATTCGCATGGTCCATATCTACAGTAATTGTGCGATCCAACGATCTGCATTCGATCCGGTGGAGATCCGACGGCCCACGATAAATCCTTCTTTGATTCGACAGTGCTTAGTGATCTGGCACGATCCGATGGCTAGAAAACTAGTTGGTGAAGATCCGATGGTGGAGAAAGCTTCCAATGGACTCCCAACATCTGATCAGTGGCCAGATTTCCTCCATCAACATGCGATTAACGGCCAAAATTTAATCTAATCTAATATGGGCAGATACGCATCCGATTTTGATGATTTTTGGTCTGTTGGATTCCTATTGAATAGCCAGATTTCATCCAGAGCAGCAGAATTCATTCAGGACTCCTTTTAATCTAATTTTACTTGGATTTCTCCATATTTTGATGATCAAAAAGCTCCTTAGTCCCACATTGCCCAGAAGAAAACTCTCCAGTCCTCCTAGCTCTATAAAAAAGACCCTAGGCCTCTAGAAATCGAAAGATCTGATCAAGGTGAAGCTTTGGTATCGGGTAGAGTCAGGCTTTGGGTTAATGGCTACTTCAAGGCAATAGGTGCCGAGAAAAAGTGCTGGACTTCTACACCATCTTTCTACCAATGCTAATCCAAGATCAGAGATCAAGCTATTTTATTTTATTTTTTTTTCTTTTTAAATTTCATGTATTTAAATTTTAAAATTTTAAATAATAAAAATTTTATTTTTTACTCTTTAATTTCATACTCTTTATTTTTGTTATAATTTAATTTCTATACTTTAATTATTACTTTTTATCTTATTACAAATAGATGCTAAGATCTAACTAGTATATCTTAGTACCAAGTTTAAATTCCTGCACCTTTTAATTTTCACTTTTTATTTTTCGACTTCACTTTTGATTTTAAAAAAAAAAAATTTCTTCAAAAATTAAAGATTTCAAATCTAAAAATACTATCTTTTCTGTGGATTCGACCCGACTCACTGCTATCTACGTATTTTTAATTATTTTAAAAAGTCAGATTAAACTGATTAACACGGTGTCTTAACGACAACATCACGATCTTATCAGCGCTCCCACTGACCTTTTTGAAAATACATGGTTTCTTCTTATTTTTGATGAAATCAAATAATTTGATCACATCATTAAAATGAGTATTTTAACTCCGAGATGCTAGCTTAAGTCCATATATGGATCTTTGCAGCTTGCATACTTTATGATCAACATCATTGGATGTGAAATCTAGTGGCTGTTCCATATAGATATCTTCCTCAAGGTATCCATTTAAGAATGCCATTTTCATGTCCATTTGCCATATTTCATAATAGAAATAGGCTGCAATAGCAAGCAATGTATGGATGGATTTTAGCATGGCTACTGGCGAAAAGGTATCTTGATAGTCAATTCCTTCGCACTGACTATATCCTTTTGCCACTAATCTAGCTTTGAATATCTCCATATTTTCATCTACACCAATCTTTCTATTATAGATCCATTTATATCCAATAGGTATTATGCCTTCTGGTGGATCTACCAAGGTCTAGAATTGGTTTGAGTGCATCGAGTCAATTTCTAACTTCATTCCCTCTAACCATTTCTCGGAGTCGATATCTGATATTGCCTCGTCATAGGTTTTGGGATCATCACCATGAATCTCATTACCTATGAGGAACATTTTCTCTGCTCCCTCTAAAATAGTACCTAAGTACCTCTCAGGAGGATGAAAAATTCTTTTCGATCTACGAGGTGGAGGAGGTAGTGATTATATTGGCTCAACCTGATTTGGTTCCATAGGATCCTTAGCTTGTATCTCCTATGAGATTTTCTTCTCGAGCTTAATCTGCTTTCCAATGCCATCATCTTAAATAAACTATTTTTCAAGAAAGATGATATGCCAACTCATAATCACATTGTGGTCTTCTGGAATGTAGAAATAATATCTTAATGACTCTTTAGGATACCCTATGAATCAAGCTCTAAAGGACCTATAGTCTAACTTGTCCGTTTGTTGTCTTTTGACATGAGCCGGACAATCCTAAATTCTGAGATGACTCAGACTTGGTTTCTTACCATGCCATATCTCATATGGTGTAGTAGAAATAATTTTAGAGAAAATCCTATTCAGTAAATATATAGCAGTTAACAGACTATGTTCCTCAAAAAAATTAGAAAGGTCTATGATGCTCATCATGAATTGGACCATATCTAATAGGGTTCGGTTCCTCCATTCTGAAATTCCATTAAGTTGAAGTATTCTAGGTGGAGTCCATTGAGAGACTATGCTATTTTTCTTGAGATAGTCCAGGAATTTTTGACTAAGGTATTAACCTCCTCGATCTGATCGAAAAATCTTAATGAATTTTTCAGTTTGCTTTTCCACTTTCTATCTAAACTCCTTAAACTTTTCAAAGGCTTCAAATTTGTGTCTCATAAGATACACATATCCATACCAAGATAAATCATCGGTAAAGATTATAAAGTAGACAAAGTTGCCTCTAGTCGGCACATCAAATGGGCTGCACACATTAGTATGTACTAAGGCAAGTAGTTTTGTGGCTCTTTCCCCATGTCCTACAAAAAGGAGCTTAGTCATTTTGCCTTGAAGACATGATTCACAAATTGGATATGGCTCGAAAGTCAATGGACTTAATAGTCCGATTTTCTTCAATTTGTTAATCCTATCTTCTGCTATATGACCTAGCCTTAGGTGCCATAGATACCTATCATTTGGATTATCCCTAGGTCATTTTGATCTTATAACATTCACATTTTGCTTGATATTAAAGATAGATACATCAATATGTAATTGGTAGAGATTGTTAATAAGAAAATTACTTGCAATTTTAATTTTTTCATAAAAATATTATAATGGTCCTTAAGAAAACTAATTATATAGCCTTCTTGTGCTAAACATGAAATAGAAATCAAATTTCTGCTTGCAGCAGGCACATAATAACAATCCCTAAGTACTAAATTTAAGCCAGATGGTAGTCGAAAAGGATAGATTCCCACAACCACAGCAGCAACTCTTGCTCCATTTTCGATGCATAGAATCATCTCACCATCCCTCAACCTCCTGCTATCCTCAAGACCCTACATAGAAGTGTGCAAATAAGCACTAGAATCAGAGTCAAGCACCTAACTGGATGCAAAAGAAATCACAAGGTTAGATTCAATAACGAGCATACCTCCAGAAGGACCTGTCTCCTTCTTATTCTTTAGGGTGGCCAGGTATGTAGGGAAGTTCTGCTTCCAGTGGCCGTCAGTATTATAATGAAAATACTTTCCTTTGTCAGCAGCTTTCTTCTTTAGCTTTGCCTTCTTTTTCTTTCCTTTTTCCATCTTCTGCTTCTTCACAGACTTCTTCTTCTTTCCAAAAAATTTTCTCTTAGAAGAAATTCATTCCATAGCAAGTACTGAGTCTTTAGAATCTTTCATAGAAAGCTCAGCAGTAACCAGCATATTCATAAGCTCGGCTAGAGTATTTTGAAGTTTATGCATATGGTAGTTCATGATGAACTACCCATATGCATCAGTCAAGGATTGTAGAATTATATCATTCTACAGATTCTAGTCTAACTTTACTCTGAGCTCTTAAGCTCTTCCAAGTTCTTGATCATCATCAGATAATGATCTTGGACTGACTGCCCATCATGCATTTTAGTCTTAAATGGTTGTTTAGTGATCTAATATTTGGCTATGCGACTCTATTCACCAAACAACTCTTGTAGGTGAGCCAACATTTGACGGACAATCTTGATATCTTTATGTAGACACTGAAGCTCATCAGACATCGAGTCTAACATATAGTATCTAGCCTTATTATCTTAATTCATCCATTTGTCAAGAGATGCTCTTTGTTCAGTGGATGGACGAGCTGGTAAGATGGGGGTATCCTGGTCCAATACATAAGTCAACTTCTCAAAACCTAAAATAATTTTGAAGTATCAAAGCCAATCCGTATAATTAGGTCCGGTCAGTCTATGGGTGTCTAGGATACAGGCTAGTGGATTGGACACAGATATTTTCCTTTTTTCTATAGAGAGTCAAAGTTCTAGTTAGATTTTATAATTAAGACTTGACCAATTTATTTAGGGGTTTGATTTTTAAACAAATTAGCTCTCACTATTTTCTTGGGTCCCTACACTCCCTCTATAGAGATGCAAAAATCTCCATGATTATTGATTTTTAGTGGGTGGTGCAGTCCCACAAACTAACTCATCACCTCACCTAACAATTATTGGTGATGGGTTAGCCAATGAGTGAACAACTCTTGTCCAATGATTCTCTAATCAGGTGCACCCAGACTTGATCTCTAATTCATGAATCAAACCATGCTTGAAATATTGATCCACTTCTTAGTTAAGTCAGACCCACCATTTGCATAGATTGGATTCTAAATTGGGTCTCTCAGCATATCCAAAATATTGAGCCCAATCCATTCTCTAACCCATAGCATCCAATGCCTGATAGACATGGTAGCATCTATTTGATGCAACTGAACCACTATGACCAGCCGAGAACATGTTAGATATATGTGTCCTAGAAGCCAGAATTGGCTAACACTTGTAATACACTTCTAGGGGTAAAATTGTAATTTTGACTATAATCAATAAAATGGGTTATTTTCTATCACATATGTGTATTTAGTGTCTGTGATACATCCTTTGAGTTAATGGTAATGATAATTCATATTTTCAAGAGTTGAAAATTTAAGACATGAATATTCATTATTAACTCATAAAATGCTCTCGACCAAAGGATCATCACGAGGATGGTGATTGATCTGGAAGGTTGGTGTACAATCGCTTCTCTTTAGTAGATGAGTCTTGAGTCTACGGTGTGGAGACATTGGAGTGAGAGTATAGATACTCGTTAGAGAATGAGGGCACTGAGCGTGACCACCTCGAGTAGTCATTAGGAAGTCTACCTTCTCGTCAATGACTGACTCGATGCTGCAGTGGTGTGTCTGGTTCTTTGACCTGAGGTGCATCGATAGTTCACCTTGAGGGTGTTATAGTTTGACTACACCATAACTCGATCTCCTAGCCATTCAGAAATCCTGAGGTGTATGTTGGCTATAGCATGTTCATTGTAGGAACTGGATTGCATCAAGATGGAATCTATCTACCTCGGTGGTAGAGGAGCAGCCCTATGATGATCATGAGAATCAAGTCCAGAAGTCCCATGGCCATGGCAGAGTGAAATAATAGAAAGAGTTTCTATTTAGGTTTTCACATCGGACTTGAATCGAATGATTACATCATATGATAGAAACTAGGGTTTGACGAGTTCACCTTAACCCTAATCTGATCGGGGCTCAAGATAGAAGAACTTAATCACACAGGTAGCTGCACCAAGAGGTTCGCATTCAGCTCTGATGGGTTGCCACCATATACTGCTAGGTGTCACTGGTGGATTTTGGGAGCAATTAGAATGATTTAGATGATCGATCATTCTAGCTGTTCGAATCAGAAGAGTTCTGATCCATCGAAAGGAGTTTCGATGATGTCGATGATAGAGATCATGACATATCCCATTACCATACAGAACTGAACCTAACTGGATCACACAAATAAGGGTTTGAATCTGGTGATCATCAATTGAACTGATCCAGTTCAATTGATCTGAATGAGATTCAATTAGGTTCAAGAAAATCATGCTAGCACTCGATTGAACCTAACGTTCTTCTTTTACTATCATAAATAAGTTGTCCTGACTGAAGCCAAAGGAGTTTGTGCTCGATCAGAGGCCTTCACTTGGTCTGACTGGAGCCTTGTCTAGGTCAGAAAAGGGTTGTCTTATTTTGTAAGACAATACCTGCCATTTTTGGTCACCTACCATTTCTTGTCCTTTGACTTTGGTCAAAAGTTGACCTTTGACTGGTCAAATGTTGACCATTGACACTTTGAACTTCTGTCCATGTGTCACTCACCTATTGGAGAGCTGGTGGGGGCTTGTCCCCCTGCCAAAACCTACCAAGGAGGAGGGCGCACGTGAAGGGTGGCGTGCGCCCAAGTTTGAGGTGCCCAGGAGTCCCTGTTGGACAGGGACTCCATCTCCTTATTGGATTCCGATTAGACTCCTCCTAAGAACCAACTTTGACTGATCTTAGGCACCATCTAAGGATGAATCCAAGGGACTCTATTCCCACCAATCAGATTTAGATCTGATTTCACAAAGGGTTGTGATTGGTTGGGATGAAGAGGAGTTGGATCACGCATAGTCTATAAATAAGACCCTGCGCCCAACTCAAGGAGTATCTGAGAATACACAATTCCCATGCCCCAAGGCTGCCTCTCTCCTCCTCCTCCATGCCAAGTCCATCATTCTCCCTCTCCTCTCCATGCCCAAAGTAGTTTGGGATCTTAGTTGGTGCAATCTAGGTGAGAGAAAGGCGACAGAAAGCTAGAAGGCTGCGCTGCTGCAAAGGACAACTGCTGATCTTCGAAAGGTATTTTGAAGATCCTCCAAATCAGATTCAGATCTAATTTTTGGAGATATGATAGAGAAGAAGAGGATCTCTAGATCCAGCCTGAGTGGATATCGATAGAGGCCAGGCACTTGCGTGGCTAGATCCAGAACCTTCCGCTGCTTACAGGATCATCAATGGGTAATAGGATTACCCTACATCAAGGTAAATTAAATTTGATTTAATTTATCTATATTTTATTTTAATTATTAAAATAATAAAAATTAGATCTAAAATATCTCAGATCTAATTTAGGATCAAAGAAAAAAAATTTTGAAATATATCTCTTGATCCGATCAGATCTGAACGAACCTGGTCCGAGAAAATCAGGATTTTCCCTTCAACTGGTATCAGAGCCAAGGTTCTAAAGTATTTAGATCTAATTTTAAATTTATTTTAATTAAAAAATAAGTGATTTTAGATGTCACATGAGATGTGATCAGATCTAAAATCAGAAAAAATTAAAATTAAATGATTTGGATCTAAGATTAGAAAATATGCATGACTAGTTCTAAAATAGAATAGTTCTATAGAATAGTCTTGCATGTTTACAATTTAATTTGATTAAATCATATTTTAGATCTATTTATTTACTATTTTTTGATATTATAATTATTATAATAACATCTAAAAAATAGTAAATAAAAATTATTTAATTTTAAACATCATATGAGATATGATTGATGCATGTCTAGACTAGTTGTAGAATAGTTCTACATAGTTGTCTAGATTAGAGTTTATTTTGATAAGATCAATTTAAATCTAATTTTTTAGATTATTATGAGATAATTTAGATCTAAAAATATGCATGATTCGATACATGAGATGTATGCAAAATATGCCATGATTAGATCTAATTTGTATATGAGATATATGATATAGATCTAAAACTATTTTGTAGTATTACATGTTCCTGATTAAGGCGTTCCTCTTGGCCGTCCGGTCATAAGAATGAAGAAGGGTTTAAAGGCCCTCTCCTCCCATCCGATGGGGTGTTCTTATGATGTGTAGGGGTGCTGCGCGTTCGTCCTTAATCAGAAACCCAAAACTTACTTTCTGCAAAACCCTAGATCCTGAAACCCTAGGATTTATTGTGCATATTTTGTTTATGAACCCTACTTAATTAAGAAATTAAGATTATGGAAATATTAATTAGGTCTAAAATTGAGAATTTTAGATCTAAGACATATTCATAATACTGGGTTCGGGCTTGGGTAGCTCAATTAGGTCTAAGCGGTTGATCAAACCGAATCAAGAGTTGGTTAGATGGGATCAACAATGCTTAAATTGACCAGCCTAATAGGATTAAGTCTGGGTCAAGATCGAGTCACGATCAAGCAAGACCTAATTAGGCTCAGAGGTTAGAGTCTGGATTGTAGGCTAACCCAATTGGTTCTGGCTCAACAATTTGGTGTCTAAGGTAAGTTTGGCACATACGACCGACTGATTTTTAATTGGAAGCTACTCGACCTGAATGCATTCTTGTACGAGTTAATGGCATATTCCCTTCCACCGGTCTCACTTACCTGGCCATATCTGTTGACACAGTTCTGATCTTGAGGTGGTCAATAATCCGAGCTAACCCATGCCACTAGGTTAGTCATAATTGTTATGACTATGACAAGTCTAGTTTAATGAGACCTGAATCAATTCTCCCTAAGAAAAGATTAAGTCTGAGGTCTTCCACCATTGTAGATGTGCGGGCCCTTCCCGGGGTTGATTGTTCTCGACTGGATACAGTGGCTCAGTTGCACCGGAAAGATGCAACCATGTCTATTAGGCATTGGATGCTATGGGCTGGAGGATGAGTTGGGCTCAATATTTTGGATACGGTGAGAGACTCAATTAGGAATCCAGTCTGTGCAAATGGTGGGTCTGACTTAACTAAGGAGTGGATCAATATTTTGGATACGGTGAGATTCATGAATTAGAGACCAAGTTTGGGTGCACCATGATTAGAGAATCATTGAACAAGAGTTGTTCACTCATTGGCTAACCCATCACCAATAACTGTTAGGTGAGGTGATGAGTCAGTTGGTGAGACCGCACCACCCACTAGAAATCATTAATCATGGAGATTTTTGCATCTCTACAGAGGGAGTGTAGGGATCCGAGAAAATAGTGGAAGCTAATTTATTTAAAAATAAAATTTCTAAATAAATTGGTCAAGTCATAATTACAGTATCTAACTAGAATCTTTGACTCTCTATAGAAAAATGTCTGCGTCCAACCCATTAGCACGTATCCTGGACACACATAGACTGACCGAACCAATTATAAAGATTGGCTCAGGAACTACAAAATTATTTTGGGTTTCGAGAAGTTAACCCATGTATTGGACCAGGACCCTCCCACCTTACCAGCCCGTCCATCCACTGAACAGAGAGCATCTCTGAAAAAATGGATAGACGAAGATAATAAGGCCAGATATTACATGTTGGGCTCGATGTCTGATGAGCTCCAGCGCCAACATGAAGATATCGGGACTGCTCGCCAAATGTTGGCTCACCTGCAGGAGATGTTTGGTGAACAGAGTCGCGCAGCCAAGTATCAAGTCACGAAATGACTTTTTAAGGCTAAGATGCATGATGGGCAGTCAGTCCAAGATCACTGTCTGATGATGATCAAGGACTTGGAAGAGCTTGAGAAGCTCGGTGTGAAGTTAGACTTGGATCTGCAGAATGATATTATTCTGCAATCCTTGACTGATGCATATGGGCAATTCATCATGAATTACCACATGCATAAACTTCAAAATTCCTTGGCCGAATTAATGAACATGCTGGTCACGCTGAGCTTTCTATGAAAGGTTCTAAAGGCTCAGTTCTTGCTATGGAATGGACTTCTTCCAAAAGAAAGTCTTATGGAAAGAAAAAGAAGTCTGTGAAAAAGCAGAAGGTGGAAGGAGGAAAGAAGAAGAAGGCAGAGCCGAAGAAGAAGGCCGCTGTCAAAGGAAAGTATTTCCATTGCAACAGCGACGGCCACTGGAAGCGGAACTGCCCTACTTACCTGGCCACCCTGAAGAACAAGAAGGAAGGTCCTTCTGGAGGTATGCTCGTTATTGAGTCTAACCTTATGGTTTCTTCTGCATCCAGTTGGGTGCTTGACTCTGGTTCTAGTGCTCATCTGTGCACTTCCATGCAGGGTCTTGAGGATAGCAGGAGGCTGAGGGATGGAGACATGATCCTACGCATCGATAATGGAGCAAGAGTTGCTGCAGTGGCGGTGGAAACATACCCTCTTCGATTACCATCTGGTTTAGACTTAGTTTTGAAAGACTGTTATTATGTGCCTGCAGCTAGCAGGAATTTGATTTCTGTTTCATGCTTAGCACTAGAAGGCTATGTGATTACCTTCTTTAAGGACCATTGTAACATTCTTTATGAAAGAAATAAAATTGCAAATGGTTTTCCTTATTAACGGTCTTTATCAGCTACATATTGATGTACCTATTCTAACTATCGAGCAAAACGTGAATGCCAAACGACCTAGGGATAGTCCAAATGATAGATATCTATGGCACCTGAAGATTAGGTCATATAGCAGAAGATAGGATCAACAAATTGGAGAAAAATGGGCTATTGAGTCCATTGACTTTCGAGTCATATCCAACTTGTGAATCTTGTCTTCAAGGCAAAATGACTAAACTCCCTTTTGTAGGACATGGGGAAAGGGCCACAGATCTCCTTGCCCTAGTACATACTGATGTGTGCGGCCCATTTGATGTGCCGGCTAGAGGCAATTTTGTCTACTTCATTACCTTTACCGATGATCTATCTAGGTATGGGTATGTGTATCTTATGAGACACAAGTCTGAAGCTTTTGAAAAGTTCAAAGAATTCAGACATGAAGTAGAAAAATAAACTGAAAAACCCATTAAGGTTCTTCGATCAGATCGAGGAGGTGAATACCTTAGCCGAAATTCCTAGACTATCTCAAGAAAAATGGCATAGTCTCTCAATGGACTCCACCAGGAACACCTCAACTCAACGGGGTTTCAGAATGGAGAAATCGGACTCTATTGGATATGGTCCGATCCATGATGAGCTTCACAGACCTCCCTGATTTTCTTTGGGGATACTCATTGTTAACTTCAATTTATCTACTGAATAGGGTTCCCTCTAAAACGAATCCCATGTCTGAAGGGTATTAATTTCCTCTTAGAGTTTCCCATACTAAAACCTCTTTAGTATTCCTCTATGTAACATCTTCTGTGAAAGTCCTAGCATCCTATTCAGTCTATCCCTATAAGACCTTAATTCCTAGAATAAAGAAATGCTTCACTTAGGTCTTTCATGAGAATTCCTTGGACAACCATATTTTGACTATCGTCATCGTGGGAATATCATTCCCAATAAGGAGGATGTCATCCACATACAATACGAGGAAGACAACAATGCTCCCACTGAATTTTTTGAAGACACAATTTTTCTTCATTTTTGATGAAACCAAATATTTTGATCACATCATTGATACGAGTGTTCCAGCTCCGAGATGCTTGCTTAAGTCCATATATGGACCTTTACAGCTTGCAAACCTTGTGATCAGTATCACTAGATGTAAAACCTAGCGGCTGTTTCATATAGATATCTTCCTCAAGATATCCATTTAAGAACACCATTTTCACGTCCATTTGCCATATTTCATAATCAAAATAGGCTGCAATGGCAAGCAATGTACGGATGGATTTTAGCATAGCCACTGGGGAAAAGGTATCCTGATAGTCAATGCCTTGATTGTCTCCACATTCCCATTTGCACCAATCTTTCTCTTGAAGATCTATTTACACCCAATAGGTACTATACCTTCTGGTGGATCTACCAAGGTCTAGATTTGGTTTGAGTGCATCGAGTCAATTTCTGACTGCATTGCCTCTAGCCATTTCTTAGAGTCGATATCTAATATCGCCTCATTGTAGGTTTTGGGATCATCACCATAAGCACCATTACCTACGAGGAACATTTTCTCTACTTTCTCTGAAATAATACCTAAGTATCTTTCAGGAGGATGGGAAACTCTTTTCGATCTACGAGGTGGAGGAGGTAGTGTTCTTATTGGCTCAATCTGATTTGATTCCAATTGGTCCTTAGCTCGTTGTACTTGTGAGACTTTCTCATCAAGCTTAATCTACCTTCCAATGCCGCTATCTTGAATAAACTATTTTTCAAGAAAGATGGCATGTCGACTCACACTCACATTGTGGTCTTCTAGAATGTAGAAATTGTATCCTAATGACTCTTTAGGATATCCTATGAATGAAGCTCTGAAGGACCTAAACTCTAACTTATCCACTTGTTGTCTTTTGACATGAGCTGGACAACCCCAAATTCTGAGATGACTCAGACTTGGTTTCTTACTGTGCCATATCTCATACGATGTAGTAGGCAAGCG